>WOXC01008312.1:0-426539 GCA_011680675.1 Gymnobelideus leadbeateri
TATATATATATACTGTCGACTTCTATTCCCCTCCACCCTTGCTTAATTTAAAACCCCCAAAATATGTATGCTGGCATCATTTTCATGTGCAAGGACCTCCTACAGTCATACTTTTAATTGTATTTTGGAAAACTTTGCCAACCACAAAACCAGACTATATTAAGGAGGAAAAAAAGGATTGCATCCAAATGAAACCTCTATTTGGGAAATCTTAATGCATCATTTTTCAGAGGTTTTGTCAGGCATATTGCTTACTCAGATAATGGGCATGCCTTTCCAGTGAGGTATTTTTTTTTGAAATGTGATCCTGGGTCACTTTGTGTTAAACTGACTTATTCCACACATAGGATGAGTAATACCAGATAAAGTACTGTCATTAAAGCCCCCCTCTCTTTTTTTAGGGAAAAAAGGCAATGGGGGAAGGGGAAAGGAAGAACACTTCAAACAGTGTTACTGGGCTCTTTGTTGAACCAGGTGGGACATTCATATGAATAGGAGCTCTTCAGCCCTGGACTATCCGCCACAGCACACCTGGCCTATGTTTGGAAAAGAAAGTCTCTCTTGTTTGGCTACACGGGGAGCTACAAAGAGCCAAGACAACCTTAATTTATCCATTAAGAATGTAGGCCCATATTTAAGAGTCATCAGCAATAAAGAAAAATACACTGGATCATTTCAAGTGCATGCTAATCATTTAATGTAATAAATGGAGCAACCCTAATTATCTCCTGAGGAAATGATTTCACACTAAAACAATGGAAATGAAGAGGTTACTTCAGGAGCACAATACACAGCTGAAAATTACTCATGTGAGTCTAGAGGAGATTTCACTTGCATTGGGAAGAAAGAAAATGGGGGAGCTGATTTTCACACACACACACACACACACACACACACACACACACACACACACACACACTCACACACACATAGCCCCACCCAGTGTTCTCCTTAATTTCATGGAATAAATAGGAAATGGTGTTCAGGATGTTTTGTAACACCCCTACAATCTTGATGTTTTTCAGCATCAAGCTGAAATGACACCAGAAACAAGATCAGTGTCCATCATAAATGTTTGGAGCAGCATCTTGGCAGGAGGAGTATCTGAATAAAAATGCAACAGAAAGAAGAAATGAGTCTATATGTTACCTACATTCCTCACGAACACCACCACCCCCCATGCCAGCCCAGTGTGCTCTCTCTCCACTTAAGCCATCGGCCAGAAGGACTTATCCAATCAAATATTTAAAACTATTTGAATACTCCATGGTCAAAATGAGAATGAAAAAGAAAAATATCATGTATCTAGTTTTTTTTAGAATTAAAAAAAAATTGGAGGAACTCGATGTTTGTTCTCTCCAATGAATTGAATGGGAAAAGTTTAAATAAATGACTGGTAGGATGATGAGAAGAAAGAGTCTTGTGTTTCTGTCCATTCCCCTAAAATGTTTTGCTAAATTATGTGCTTTTATTCCTTAGGCTTCTTTTGGGGAAGCACACAAAATCAACAAAACATATCCACATTAAATAGACTACATACAGTGATTTGGCATTCAGTCCCTTAACACTAGACAACAAAATGATCACGGCTTCTTCTTCCAGCTTTCCCTTAAATTACTATAAAGCTAAAATTAAAAGACGGCTCACAGTGGACTGGATTTCTGAATACTCCACACCCCCACTCCCTTGCTTTCAGGAATTGAGAGTACATTAGTAGAAACCTCTTTCTTATAAGTGACATTCAGAGGCATTAGAAAAAAAGATTTCTGTTTAAGTCCCACATATAACACACAGCATTCTAAGTGTACATTTATCATCATTAATATTGCAAATGCTGTTAAATATACAATGTTATTTCAGTTTGGGAGCCTATTCAAAAGCTTGCTATCATAGAAGGAATCAACTAGTTGTTAAATTAAAATTGGTAAACAGATTAGCAAGTATAAACTAAATGTCTACCCTAGAAAATAACCAAATTCAAAACAGATTAATGTTTCAGTTCATGTTTTTAAAAAAAGGGAAGGGGGGAAACTAATTTGAGTAGTAGCTTTGCATTTATTTAAAAATTGACATCTTTATTTCAGAAAATGGAGATTGCTTTTACTTTTTTTAACCTTAATATCCCTGTTCTTCCCATATGAGAAAACAATTGTCATCAGATATGAAATTAATTGGAATCAACTGTACCAGTCTTTATAGAAATATGCCTAAGTGTCTGTCATTCAGGGCTGGCTTACCATAATATTCTCTATGGAATAGTTGACCACAGGATTCTCATTCACAAACAGCCAGGTTAAACAGTTAAATGCTAGCAAATCCTGCATAGCCCTGTGGGAAATTTCACTTTAATCCCGAACTTATAAGAGGACAATCAAAGCCCAAAGCCCGGGTAACAAATCTGATCCTCTCTTGCAATCTGCTCCCTCATGGGAAGGAGAGAGATGCTCCCTGTACAAGCCTGAGATGGATAAATACCTAAATGATGAGATAGATGGGGAATGCAGAAGAAGCGTCTGGCGTCAGCCATTCGCTTCCAATTCCATATTACATTGTGAGAGGCAATTCTTGTGCAGCTCAGGAGCAGCCAGTCCTGATTACTAGAAGTTGAAGTGTGGCTTAAGGAATGATTAATGACAGTGTCAGGAGAAAACAAAGCAGAATGAGAGTTATCTCTAATCCACCTGCTTGCAGATGCTATAGTAAGGGAATGAAAACGGCCCCAGCGAGCCCCAATGATAAAAAAATCAAACCAGAAAGGTGCAAAGCTGCAGATACGTATTAATCTGATATATAAAAACTAGGTCTTAGCTTGAATAAAGCATTAGGCATGAATGGAACCCCATAGGTGATAGATATTAGGCCATAGTGGACTTCACATTGTCTGTATTTTTTAAATCAAACAGAACTGTTCCCTTCAGTATTGCCTTTGACATTAATAGGTTGGTATTTGAAGAGTCACAGTTCACTAGATGAGCAGGCTTGTGAGTGCAAGCTCATTAAACAAACCCCCTTTTCTTGTTTTCCCCTTTGAAAAAATAATAAAACAACACCATACCACCACCTTGTGGCTGTTCCCAGGAAACACACACGGCCCCAGAGAGATCCCAAGATTCAATCACCGCATTTTCCCAACCCTATAAATCCAGAGGAAACATAATTATAAGATCAATGTTGTGCTTTATACACCAGCATATTGATGAGCCGTTTTCACCTAAGACAACACATTATAGATACAATCACTCGAATTTCATAATGTCCTTTCTGGATCAACATTATGGAAGGGCCAAGCTGGTCATTCTAGGTACATTTATTCTAGGGTGCAGCCTAGAAGTACTATAGTATCAGAAAGCAGGGAATATATAGACACTCACCCCCAATGGATTCAGTGGCAGAATTGTGGACACCTGTTCACCTGCAACTACTAACTGCCTTTGCTCTTCCCAAAGGAATGGCTTTGATGTCTGTATTTCAGCGTAACTAACATATAACCACTTTCCAAGCATTAGTCTATGGATGTGAACATGTGGATAATTGTGGAAAGGGCTGAGGGAAAATGTAACATTGGGTAATGTGATAAAAAAAACAGCCTCAAAATTATATATGAAAAATTTAGACTCCCCCTACAGTATATAAGACACCTGAGGACAGAAGTCATGTCCCATTTATCTTTGGATTGCAAGGTTCCAGGATATAGAACTCCATACGCAGTAGTCACTTAATCAGTTTTCTCAAAGTTGAATGGAACTAGATCCACAAATAATTTGACTATACCTTGATCAAAGAGTAATAGTTCAGTTATTTCCCCTAAAATATAGAACATTGAAGCATCTTTTTGGTTCTGAATGGCCATGTTCAAATGCTTTTGTTGTTAAGTTTCTCATTAGCCTTTTGACATTAAATTAATTTCATGGGTGCACTAGCATTCAGCATTTCCACTTAGGATACAGTCACTTGGGTTAGAAAGACAGAGAGGAAAGTAATGATGGATGAACCATTGGTCCAGACAGCCTCTAGAGACCAACTTATCCCCAGGTTTGGGGCAACAGCTTTTTGCTTTTGTCCACATAGCCAAAAGCTTAATGCATTTTCCTTCCCTTAATCTAACTGGCAACAAGTTAAATGTTAATTCATATTTCATGCAAGTTTTTTAATATTGAAAATCTAATGAAGATTTAGCACTCCATTTTTTTAACAAGGCTGACATTGCTGTTGAAAGAAAGCAAATACATTATTTTAATTAATATCAATTCATAAGTGTTCCTGATTTATATATTAAACAAAGAGAAAGAATCTTGTCATAGACTACAATTGATTCTGTATTCACCCATCATCTACTCAGAGCCCCCACTCCCTTTTTTTTCCTTCTTCCATGGGAAACGCATGATGGAAGCTGCCATGTAGAATGGTGTGTCTCTCACACACAGTTAATACCGTGCTGTGATCACCTCACCCCTTATTTCCTGATGACGAGCTTCAAGTCAGTTCTAGCCAACTGTGCTTGTCTCCACCTGACATCTCCTGCTATCAAGTAAGCAGCTGCTATTGTTTTAAGCTTAAAGCCTTTGTGTATGGCACAGCCTCCCAATAATACTGGAGAGCCTGACAATGCGCAGTTAGAAAGGGATAATGTTAGGCCAATGGAGGTAATTAATAATAGCAGTTTAATGCAGCTGGGACTTAAGATTGCCTCATATTATACCAGAGAATCTTCAGCCATTCAGTTTCTAACAGAATTAGTGAGATGAGGGCTGGGATAGGATTGGGAAGGGATGTGGGGTTTTGGCAAGTGTAGCTCCACTTCTCTGGAAAGAGCCTGAATAGAGATATACAACCACCACATAGTAAGAAATAAGGAAAATTCCAGAGTTTGGAAAAAGATGCCTGGTTAAAATCAGACCAGTCAGAATTCTTCCTCAATGGTTAGCAATTTCACCCTAACTTTCCGAGTATTTTTTTCCTTTTTTCACCCTTCTCTCAAATACTTGCATTTTTCCCATTCTACTCAATACCACCTTCCTCTAGTCTAAAATTCTAATGCCAACGGCAAATGACCTCCAGAGGCATATATTTCCAGACCATTGATACATTTGGTAACCACTCCAAGTCTCCATTTCCTCAGCTATAAATTGAGGGTTATTTTGGGTATCTGGGGAAATGAAAGTTCCAGGATGCTTTCCTCATAGGCTTGAATGAGCTCTGTTCCTTTTCCTCTTAGCATGGTCCCAAAATGTATTGCTATACCCTTGGCAACTGGGGCAAGATAGTGGGCACAGGAGATAGAGCTGAGATACAAGAAGACCCGAATTCAAATCTGACCTCAGACATTTACTAGTTATATCACCCTGGACAAGTCACTTAACACATCTTGGCCTCAGCTTCTTCATTTGTAAAATGGGAATAATCATTACACCTACTTTTATAACAGTTGTTATAAAGTTCAAATGAGATAAATTACAAAGCATTTAGTTTAGTGCCTGGTGCATAGTAAGTGCAATATAAAGGCTTATTATTATTAATTACTACTACTACTACTACTACTACACTACTACTACTACAGAGACCTCAAGGATAAAGGCAGGGTCAGAAAATATTTCCTGGAGATGGACTGCAGTGAAACTTGGAAGTCAGTGGGAAATGAAGAAGTCTCAGTACTTATGTAGAAATGTTTTGCAGTCAAAGAAATGACTCCATTTCTTCTTAACTGTTGGGCTGAGGTTCAGTCCAGCAATTAATTTGTCCCTTAGTTCCTCCTTAAAAATGATTTGAATGACTGCTGGATCCTGCTCTGCCTGCCTCATGCCTGAATCATCCAATCTAATGACACAGACCATGACTCCTAGGGAAGAAACATCCCAACTTCCTCATCAGGGATACTAGTGCCACCCCATTTAAAAACATGAAATTAATTGTTTGCTAAGAGCAAAACAATTGAGGGGGGAGGCCATAAGAGATAGCTTGACCCCCAACCCTAGCTGAATTCTTCCCACAACCCCTTAAATCCTTTCGTCTACATCTCTCTGATGACAAGGTTTAAAGAAGTCATTTTTGTTTTGCAGGGTTAGGATCTTCACTGAGGTCAGCCTACTTATTGTGGAGCAAGCATCCTACCCCATCAGCTGAGCTGGAGAAAACCAAAGGACCCACACCAAGCATCTCTTACTCTGCAGTGCAGGCTGGGACTTGGCAAAGGGACTTCCAAAATCAATATGCAAAAGGAATCCCTATCACAACAGAGATGCAAGCTACATTTATGTCCTATAAAATAAGGCATCTCCCAATTTATTTACCCTGGCATGATTATTTATTTGGCATTAAATTGCAACAGTAATCCTATGAGGTGCTTTGTAGTTACTGTTAGCGTTCTTGTTTTGCGGGAACTCTGTAAATAACTTGTGTCACCATTCTATGTCCCATTTCCAGATGGAAGATAAGATGTTATTTCTGCTTCAGTGCAAAATCTTAACAGCTGATGTAAGGAGGTGTTCAGACTCCTATCTAAATTACATGCCAGACTCTCCGCATTAGCATTGTTAGGCGGGTTATTTATCTACAACCTGAATATATTTTCAGGATATCAAATGATGACTTATAAGCTATCTCCTGTGATGTGTTGTGCAAACCTAGAGTAACAGAAGAAATAAAAAAATAAAAAACCCACCTCCTTTGCAGATCTTAGCTTAGACAAACCGATGCAATGCTGCTCTATTTACCTTAATTAGCACCAATCCTAGCCATATTTGTTTATAACACTGTGTTACTGACTACAAGAAACAGTTATAAAGCTGCCTACAAGGCCACTGGGTATGCAAGGAAAACCGAGCAGTCATTACTACCCAGTAGAGGGCAAACACATTGTACTTTATTGCTAATTTGGACCAGATCCCTGTAATTTGGTGCTTAAGGATTGTGCATGGGTTATGGGCATGCAGTTGTTGAATAAATGTAGCATGATACGTTTTTAGCATCTGTGGATGTTTTAATTGAATAATAGTCTCCTTTCGGTATAGCTTAATGAGGTGTATATTTGGAGAATCAGACAAGGTGTACTCTTTGGGAAAGAAATTATAAGAGATAGAGCAGGGATTTGCCAGTGCTATCTAGACTATACCTCAGGATGCTGTTAGAATCCGCAAACAAAAAAAAATCCAACATTCACACAGATAAGTGTTTTTCCATGTGATCTTCCATCTCCCTTTGTTAAGTCTGAAGCTCTTTCTCCTTGGATTTTCCCTCCCAAGTGGAAGGTTGATATGGCAGGATGTTGTGTTATTCCATTAGTTTATTTTTTAAGACTAAGAAGAGATATTTCTGTGTTATAAATTATTTATAAACACAAGAACAAAGAGAGGCTGTCAGGACTGCTGCTACTTTGAGAAAAAATGATGAATTTATGAAGAATTCAATTTGATAAAGAGGGAGGGGAAGCAACTGCTAATTATTAACATCCATCTGCAGACAAAGACCTGAGAGGACAGAATTAGATGGATACATTTACAAAAGAATTCTCATTAATGGTTTGCCACACTGTCACAAAACTCCCTGCGTGCAACTTATAGAAAGAAGCACAGGAAATCTTTGGAGGATGGATGACTGAAAGGAAACCTGGATTGTAGCTCTGTTCTGCCACCCTACGAAAAAAAAATAGAACAATACCCCCAAATGCAGCAAATGTAATGAATGTAAGGAAGAAAGTCAAAAGAATTCAACAGAAGTTAATTCTTACAGGAAAAAAATATCTAAAGACCAGAAACATATTTCTGATACTGCTGCTCTCTCCCAAAGCCTACATCCTTATCAGCCTTGGATGGTCCTATGTCCCCCATAGAGCTACACTTGTAGGCATTTGTCTTAGAATTAACCCCTTGGTGATTTTCCAAAGGAATCCTCAACTGAGATGAAGCCTGTGGATCAAAAAAGTCCCAAGGTTCAAGAAGTAGGGCAATTTCAATCTGTGTAACCTTTGGCAAGTCACGTACCCTTCCTGGGTCCCTGTCTTCTCATCCATAAAATGTGACATTTGGACTAAATGATGTTCAAGGTCCTTTCAAGTCCTATACCTAATTTAATAACTAACTTAAGACAGGGGAAGGCTTTAGAGGAGTGTGGAAGAAGAGGGGGGTAGAAGACTGTGAAGGGAAGGACACAAAAGTGTGGTGCTGATCACAAATATTTAATACAACATAAGAGAAAGTAAGCAGGAGAAAAAGGAGAGAAAAGAGGGTGAAAGACTCACTTACAGAGATTTCTCTAAGTTTTCTCTCACACCTGGCCTCAAGGGACCTTACCCAACCAGCCCAAAGGAGTTAGCCTGGAGACTTAAGAAAGTCAACTACTGAAAGGATAGTGGAACTTGAAAGGTTGGAAGCAGGAAATGGGAAGAATATATCCAACTCCAGGTGTCTCTCTGAATATCCAAATGGCAGCATCCCAATAGCCATCTCATATTTTAAAGGACACAGATTTCCTCTGACCCCAGTGATCTTAAAGAAGGAAGAAAAGGTAACAAGGATTGGCAGAGGAATACAATAGTGCTGGACCTATGGGAAGAAAAGAACCAAAAAAAAAGCAAGTTTACAGGAGAGACACAATAGGAAAATCAGCAGAGTTACTAATAAAAGTATATATGAAAGCTGATTGAGATAGAAAAATGAATAAACAATCAAGGAGTCATGTCTCAAAGGATAAATACTTACAAAGTACTTACAAGGAAGTACTTAGAGTCCAAGCTCTCTGACAAAAGTGAAGATAATAAATATAATCTGTAAATTCCCCTGAAATGAAAATAGAGCAACTTCAATAATCTCTAAGATGGTTAAGAAGAACAACTAAAGAATCAAGTTAAAAGTATCAAAGAAAGGACATAAATTAGAGCTCTTAAGGGAAGGAATCAACAAGTCTAACAAGAGAGAAGAGAATTTAGCATAAAATAAGGCTACTGCCTGACACAGTAGAGTCTTTTAAAAAGAACAGAATTGGAACCAAAAAAATATAAAAGCAAAAAGATAAGTAATTGAACAAAAATCAAAAGACATTAAGATTGACAAAGCACATATGAGATCTACAAAATACCCTTCCTGAACTTAAAGATAGAATGCAAAGGACTCTGAGATTTTTAGGGGGAGAAATGTAATCATACTTCAAAAAACTCATTCAGAAAAATTACTCTGAAACATTGAAAGTAGATAACAAAGTACAGCTAGAAATTCTGTAGAACACCATAAGGAAGAAAATCCACATTCAACTCACCAAGAAAAATTATAGTTAATAACTTCAAACAACAAATTTTGAAAGCAGAAATGACCATTTTTTTCCTCTTCCAAGGACAATCAAACAAAAGAGTACTCCTTAGTTTAGAAGGAATCAAAGGGGAAATTGGAATATAGTATTCTAAAAAGCAAAGATCAGGTAACAAATAAACATAATATAACATCCAAAGATGAACCTAAGCATCAAAGGAGAAAATTAGACATTCCTGAAAGGGGAAGTATTCAAATCAGTCATTCAAAAGAACTCAGAGCTGAACAGAATATTCAACATACAAACTGACCAAATAGAGGAATGTAAAAATTTTCAGATAGTAATGAAATTAAATGCCAGTCAAGGGTATGCATGTAATGTGAAAGTGCATTTTTGCTTATTTGATTTTCTTTAAAAAAAAATTCACATTCTGTGAGAGACATCAATATGCCAAAGAATCTAAGAAGCTAAAGATAGAATGGATAAAATCAAAATAATAGGAATATATGAATTAATATTGCAGGTGGAAATCTCATTCCCTCAGTTAAAAAACAATATTACCATTGCTGGGATAATATAGAGGAACTCCTCTTAGATGGGGAAAGGAATGTAGGACAGAAGAGTCCAGGAAAGAGAGATGAACAAAAGTCATTCTTTTAAGGGAAGGAACAAGAAAAGAAGGAGGGAGAAGTTGCCCTTTGTTTGGGGGTGGGGGGGTGTGAAAAACTAAGGACAGAATATTAGGGCACAGTTCAGATAAGGAGCAAGAGTTGGGATTTCCCCTAGAAGTACATACAGTAAATAAGTGAAAATCTCACAGAAGTTGGAGTGGTCGGGACAGGATATTTGCAAAAAATTCTACTTTGAGAGAGAGGAATTGAACACATCAGCTTCTCCAAGTTGGGCTCATGTTACTGATGATAATTCCCATTAAGAAGAAGGAAATGGTTGAAACCCCTTGGCTAGACAGAAGCCTGAGAGAAGGTTAAAGTTCAAAGGAAGGCTGGGAATTACATTATAAAGTACAGATAAAGAGAAAAAATGCAAAAACAGGATGGGGGCCCATCTGATTACTGATTACAAAAGACTTTCCTCTGCACCCTACTGACTCCATTGAGAATTAACATTATTAGAAATAGAGGCAACTAGGTGGCGCAGTGAATAAAGCACTGGTCCTAGAGTCAGGCGGACCTGCATTCAAATTTGACCTCAGACACTTAACACAAAAACTAGCCGTGTGACCTTGGGCAAGTCACTCAACCCCAATTGCCCTACCTTCCCCTGTCCAAAAAGCAAAAACATTACTAGAAATAGACTTTATAGTATCAGAGAAGGGGAAATGGAGTTGCATATTAAATGAAATGAAAACAATCCCTTTTGGAAAATGGCATTATAAATTAATGTTACCATTAATGGATAAGGATAATGGATAAAGGAATGGATAAGATAGGGCAGGAAAATGTGGAGGAGTATGGGATTTGGTTCGACACTCATTGCAACTTGGAAAGAGAGGGGAGGGAGGGAGGGAGAGAGAGAGAGAGAGAGAGAGAGAGAGAAAGAGAGAGAGAGAGAGAGAAGGAGAGAGAAAGGCTTTATTTGAGGATCTAGACATTCATTTGGAGGGAAAATTGGCATGAGCTTAGTATAAACAAAACAACTGCAGAGACTGTTCACTTTGTGGAGGAAAAACAATTATGTGTGTATGTGTATTTAATGGGAAAAAGAAACAAATATTCTGACACAAAATATAACGAATTTGATTCTTCAAGACAAAAAAGGAATAGAGGAATAGATTTTTTTTAATCCAAAAATTTGCTGAATGCACGGAAAACATTTCATATGGACACACACAGAGTGAAAATGAGAAAATGGAAAAAAATTGTTATGATTCATATGACTCTAAAGACTCAAAAGTTGTTATGATTTCACATAAGGAAGCAAAAGAAACTGATATTATCAGGAGAAAAAGTGGGAACTACAATGTATTTAAAAACACCATAGACAAAGGAAAAAATTTATTTTAAAATATGTGTGCACCAAATGACATAATACAGAACTGAACAATATATATTATTGATAAAATTATATTTCACTGATATTTGATAATATCTTAATGAGAACATTAAAAGAGAAAGATAAATAGAGATAAAGATTAGCTATAGATATAGATTTTCAAAGGTATGACATGTCATGTGCTAAGGCAAAAGGAATCATAACTGTATAGAGGCAGAAATAACATGTCCTTATAAACTATAGCATAATAAAAATAGTAAATAATAAAGAAAATATCAGCAATGTATTAAAAATGGAGATTGTGTAATAACATCCTGAATAATGAGTGGATCAAAGAACAAATCATAGAAACAATAAGTAATTATGTTAGAGAGTGATAGGGAAGGTAGGCAATGCAGTGGATAGAGCAATGGGCTTAGAATCAGGAAGACTCATCTTCATAAGTTCAAATCTGTCCTCAGACACTTGCTAACTATGTGATCCTGGGCAAGTTGTTTAACTCTGTTTGCTAAGGCAAACTTATCTGTAAAATGAACTAGAGAAGGAAATGGCAAAGCACTCCAGTGTCTCTGCAAAAAAAAATGAATTAGACATGGCTGAAATGACTGAACAACTATAATAACAATGAAAAAACACACCAAAACTTATAGGATAGATCTGAAATAGTCTTCAGAGAAAAGTGTTTATGTATTGAAATAATAATAAAATAACTAGAAAGGGGGAGGGATAACAAATGAATGGTACATGTAATTTAAAAGACTAAAATTTAAACAAATCTGTAACCCTAGATTAAATTCAAGAAAAGAAAAAAGAAAAAAGAAAAAAAATTAGAAAAATTAGAAAAGAAATAGAGGACTTTGAAAATAAAGAGACTATAAAACTGATAAAATCTGGAACTTAAAAAAACTAACCAAACAAACTGTAAGCTAACTTGATAAATAAAAAAAAAAGAAAAATGGGAAAGAAAAATGAGAAGGTATACATAAAATATAAAGTAAAGAAAATTACTGGAAACTACTCTATAATACACTGGCAAACTTGAATGCAAAGAAAGGGGATGAGTATTGACAACAATATAAAATACCCAAACTAATTAAACAGAAAATAGAATTCTTAATGCAATTCCAGAAAAAGATATAGAGCAAACATTAATCAACCACCCACAAAGGGGGAGGAAAGAAGCTGGTGCCAGATCAATGTACAAATGAATTCTATCAAATACTTAAAGAACAAGCAATACCTATGCCACAAAATTATTCTCAAAATTAAAGACAAAAGTCACTGTACTAAACTCCTTTTATGAGATATATGTTTCTGCTACTCAAACCAAGGAGGGACAAAACAGAGAAAGAGTATGTTACACAAATTTTGCTCATGAATATTGATGTGAAAATGTTAAATAAAATATTTACAAGTAGAATATAACATTTTATCCAGAAAATAATCCAGTCAGATTTACACGAAGGACTGTTCAAATTTAGAGGATAATTAGCACAATTAATCATCATGGGGGAAGAAGATAAGAGGTACAAGAGATAAAGCACTTTGTCTGGAGTCAGTTCAAATCTGGTCTCGGGAACTTTCTAGCTGTGTAACCCTGGAGAAGTCACTTAACCTCTGTTTGTCTAAGTTTCCTCATCTGTAAAATAGGGATAATAATAACAACTATCTCCTAGGATTATTGTGAGGATCAAATAAAATAATATTTGTAAAGCATGTAGTCCAGTGACTGGCATAGGTGTTACTTAAATGTTAACTATAGTTGTTAATTAAACAACAGAAATAGCAATATATATATATATGTGTGTGTGTGTGTGTGTGTGTGTGTGTGTGTGTATCTATGTGTGTGTGTATATATATATATATATATATATATATATATATATATATAATCATTTCAATATATCCAGAACAAACTTTTTTAGAAAATACAGCAACTAATTTATGTTTAAAATCCCTTAAAAATAACTGAAAACTATCATTATCTTTACTGAACCAAACAACAGAAACTCTCAGTATAAATAAGGGTACATCAAGGATTCCTCCTTTCCAGTCAATCAATAAATATTTATTAAATGCCTACTGTGTGCCAGGCACTGTGCTCAGCACTGAGAATATTAAAAGAGGCAAAATATAGTCCCTACCCTCAAAGAACTTACTAATGGGGAGCAATGCCACACATGAGCAGCTTTTCAGAAGAATGCTACTGTGAATAGCTTTTAAGGTTCTGATTACACAGTATAGTGAACACTCTATTTATTCCATAACAAATCAAAGCAAAACATTCATGGAAAATCAAGGTACAGCATTCACAATATTATAACTTATCACAGAAAAATCACAATATAGTATTCACAACAGCTTATCATTAAAATGGCCACATAGTTTTCACCAAAGTGGTCACAATATTTAGAACAAAGAACAATCATTTCAAAGTGCAATAGTCAAAGTTTTCCACTCATGGGGCACACTAAATTAACTCAGTCACTTATTCAGCAATCAATTACTAAGTATCATTAGTCACTAAGTACAATCATTAGAAAATACACAAACCCTCCACCCGTAGGTCACTAGTAAACTACAATTTCATCATTACTCAGCACCCAGGGAGAGGTCTTTTCATCTTGACTTGGGGCCAGTTCTCAGATTCCCTGGATCCCCTTCCATGGTCTCAGACTCTACCTGGATTTCCCAGACTGTCACCTGGGTTCAATGGCAGACAGCTCCCAGTTCCTTGTCCAGCTCTCCAGGTAGGTCCTGCTCCACACTGAAGTTCACAGGGTCCAGTCCATCTCAAATCCTTCACAATTTCTGCTCCCAGGTATTCAAGGCTCAACCAAGCCACAAACAAAGTACCTGCATCCTGGTCATGCTTCCTCAGTCTTCTGTAGCTCGTTCAAAAAATCAGAATCACCTTATCCAATCTGGAGGCTCCCGGGCTCCTGGGCTCCTGGGTTCCTGGGTTCCTAGGCTTCTGGGCCCCTGGGCTCCTGGGCTCCTATTCAGAAGAAGCTCCACCACCACAAGTTCTCAGGAAATTCTGGCTCAGTTCTCAATTCTCTCTTCTGTAGCTGCTCTGCCTCCAAATTCTTGTCCCAAGAAATTCTAACTGTGCCTCTCTGGGGCTTTTCTTATATACACAGCATTAGCTACCCCCTGTTTCAGCCAACCACTTCCTGTTACGTCAGGAACAGGGGTTCATACCTTCTGTTTCTTTCACAGAGGTTTGATTAGTTACTAAGTGCTAAGTACCTGCTTACTTGCCAATACAAAAAGGGGTCTTCAAATTGCCATTACATGGGGGAAACAACATATGAAGAAATATATACAAAGCAAATTATATACAAGATAAATAATACATAATCAATAGACAGAAATCATTGTAATTGAGTGGTTGGGGAAGGCTTTCTGTAGGAGGTGGGATTTCACTTAAAATTTTAAAGAAAGTCAAGGAGGTTAGTAGTCAGAGTGGAATAGGGAAAGTATTCCAGACATGGGAGATAGCCAGAGAAAATACCTGAGACAAAAGATGGTATGTCTTGTTTGTGGAATAGCAATGATACCAATGTCACTAGATCAAAGAATATATGCCAAGGAATAAGGCATAAATAAATCTAGGAGGGCCCTGGGTTATGAAGACTTTGAATACCAGAGTATTTTGTGTTTGCTCCTGAAAGCAATAGGGAGCCACTGGAGTTTATTGAATGGGGGACAGGGAAGATATGATATGATTGAACCTGTGCTATAGGAAAATCACTTTAGTGGCAAAAAAGATGGATTGGAGTGGGGAGAGACTTGAGGCAGGCAGATCCAAGTGATTGTAATAATCCAGGTACAAGGTGATGAGGGCCTGCCCTAGAGTGGTGACAGTGTCAGAGGAGGGAAGGGAGAATATCAAAGGGAAAATCAGCAGGTTTTAGCAACAGATTTGACATGGGAGTGGAGAGGTGTGGTGGGTAGGGGAGATGTGGTGAAAGATAGTGAGGAACTCAGAGTGACACCTAGGTTGTAAACCTAAAGGACTGGGAAAATGGCGTTGCCCTCTCCATTAATAGGGAATGGGGGGATGGTGAGAGAAGGTATAGGGAGAAAGATAATGAGTTCTGTTTTGTACATATTGAGCTTAAGATATTTACAGGACATCTAAAATGGTGTCCCAAAAATCTAGAGATGAGAGAACATCAAGAAGAAGAAAGTGATCCAAACTGTCAAACATTGCAGAGAGGTCAAGAGGATGAGGATTGAGAAAACGCCACAATTATATGACATAGATCTAATATTGCTATCTATAACGAGACAAGAGAACAAAATTAATGTTAGAAACATAAGCAAAGACGATACAAAAGCACTCTTTTTTGTAGATGATATGATGGTACACTTAGTAAAACTCCAGAAAATCAATGCAACAACCTAGTAAAATGATTATTGATCTTAATAGAGTATCAGAGTACAAAACAAATAGTTATCCCTTCCACATCACAGGAGTTGACACTCCCACAATTTGAAAAATCTGCAGAAAATTTTTTGGCCCTTCCTTCATACTAGAGAAGAAATCTCAACTATTATGTTATTCAGAAATAAAATATGTTAATATTATACAATACTATACATATATTCTATGCATTTCTGAGTTTCTAAACCTTTTCTGTGTCATTTTCTGGCCTCCACATGTAGCCTATGGATTCTCCAAAACTCCCCCAAAATTCCCATTTAATTTCTTATACCAACCCATGATATATTGAAATCAAAACCACGATGAGAAAAGTAGCTACATAGAAAAGAGAACTATATATAAAAATCATTAGCATTCCTATACAGTGCAAAGAAGGAGAAGAAGAAGAAATGGTGATCAAAAAAAATTCTATTCAAAATAACTACAAGACGAATAAATTATTTCAGCTAATCCATTCAGATACACTAAGGATTTATATGAATACAACTAAAAATCACTATTGACAGAAATAAAGTCAAATATTTACTGCTCATGGCATGATTGGACTATGCCAATATAATAAATATGATAATATGACCAAAATTAATTTTCAGATAAAGTAATATACCAATCAAATTACTAAGGGGGACTCTTTACAGAATCATACAAAAAAAAAATAACATTCATTTGGAGGACCAAGACATCTAGAAGTACATGGGAAATAAAGGAAAGTATCAATGAGGAAGTCATAGCATGATCACATATCAAAATATATTATAAAGTATTAGTCATCAAAACTTTTTGGTACTGGTTAAAAACAGAAAAGTACATCAGTGGAATCAGTTTTTAAGAATTAATCAAAGAAGTAATGGAAGACAAAAGCCTAGGGCTTGATAAACCCCACAAAATATGTTAGTGGGGGAAGGACTTCTTTTTTAATAGAACTGCTAGGAAAGCAAGTTCCAGAATTTAAGCTTAGATCAGCTTCATACCCCAAGCACAACATTATGTGCAAAATGGACACATAATCAGAATATAAAAGGTTATATCATTTTTAAAAATCAGTATACAATAGGGAGGTACCTTTTACAACCATGGTTGTAGAGGCGTGGTGGGCAGGGGATAATTCTTAAATAGACATTCAATTACATAAAAAGATTTTAAAGGTCTTAAGTAAAACCAATAAGATAGAATAAAAAAATATACTGCATCAAATATAAATTTTTAAAAATCTGAAATTCAATATGTAGAGAAAATTGGCAGGAGTATGTTATACCAAGAGCCATTCCCCAAAAATAAGTGGTTAAAGGATATCAATCAATAATATAACAAGTACTTAAGTGCCTATGTGCCAGGAAATATACTAGGTACTGAGGATATAAAGACAAGACAAAAACGCAACAATCTCTGCCCTCAAGGAGCTTACATTCTATAGGAGGAGACAACACACATCAATCAAGGAATCAATAAAAGGAGCTTTAAGTGCCTAATATGTGTCAGGCATGTGATAGGCTACAGAAAGATGGATAGATAGATGGATAGATAGATAGATAGATAGATAGATAGATAGATAGATAGATAGATAGACAGATAGATAGATACACACATACATAAACATACCTATGTATATAAAAAGTGAAACAATCTCTACTTGAAAAAAAGCTCATGTAAATATATAGAGAATTTTTACCCCCCCCCCCAAAAAAAAAACATAAAGTAGCTTCAGGAAGGAGGTCACTAGCAACTGAGGGGCATCAGAAAAGACTTCATGTAGCAAGTTCTACCAGCAAGGACTGTAGCAATCAAGGAAGTTTTAAATCTGGACAATTAGGATTAACGTTGCCCCCATTATGGTCCTTTGGGAAAAAGAAGTAAAAAAGCAGTTTTTAGGATTTTGTCAGGGACCTTCTCAGACCCCAGGGAACCTCCTTACTGACTGCTTTTGTTAATTTTCTAGCCAGAAAAATTTTTATCCTCTGGACCAGAGGTGTCAAACTCAAGGCAAGAGAACAGAAAGCAACTTGCAAAATTCCTTAATATGATATGAACCACATTAAAATGTTTCACAAAATAAATAAAAGTATTGTACATCACAGATGATGCTAATTTGTAGTTTTCTCAATCACCATGACTGCAAAGATCTGTTTCTTTCTGAGTTTCACACCATTACTTTGTACCACTATTTAACTGTCTTGGGAGCTGCTTCTTCTTTGGACTATTGGAACACATTTTTAATAAAAGGAGTGTTTGTATGAAGTCATAGCCTCTGAAAAATTCATGTTATTAAATGAGGAATAGTGGACTTGACACAGCTAGTAACTTCAGAGGCAGGATTAGAATTCAGATCTCCCTGACTCCAAGTCCAGAACTCTGTGCACTGCAACAAGAGAAGGAGATAATCTGACAAATAACCTGGAGGTCTCAAATCACTATACCCCTATTCCATTTCCTCCCCAACTTCTCCTAGTCCCTTAAAAAAGTAGGGGTGGGAAGAAGGGTCTTTTTGGGTTTTTTTTTCCTTTTTACACACTTGAAATGATGGTTAGCAAATTTTGGGATTTTTTCAATTTAAGGAACTCCCTACCACACTCTCCTCGTTAATATCAACTACAAACAGCAGGCAGAGGGTCATAGAGAAAAAACACAACTAAAAAGTTTTGTGATGAAATATTTCTCATCTCTGAATACTAGGTCCACCTTCCATTTTCTGCATGCTGTTTTTCATCTGCAAGGGGTGTAAGAAATTGAATTGCTTTGAAAATTCAAGATATTGAACTTGTTGCCTTCCCTTTTTTTCATGAAAGGAAAAGAATAAATTCATGAAGACCTCCTTGAAGGCAAAAACTGATAACCAGTAACCCTGTATGATTCATCAATGAGGGGGAAAACCAATTCTTCTCTCTTAAACAGAAGGGGTCACCATCGAAGTTCTGCCCTTCTAGCTTATCTATGCTCTAGAGGTTTCAAATCACCTTTGAAAACATTAGGGTGCTATTCTTATCTCTCACCCTTCTACACACAATTCTTGATCTGGTTCCCATATCTGCTATTCATAGATCTAGCAATTTCTCTGGCCAGGAGGTTTTGATGTTTGTCCATCATATGACTTTTCCCAGTTGGTCTGAATTAAGCAGACAGGATATGGGAAGAAGGATTTTTCTTATCTTTTTTTTCCCTACTTCTTAAGCTTCATTATGGATTTTATAAGCAAGCAGGAATTAAGTATAGATGTGGCCCCTTCCAGAAACTGAGGAGGTTTCTGCCTTCTAAATTTCATTATAGTGTTTTCCAGTATGGGTATTTTGGAATGGAAGGCATATCTCTAAAATTATTTTTCTAGCTAGATTGGGCAACTGCTATTCCAAAGTGGAAAGAGCATTTACTACAGAGTCAAAGAACCTTAGCTTCAGTCCTAACTCTGATACTTATGTGAACATGGGTGTCACAACCTCTCTTGGTCTTCAGTTTTTGTAGCACCAATGCAATATTCACAGCACCAATGGCCACTACAAATATGCCGGCATGGTTCTCAATTGCAAAATACAACAGACTCTCCATATAGAAGACAACTCCTTGAGGGCAGTATCTATGTTTCCTTTTCTTATTTGTATCCCCAGCATTTAAGACAATGCCTGTCACATACTAGATGCTTAATTAATGTTTATGGAATTGACTGTGTGTATGTACAAATATAAATGTGATATATACATTCTACATATGTTCAATATATGTGTGTGAGTGTATGTCTGGCAACTTTTCATAATTATCCAGAGTACATTTTGAGTAAATTCTCTAAACATTGTAACATGTTATATAAGAAAAGATTTTTTTTTTAAGTAAAACAATTTCACACAAAGAATTAGAATTAATGTCTCAGGATTTATTGATGATGCTCTGATCCACAGTCACTCCCCCAACTCAAAGAAAACTCTGGAAACTGTTCCATTCAGCTACATAAAGCTCCATGTAATAGAAATCCAGCCTATGAACTTCATGGCGTCATTTAAATAGTGACAGCACATATATGGGGATAACAGGACTTGTTTTTAATAGTAGTTTTGTTCAAAAGGTTCAAAAAAGTCAGGCAATAACTCAAACCAAAGTAAACTTTGGAGGGTTAATTTGCTTCTCATTTATTTTCTTTTTTCAAATATTTTTCATTTCTTGCCTGGCTCTAAGAAGAGATGTATGGGAATTCCAGAAGAGGGTCATCTGCTATGATTTTTCCAGATGTCAAATTTTGACCTGGATCACTTGGGACAAGGGATGCATGGAATACTGAAGACAGAATAGAAGGAGACAAGTAGG
Source organism: Gymnobelideus leadbeateri (assembly GCA_011680675.1). Taxonomy (NCBI): domain Eukaryota; kingdom Metazoa; phylum Chordata; class Mammalia; order Diprotodontia; family Petauridae; genus Gymnobelideus; species Gymnobelideus leadbeateri. The sequence goes on from WOXC01008312.1 coordinate 19,991, forward strand.
GATCACTTGTAGTCACCACATGATGAAATTAAAGAAAAATAAAAGTGAATCCAATGGAAACAAATAGACTGAAGGCAGTCCAAACCCTGTTACCCATATCCATAGAGACTAGGCAAAGGAAAAAGGGTGTGGGCAGAGCAGTGGAAGAGGGAGGGAGTATAGAAGAGGGGACAGACAGAGATTGGTGAAGGAGATACGAGGCATTTTTGATTGATAAAACCTCATCTGTTTTTTATATTGAATCATTGGATACAACAAGGATTTTGAGAGTGAGAATTTTCTGGTCATTTAGTAGCTATGGCTACTAGTGGGGCATGGGGAGCAGTCAAAGAAAACTGCCATGCTGAATCTCTCCTGCCCCTCACTGGGCTCCAGGTCCTGGACCATCTGCATTGCTTTGACTTGGTTGGCTTGACTACCCATAAGTAGCAGTTGTTCAGCAATTAACTAGTTAATAATAATAATAATAATAATATTAGCAGCTAACATTTATGTAGCACTTACTATGTGCCAGTCACTTTGATAAGCACTTAGCAAATATCCCATTTGATCCTCACAACAACTCTGAGAGGGAGGTGCTATTATTATCTCCATTTTGCAAATGAGGAAACTGAGGCAAACAAAGATTAAATAACTTAGCAGAGTCATGCAACCAGTGAGTGTCTGAGGTCAGATTGGAACTGTGGTCTTCCTGACTACAGGCTTAGCCCTTTATCTACTGTGCCACCTAGCTGACCCACTGAACCACTTCATATCAAAGGTGACAGTGATGACTATACTCCCTACATTTTTTTCATTCTGAAAATCAGCTTGTGCAACCCATTCTTGGGGACTGATCATTGGACACTAGTAACCTACCTCAAACCACTTACCAGACTCTCTGGCCCTTTCCCTACTCTCATTGGCTACACATTCCAATTTGTACACAATAAATTTCAAGGATTTTCAATATACCTCTTTCCTGATAAATTCATGGCTACTCCATAAACAAGACACTCCGTCTCTAGGCTCTGAGCATTTTCTCTGGATGTCCTTGTAGCGCCAATGCAATATTCACAGTGCTTATGGTAGCTATGAATATAATTCTGAATTGCAAAATATAACAGACTCTCCATATGGAAGACAGAAGCAAAACACTTATTCAGATACCAGAAAGTCAAATCCCAACATCAGAAAGCCAAATCCCAACACCAGAAAACTGAATCCATCATAGCAACAAAGAAGCTAATACACTTTATCACTGGAGGAAGCAACACCATCCCAAAGTCTGCTCAGGCCTTCCCACAAAAAAACACTCAAAAACTTAGCTGTCTCCTTGTCTGCATCCTCTCCTCCCTCCATACTAACTGCTCTGTTTCGCAGCTTCCTCTCAGCTCTGCTCCATCCTTCCTGCTCTACCCATTCAGCAAACTCCTCACACCACAAGCTCCATGTGATTACATTGAGCCTATTAAGGGGCAGAAAAGACTTTCAAATTCCATTACCATTACAGTCCTCCATCTCTGGAATGCTGTCTCTCCTCAACTCTGCCTACTGGTTTCCCTGTCTTCTTTTAAGTTCTAACTAAAATCCCATCTTTTATAAGAAGCCTTTCCTAAATTCTCTTAGTTCTTAATGTCTTCTCTATGTTAATTATTTCCTATTTATCCTACATATTTACATTGAGAGATATATGTGTTTTGCTTGTATCTCCCCCATTAGACTGTAAGCTCCTCAAGAGCTGTCTTTTGCCCTTTTCTGGTATCCTTAGTGCTTAACATAGTGCCTGATACATAGTAGATATTTTAATAAATGTTTATTGATTAATTGCTTTTTATTACCAAAAGATCCACCCCCTTCTTCCTTCTCTATTTCAACCACCTAAACCATATAACTTCCTTTATTCCCTCTTCAAGCACTGGAGATGGAAAAAGTACAGAATGAAACAACTATCAGAAAGATTTTGTGAAGGACAGCTAGACAACATGGAATTTTCCTCCTAGGGAAGAGGAAGGAATTCACTGAGCCACTTATTAGTAAGTCATTTAAAAAGCACAGAACTATAAACACACAAAAATAAGTAGTATGATAAGTTTGTGCAAGGACAAGGAAATAAAAGATGGACTCAAAAGAACCCTGACTGTGGAATCAGAGGCCCTGGGCTCAAATCCCAACTCTGACACTCATTAGCCACATACACTAGGGCAAGCCATTGCTCTCCCTGAGCCTTAGTTTCTACATTCATAAAGTGAGGGGCGTAAGATTAGATGGCCTCTGAGGTGCTTTCTAGCTCTGAATCAATGAGGGGGCATAGGGTGTATCCAGGGAAGATTAGTACCTCTGGTGTGAGAGCTGAACCTCTTTTGACTTATTTCTTCATCTGTAAATTAGGAATAACTAGTCAAGTTGCACAATAATCGCTAATATTTATGTGACATTTATATGACACTTTAAGGTTTGCAAAGCACTTTAGAAATATCCCAACTGATCTTCAAAACTACTTTGGGAGGTAGGTACTGTTATTATCTTCATTTTACTGATGAGGAAACTGAGGAACATGAAGACTAAGTGATTTGCCAGGGCACATTGCTGGTGACCCGAGTGCTTGAAATCAGGTCTTTCAGACTCCATATCCAGATCTCCAACACCGTGCCACCTAGCTGACAGCTTCATAGAATTGTTGTGAGGATCAAATGAGATTCTCATTCAAGGATCTTTAAATCTTATGGGATTATAGGAGTCTTGACTATTATTATGAATCTCTAATAAATGGTTACATATTTTCCTGAATATTTTAGCATCCATTGTTCCTCAAGCGAGAAGAATGTGCTAAACTGTACCAATGGAGAGTAGACCAGATAAGAAAGCATGAGACAATTATTTAAAACTAAAAACATCTTTAGAGAATTCAACAATGCCCTATTTTGTTGATGAGGAAACTGAGGTCTCCAGAAAAAATTCAGGTACTTGCTGAAGGCTATACAGGTAACAAAGCACAAAAAACAATGGGCTGAATTCCTGGTTGTTTTGCCCTCTTTTCCTAGTTTCCTTAATTTATAATTATATTACAAATGCCAAAACCAGTCCCTTTTTTTAATTCTACCAAGAACAATAAATGATTTTCATTTCTGTTTATGGACCAAATAAGTATAAGATAATGAGACACTTTTAAGAGAATTAATGACTCTCACATGTACAGATCCAAAATCTGACAAAAAACAAGAAAGCAGATGCTACTTAGATATTAAGAGGATAACTTGGAGGTGGTGAGAAAGGACTGGGAAGTTGAGCTTAGTTTTGGATCCTGACCTTAAAACTGATTACATTTTACATATCATTGGGTCAGCCCAATTCATCTGTGAATTGGAAGACTGTCACAAGGGATAATTCTATGCAAATCATCATCAAAAATGTGGGAAAAACCTAATACAATAAACTATAATTTGGAGCAGGAGCAGCATATTCTGGAAAGTCAAATATGATAGTTAATAGGAAGCTGCCATATATTATATATGTTAGTTTTTTAAGGAATTGGGATAGGGTGAAATGCATGTAGCACTAAAACTATACTGTGCCTCACTTAATCTTATTGTGATGAGTCATGCAGCCCTTCAGGAGGATGCAAGACCCCTGAGTCATCACTTAAAGCATCATCAATTATCCCTATAGATGTTCAGAAGAGTTAGTTGAGAAGCCTAGTTAAGAGATCAGAAAACAGTTTATTTTGCTCAGCAAATATTATACTTTATTGTCTCTGCTGAAGCGTTTTATTGGTATGACTGACCTTCCCACAAATCCTAGTGAAGCAGCAAGAGAAAATGATTTTTTCCTCATAGCTCATGAGGAAACTGAGGCACAGAGGAGTTAAGTTGTTTTCCACGTTTCCACTCCCAATACATGTTCTGGCCACTACATTATTTTCTTGGGAAGGATGAATGAAAATACTTATGGAATCCTAGTGCTCAGAAGGTTCATTCCTGCCTCCAGGCAACATTTCCCTCAAAGCACAAGGGACAGTAGTACACTCATTCTCCACAATATTTTAAAAATATTTTTTATTTGAACCAATCCTACATACTCATCTTCAGTATGCATATTATTCAACTCAAAAATTTTCTTTTCACACCCCTCTTCCTTACCAGCTGCAAAATTTTGACAATCGTCAGAAGCAAAATGGATATCAGGTCTTTAAGGGACATGAGAGAAAATAGACATTCCCCAAACCAATCCTTTTTTAATCAGATTTTGGCTTCACAAACATAAAATCACAGTTTGGAGTATCTCTGAAAACAGGTGGTTTCACTTCAGCTGTGCTGATCTCACTTCAACTGTTTCTGGTAGATACTTTGTGGACCAAGACAATAGTATAACCCATAAAGGAGAAGCAAATATATTCAAAATACGAAGGCACTGAAGTACCTGAATTACTCAGTTTAGAGGATTTCCTTGTATATTCTGCTTCATAAATAAGTGTGTGTGTGTGTGTGTGTGTGTGTGTGTGTGTGTGTGTGTGTGTGTGTGTGTGTGTTAGTTGCAAAATGCCATTGCCCAAGACAGACTCTTAACCCATAATGCTCTCCCCACTGCAGCAGGACAAGGTCTTGAGAAAATCTGAACCTACTGGTTTCAAAGAAAGCATCGCTCTCCTCTCTATTTCAAGAGCTCCATGTGCCCTCTCTTGGTAAACCAGAAGAATTACAAACACATTCTTTTGTCAGAGCAGGCTCTTTGGAAAATAATGTGTTTACAACAAACCTCTTTACTTATGGGCAACTCAGCGGCGCTCACTAGACAAATGGAAATCGCCTCTAGTCACAGCACTTCTGCTTACAGAAAGCCTCATTAGATGAGTTTCATTATACGTCCTTCTCCACCCTGGTCAACAAACAGGCTCGTTCTTAATACTCTCAAGTTAAACCCTTGGATTTTAATGGCAATTCATCAAGGCCTATGCAAGCTTCAAGAGAACACACTAACTTTCATTCTGCCTGCAAGTCCATAGAAAGTGAGGTACTGAATTTCCCAGTGTGGTTTGGTGAAAAAGATTACCTTTTTTTTTTTTTACATAGACCTTCCTGGTATACTAGGTCACATATATCTGGTACATTAAGGTTTGCAAAGAAACTGACATACCTTGAACCTTTTGATTCTCAGGATCACCCTATACTCTAGGTATCATCCCCATTTTACAGATGAGCAAACAGAGACTCTGAAAGTTTAAGTAACTTGCCCAGGAGCAGAGGCAATTTTCATCCCCAGGTCCTCCTGGTTCTAAGTACAGAATAATTTCTAGTACTCTACACTGCATCCTACTCTCTAAATAATGTGGATATTAATAATATAATTAATAATAATGATATTTATAATAATTTCTAAATAATTTTTGCTCCTTCATCTATTCCATATGAGTTTCACTCCATCCCCCAAAATACACTTGACAGTGGAGGAAGACCTATTTAGGAGATTTAGAATCTCACATACCATAGCCATCAGGAAAATAGAAATGATAACCAAGGAATTTTTGCTAATATGGAAGCAAGGGAGGAGGGAATCAAAACTTTTATGGTATACCTGGCTAATGTTTCCACTTGATAGAACCCAGAAATCAAACCCTATAAAGATTAGGACCTTTGTAGCTATCAGCTTCCTAACTCAGCAAAGATGAAGTCCAGATGGTCACCTTTCACGCTAAAAATCTTAGCAAATCCTTGATAGCTATTGGAATAAACACAACTTCCATGATTTTTTATCTAATATTGTTGCAAAGAATCTAGTGTTTCATCTTCAGGGAGACATAGAACTATAGAATTTTGCAACTGAAAGGGACCTTTAGAGATCTTCTGGCCCAACGTGTTTGTCTTACAGAGGATGAAACTAAGAGATAAAGTGACAAAAATGAATGGTAGAGCTGAGACTAGAACCCAGGCCCCCTGACTCCCAAGCCATGATTCCTCCAATGGTGGTAAAAAGCAATTGCTGAGGTCTAAATGGATAGGTGTTAGAGATGCTTGCTTGACAGTTTACTATGATTCATTTTTTTAAGTGACAGTGCATCTCAGATAATGTGTCACATCTACACTGATCATAAAATTCTAAACTCCTCAAGGACAGAGTACTCCCAATATTCCTTCGACAAATAAATCTATCTGTATACAATTTGTATTGCTTCAAATCCCCATCAAATGATGAAGGAATCAATTTTATCAGCAAAAACGTTTCAGAGTTCTCAGGTCGATTCAGATTCCAACAGGACCATTTCTTTGTCATTCCCTGATGTTTTTTACTGCATATCAGGCTACTAGGTTCATGGCACACTGCCACAGGCACTCTGTTAAAGAAGGAGATTATGGTACCCTTTGTGGTGCCCTATGAATGGTCGGGATTCAGCATGTCATTGAGAAAGCCTTACATGGTAGGAAGATCTCTGGACTGAATCAAAAGAATTGCATTTCAGTCCTAGCCTTGCCATTTTGAACAAGTTGCTTACCCTTTCTGAACCTGTTTCCTCTTCTACAAAAGGGAATAAATAATAATAGAATCATCATTCCTAACAGAACTATTATGGAGGACAGAGGGGAAAACATACATAAGAGCAATTATCGGATCAGAATTCAAATCCCAACATTGCCACTTGCTATCAACATGACCTTGGGCAAGTCACTTCCACTTTAGGTCTTTCCTCATCTGTCCAATGAAGTAGTTGGGCTAGATGACTTCTAAGGGTCACTTCCTTGCTCTAAATCCATGATATTATGATATTAAGATGCTTTGTAAGTACTATGCTGCAAGTTCTATGTAAATGTAAATTATTATTTTACTCTGTAAATATTATTAAGATGTAAGGGTTTTTGAGTTTACAAAAAAATAGAGATACACTACCAGCTTAAGCCTGGAATCTATATGGGATGGAACTAATCTGTACCCATATAGATGAAAATAGAAAAATAAATGTCTAGAGATACCATTTGGTAGGGGAAAGATATACAGAGGGTAATTCCATTGCTCCTTTCCTTTGGTTGGGGAAAGCTTCATATAGCCAATGAACCTTGATTCTAGCTTTCCAAGGTTTATAGAGAAAAGTTAAATGAGAAGTAAGAGAAAAAAAGACAGAAGAAAACACTAGTCTTATTGGAAACCATTTGTTCTTGGGGAAAAAAATGATAAGACTGATTTTTTTTTCTATCTCACTCTATATTTTGATAAGATCTAAGGAAGGTGCCAAGGAACTTGCTATAGGAATTATGTATCAGCTAGTATCCATCAAACAGAGGAAAGAAATGGTGAGTATTTTATAAATTTAACAGAAGGGGAGAAAATCCACCATCCGTTTAAAAAACAATACCATTACTCAATAGAGAAGTGCAAGCCACGTGTCTAGATTGTTGTTGACATCAAATACTTTCTACTATATATTATTAGCCTTTAAATTAGAGTAAGTCTTGCTGTAGGGGGGAGAACACCAGCCCTGGAGTCAGGAAGACCTGGGTCCAAGCCTCATCTCTGACACACAATAGCTATTTAGCAATGAGCAAGTCATTTGGCCTCTTAGTTCCCCAAGCAACATGATAAGACTTGACAGGCCAGTTGCTGATCTGCATGAGGGAATGAAGTTTCCACACCAGGAGTCCCCCCAAAATTGATAAGATCAAAATCTGAACCTTACCCCTCAAAAATAAAAAGAGAAAGAAAAAGAAAAGGTCATATATTTGCATGGTTGCAAAAACTGAATTTCTATAGGTTTCATAGACATAATAAATAATCATAGTAATGAAAAGAATTAATAATAGCAAATAGTAACAGCAATAATAACCTTATGAAGCAGGAACAGCAGAGGAAAATATTCCTATAAAGGAATGAAAATAATTAATTGGAACTTGAGAAAATGTATTGCTTAACTTAAAAAATGAACACCTATATATAATATATATCATAAATGGAAACATATTTTACATTCACAGTATACAAAGTTCCCAAGTAGATATATCCCTCTTTGTGTGTGCATGTGTAATATATCCATGAAGCAATTTAACTTGGGAAGATATTCAAATAAAATTACTAATGAATATCTCCCATAAAACCAATTTATTATATTCCCCTAAACAATCAAACATCCAATACATTGATTTGAATACAATTTATCTATTCATGTGACCCAAATTGTTTCATATTTATAAAACTTTCCCTCTGGACTAAAACCATACTCCAATTGATCACCATGAATAAATATTTTACCCTTGCAGAACAAGAGAGGCTTGTGGGAAATCAGCCCAGTCGTTCATAATAACTTAAATTGCCAATATAAGCAGAGTATCCAACACTGTCCAGTCATCCATGACCAAAAAATGCTTCATGGAATTAGAAGAGGCAAAAGGAGGAATCCTGTCTTCATGGCTATGGTATCCACATAAATATTTTTAATTGTTTTAGTGAACATGGGTCCCCTAATAGCACATGTACACATCTCTAACTCAAATAACTATTTGAATGAAGATAAATTATGTTAAAAATTGAAAAAATGTTTAGCATCTTCTTTCTATGGCTATTGACCTACTTACTATAAAAAAAAATACAACCCTTTAAAAAATCTATTGCATATGGGAAAAAGTGCTAAAAACATCCTAAGACAATTTTCTGATACTCTAAGTGATAAAGAAGTTGCTTATTTTCATTGCTAACAGAAATTTCTTCACTAATAGTTCCATATGCTGGAGAAATAAATCACTGATTTAAACCCCCCACCCCCAAAAATAAATAAATCATGGCAAAATGGTGGGCAATACGACTGAGAAAGGGAGGGAAATCTCCATCTTCATGATTATCTGGCTGGGGAAGAAAAGGTAATACCTAAATCACACCAAAAACTAGGTATCTGATCCATTATAGAGAGTCCTGGATTTTTAAGAGGGCTTAGGTTTGAATCCTTTCTCTACCAGTTGCTATTTGTGTGACCTTGGTCAAGTCTTTTTAATTCTCTAGGTCTCAGCTGCCTCATCTATAAAAAGTGAAGGAACTGTACTAAAGGATTCAAATTTCTTGTTCATCTTATCCTACTTCCTTCTTCCCTGCTAAATGCCTTCCCGTTGTTTTTATCGGTTACTCCTGTTGATAAGCAATATGGCACAATGAATAGAAAGCTGGTTCTGAAGCCAGGAAAACTGGATCATGCCTAGCCTCTGACATATCCTGGTAGTATGACTCTGGGCATGTCACTTAACCTCTTGTTGCTCTGGGGAATTCTTTAAAACTTTAATTTGTAAAGAAGGTGATAACCTGCATTGGCAGAGAGTTTCCTCTTCTGAAAGTTCCCTACACAAGTGAAACCTCAGGTCCCATCCCCCTCCTCCATTCCTGCTCAATTCCTCACTGGAGTTTTGGATGTGATAGAGCTAAATGTAGAATTGGTTTTGAAAGAACTGGGACAAGATAAAATGGTTGATGGTTTAGAAGGATGCCACACTCCACAGAAGGCACTTTGAATGTCAGATCAAGAAATAAGTAAGTTTGGACATAGAGAGAAGTGTGGTTAGAAATATGCTGGCTAAGAAGGAATTATGTAGGATGTGGCCAAAGTGAGGCAGATACTGAAGTCCACAGATGGGAAACGTACTTGCTGTCTCAGATGTTATTAAGCAAATCATAGTCACTCAGTATGACATCATTTAACAAACATTTATTGAGCACCCACTATGTGCCAAGCCTAGTGCCAAATACTGAGGATATGAAGAAAGGCAAAAAAAAAACCCCACAAAAACCCCCAGTAATCCCTTCTCTCAAAGAGCTCACAGTCTAACAGGGAAGACAACACATAAACAACTAGCAACAAGTAAGATATATATAAATTGGAGATTTTTGATGGAAAGAAGGCACTGGAACTGGAATTAGAATTTAGAGATGGAGTTCACAAGTCTCTGCTTCTTTCCCTGAGTGTTGGGACCATAGACAACAGAGACTGCAACAAGTTACAGAATATGTAGTCACAAGATTTTTAGTGTTAGAAGTGACTTGAGCAATCATCTCATCTAACTTCTCTTTGTAGACAAAAAAAATTGAAACTCAGAAAAGAAGTGACCCGCACAAGGTCACACAGTTAATTATGGGCAAAGCCAAAGTAGAATTAGGTCTTTTGATCCCCTAGTCCAATGTTCTTCTTACTAGGCTACAAAACTTGAGAATCAACCATTGATGGAATATGAAAAAATAATAAACAGCTTCCATTTACAAGGGATAATCTTTATTGCTCTGCATTTAATCTCTTCAGTTCTAGACATATACTGTTTTAAAACCTTAAAAGTATTTTATCAGATTATAGACTAAATAATAACTGGCATTTCTATATCCCTGAAAGATCTGAAAAATATGTACATTTCTTCATGTGATGAAACTGAGACTAAGAGAAATTAAATGATGTACCAGTGATCACACAAGTAGTAAATTGAAGGATTCAATTAAACAAGTACTCAACTTTTATGTCAGGCTCTGTGCTAGGCATGGACAATACAAAGACAAAAGTGAAACAATCTCTGTCCTCAAGAAGCTTATGTTCTATAGGGGGAGATGATATGTACCTATATAGATTTGTACAAAATGCATATAAGGTTGGTGCGGCTAGGTGGCGCAGTGAATAGAGCGCCGGCCCTGGAATCAGAAGGACCTGAGTTCGGAGCTGGCCTCCGACACTTAATCCATACAAACAAAAAAAAAAAACCTAGCCGTGTAACCTTGGGCAAGTTACTTAACCCCAATTGCCCTAAAGGGGCGGCTAGGTGGTGCAGTAAGAGTGCCGGCCTCGGAGTTGGGATGACCCGAGATCAGATCCGGCCTCAGAAAATGAGCACCCACGCATAAATAATGACTAGCCGTGTAACCTTGAGCAAGTTACTTAACCCCAATTGCTTAAAAAAAATAAATAAATAAATAAAAATGCATATAAGGTGCTTTGGAAAGGAGTGAATGCACAAGCAGCCAGGAGTAGAGGAGGAAGTCAAGAAATGTTTCATGTAGCAGGCAGTGCTTGAGTCACTTGGGTTTTTCTTTATTCCAAATCCACTCTCCTTTGTACTATGCCATGTTGCCTTTTCCAGAAATAGAGTACATCCACATTTTCTCTTTGGATATAGTCCATAGTAGACAAAAAAATAATTCATCAAGGGACTCATATGTACAAAAATATTTATAGCAGCTCTTTTGCCAGTGGCCAAGAATTGCAAATCAAGGGGATGCCCATCAATTGGGGAATAGCAGAATAGGTTTTGGTATATGAATGTAATGTGACACTACTGTTCCATAAGAAGTGATGAGCAGGGAGACTTCAGAAAAACCTAGAAAGACTTATATGAACTGAAGCTGAGTGAGGGGGGCAGAACCAGGAAAATATTGTACACAGTAACAGCCACAGTGTGTGATGACTGATTTTGATAGACTTGCTTCTTCTCAGCAATGCAAGGTTCTAAGGCTCATGGTGGAAAATGCTATCTACATCCAGAGAAAGAATTATGTAGTCTGAATAGAGATTGAAGCATACTATTTGCTTTCTCCCTTTTTTATTTTATTTCATTTCTTCTTTCTCTTGGTTCATTCCATTGGCTATAATTCTTCTTTACAACATGACTAATGCGAAAATATGCTTAACATGAATGTACATGTAGAGCCTATATCAAATTGCACACCATCTTGGGGAGGGGGGATGTAAAGGAGGGGAAGAAAATGTAAAACTCAAAAGCTTTGGAACTGAGTTTAAAAAATAATAATTCATCACACATTTCTTAAGCACCCACTAAGTTCTGAGCCCTCCCCTTCATTCCAAATCTTCTCTCTAGCTGGTATATCATGCTTCTGCCATTTCTGAGAGTATAGTATGTCCAACTGTCTCTTTGGATATAGGCTACAGTAGTTAAAATTCAATTCATCACACATTTCTTAAGTATGTACTAGGTGCTGGACCCTCCCCTAGTTGCTGGGAACCCAAAGACACAAATGAAACAGTTCCTACTTTCAAGAACTTTACATTTCTACTGGATTAGCCTGTGAAATAAAATGTATTACCCCATAGGAGTCTTTTTCTTTTAATTTAGTAGCTTCAATGTGGGTGGGTTATTTTGAAATAAACTAAAAATATTAATGTCATTCAGTAAGGTAAGGGATATACTGAGTTAAGCCACTGCCCAACAATATATACCAGTACAGAATGAGCTATGACCAGAAAGTGGTAATGTCCAGAAACATGGACATTTGGACTTCTTGTTTCCTGTTTCAGAAGGACAGTACCCAGAGGGGCACAGTAAAACAGGTGAGGTAACACCCCTTCACATATTGGTAGAAGCATTAATGAATTAAGATGGCCAAAAAGTCAGCTTGTTGACCAACCAATGGTCTGTGATGAATCTCTCCAAAATTTGCCAGCCTGTTTTCTAGTTCCCCGCTGGTTCTTTCCTCAAAGTCTTCTCAACTTTAGAGGAAATGTCAAAGCTTGTCCTCTGCTGGACAAGAGCTTTCAATAAGTCATACTCACTTCTATGCTGTGATGAGTCATTGGAATACGGCTTTTTGTTTGAAGTTGAAAAAGAGTTACAACTCCCAGACTTCATGGGGATTCTGTGAAGTTTGACTTAAGCAGGAAGTGTGAATAGCTTTGAAGACCAAATTGTACTGAGAATCTGCCTTCAGGGTGTCTGTGAAGTAATATGTCTAATTATATGTTCAATTAGAAGCATATAGGCTAACTGGTTAAAACAAGATCCTTGCCTATGGTAGATAAGATGAAGAGGATAGGAGGGAGCAGCTTATATTAAGTAGTTATTTAGTTCAATAATTCAAAAAATATGTGGATCAGCTGTGTCCAGAGGTATTAAAAAAAGACACAGAATCATAGATTTTATTTTTCTTTTTATCTTTTCAAGATTGGGTCTCTCCATTTCTCCCAGGCTGAAAGTTCAGAGCCTAGTCACAGGCCCAATCCCACTGCTGATTGACATGAGAACTTTGACCTGCTCCATTTCCAAACTGGGGTGGTACACCCTTCCTCAGGCCACCTTGTACCGCTAGCCCACTCCTCACTCCCAGGAACTCACAGTATGCCATGTTTAGTACAGATACATGCTAGGCATGGCCCATTGCAGTTCAGAACTCCTGACGTCAAAAGATTCTCTAGATTTGGCCTCCCTGAGGCTGAGATTATAAATATGTACTAGCATGCCCAGCAATCCTTTAAATTGTAAGGGACTGTAGAGGTTGTTGTCTGAGACAGGTCAAAGTTAGAAGTAGTAGAGCCAGGTTTGAACCTAATTGTCTCACTTCAAAGCCAGAACTTCCATTGGACCCCTGCCTCATAGTCCCAAACTCCTGAACAAGTGGGAGCCTAAAATTTCTCCTGCAAGTTAATATAGTTGTAACTAGTATAGAGCACCTGGAGCTTTTCAAGGACACAAAAATCTGGAAGACATAAAAATTTAACACATTCACATCTTCAGCAATGTAGAGATAACTGTGGTTAGCACCTACTAATTAGGCAAAATTTAAAACATTATTAACAATTAACAATATTAGTAACACCTATCTGTAAAACACAAAAAGTAAATGTCAATTACTTCTCATATTACTTTTACATTGCAAATCACAGAATTGAATTGAAGGCATGGTTTGTGCTGCTTGCCCCAGCCACCAAAATTTCTAGTTATGGCTCTGTAAAGTAAATTTTTTTAGAATGTAAAATACATTATTTTATTTTTAAAATGGCATTTGTAATGGTTGGATTCTTAGTTCAGTCCAGTAATAGTGATGTAACCCATAACATAGCCAAATACTTCAATAGGAAGTTCTATCCTGATTTAAGAGGTTAGCATCTCCCATCAAGATCTCTTTATCTGGTGCAAAGGAAGGAATTCCACATTGCCATTCAAATGTAAAGGACAGAGGCAGGGAGTTTTAAACTGTGAATAGCCAGCTTAAGCCAGATGGCTCTGGAAGAGAGAGTGAGGCTGGTGACTTTGCACAGCTCTCCATCAATTAAATCCAATCCACTTGCCAAGCCATGGCATCACCTTCCTGATGTCATAGTCCTCTTAGAGAACAAAGGACAAACAACAAAACATCTCAGCTACTCACCCAGGACCAAATCCCCAGACAGTCCTAGTAACTAAAAAAAAAAAAAAATGAAATGAATTCTTCTCTGTAGTCCTATATGTATAAAGGGGAATGATTGGTTAAGACACTGATAAACGCTGGGGAACCAGTGATAACTAAATAGGATCTTACTTAAATCATGGGACAGAGCCAGAGATGAAAATATGCCTGATAAAATGTCAAGTAGGCTCTAAGGGGCAGCTAGGTGGTGCAGTGAATAGAGCACTGGCCCTGCAGTCAGGAGGAACTGAGTTCAAATCTGGCCTCAGATACTTAACACTTACTAGTTGTGTGACCTTGGGCAAGTCACTTAACCCCAATTGCCCGGCCTTCCCCCCTCAAAAAATTAAAAAAAAATTTTTTTTTAAAGAGTAGACTCCAAAATGGAGAATTCAAGTCACAGAACCATCTTATAAGGGAACTATAACACTCCAAATGATATTTAAACCTAACCAAAGACCCAGGCAGTAAACTACTAAAGTCAACTTTCTCCTTTCAGAGACAAAATAAATCATTTGCATTGGTATGTGAATTCCCTGCAAATTATTCATTGGTTTTGTAGATTTGATCTCAGAAGTGATGGTATTTGTGTGTATATATTTTAATCTGAAATATATGGTAACTGGGTCTTAATTCCTTAATTTACTGAGAAAGAAATAAAACAGCATCTTTCTGACTAGCATATCACCTAAGGTATATATATATATCCAGACTAATTTCTAAAGACCAAAGGTTATATTTATAAAAAGATAAGTCATCTCTCTAGGTCTTTCATCCTTTGGTTGTATTATTTCTTTTGTACTTAGAAGAAATAATGTAATCATAAGATCAATTATTATTTGCAGAAGTCACAGGCTAGTAGATTAAGAGTTAGAAGACAGCTTAGAGATAATTTAGTCCAACACCCTCATTATAGAGATGAGAAAAATGAAGGCCAAGTTAATCTAAGTGACTTGCCCAAGGTCACATGCCCAGTAAATGGCAGATAGGGGATTCAAACTCAGGCCTTCTGATATAAAAACAAATGGAATGTTCATTCCACCATATGAAGCTGCCTCTAAGTCCTCTTTCAGCTTTCAACATGATTAAGAATCAAACAGCTTTAGAGTATTGATCAAAAGATTTGTTAAGAATTAAGAAAAATTAATTATATGATTATATGATGTTTTTTCAAACTTGTTACATTTTCTATATCTTTCTATTTTTCATTTTCTATATTTCTATATATTTCCATATTTCAGTCAATTTCTATTAGCTGACCTATATATCAAGACACAGTAAAATGATTTCCAAGAAACTGAGTAATTTTGTTCTGTTGGAATTCTGAATCCTTATTGTACTATTGCTTAAAATAAATGGATCTCTGGTTAAGGGTTGGAAATTTTTTGTTACATAGACATTTTCACAGCAATGCCATTCCTAGTGATAATATTTGACTTATACCTAATGAAATCCATCTCACTATACTAAAATAATATTGGATATATATGTATGTATACATATATATATATATATATATATATATATATATATATAATAGCTTCCTCTGTATATGCAAAGGCAGTACTTACAGATTAGAAAATGGAAGCACAGAAGTTAAAAGACTTGCCCAAAGACAAAGAGCTCTAGAGGTAGAAGTCAGATCCCTTAACTTGAAGCCTAAGACCCTTTGCAAGAGAACAAATGGTTCACTGTCTATGGGCTGAAGACCTCAAAGGGGTCCATATAAAGCTGTGAAGTATTTCATGCCTGCTCACAATAAATGTTTGTGAAGGTGTATTCTTTGCATTTTGTGTTCACATTCAAATACCAAAAGAAGTCTAGGACTAAATGTAAGATCAAAAGTGTAAATTCTAATATGGAAGGGAGTGAGCATTTTTTTAATATTAAAAAAGAAGTGCTCATACTCAAAAAGATTGTGAAGAACTTAACTAGACCAGTGACCTCCAAAGTGTAGGCCAAGATGCTCTGACTGAGGGACTGACCCCAAGGAGCAAATGATCAATCAGTCAGAAGGTGGGAGGATGGGTCACTTCCCACCCTCCCTGGAATATCCAATTATGAAGCTTGTTTCCAGCACAGTCATTTATCTCTAATACTACCTCACTCTACTCCCTTCCTTCTCTGTGTAAGCTCTAACCCTCTCAGCTACTGAGCCTGGTATGCATAGGTCACTTGGGGCAATTATAATCTAACAACTGAGTATTCACAATAGCAGCAGCAAGTGCCATTAGGAAAATTCCATACACACTCTCCCAAATTCCAGGCATATCTACCCCTGCCCATCACATCACAAGATGACTATGATAGGAGCCCCTCAAAGGTAAGGTACAGGACAATGCACTGAACTAGGAGGTGGCAAACTGCAACTAGAATGTCAAATTTAGCCTACCGCCTGTCTTTGTATGGCCCAAATGCTAAGAATGGTTTTAGATTTTCAAATTCAATAAAATTTTATTTTAAAGCGCAAAAACCATTCTTAGCTCACAGATCACACACAATCATAATTTGTCAACCCTTATACTAGACTATGCTAGATTTTTATCTCAACAAGAATAACATCATAATAAACTCCATAGTATTTGACAACCACAAAATGTTTAGACTGAAATAAGAAAGAGCTTGTGAGTGAATGGTCAGGATATAAGACTTTTTTATGTGTGCTAAAAAGCTTCCTTTTTCAATATTCCCTGCTTTATTCCAACTCTTCTCCAAGGCGTTATCCTATAACTGAAGTAATACTTCTCACAGTCTTAGATCACTGAGCTCTCTCCATTCTGTATTTCAGACAACAACAAAATGACTGGACATAGTGGAATACCACCTGTTATCTTCTTCCTTTTCCTTTTCCTGGTTGTTTGATTACTTTTGAAGAAATGGAACAGTTGGGGTCATATTTGCTACCCTTATAAAGCATATCAAGATATACCTTCACTTTGAGTTATAGCTTAGCCCACCATCTTGAAACTAAATGGTAGCTGATTAAACTTTTTAAACAAATGCATGCTTTACAATGTATAATAATGTAGCTCTGGGTAAGTTGCTGAACCTCTTGGTGCCTGAGATAACTCTCTGAGACTGAACAATTGTTAATCTACACATTGGTAGAGAGATTTTCTTCCCTCTAAGAGAAATTCCCTATACCAAGGAAATCACAGGTAAGATCCAAAACAAGATATATAATGGATTAAATTTAGTGCATGGGCAGAAGTAACCAGAGACATGTGATAGCCCTGAGAGAAATCTATGATTCATGAAGCTACTAGTTGAAACTATTCATTCCCCAAAGGAAGGAATGATTTCTTTTACTTAATTTGTACAACTTTTGAGCTTGATATCTCTAAATCAGAACAAATGGGGCAGAAATATGGGAATGCCCCAACAAAAATGCCCCAAATACTAATTTTCCTATTTAATGACCTGAAGAAACAACTTACTAAGTAAGGTATTGGTGCCTGAAGCATAAAATCAGGTAGGAACTTAGTTACTAAAGGAATCTTTCTCATCATGTGACATCATATGTCTCATTATATGTTCATTATTCACCTAAAGGTTAACTATGACCTTTCAATGGCTATCAAGATTAACAATTGGGGAATAAAGGACCTTCATGCTAAACCTCTTTATTTTTGAAACTATTGAAAAAAACTCATAGGATCACAGTTTCAAGATCTAGAATGGAACACAGACAACCCATCCCCTCTTTTTACAAATGGGGAAACTGAGGCCCAGAAAAGTTAATTGAGTTGCCTAAAAACTAAACAGATAATGTCAAAGGCAAGATCTGAACCTAGATCCTCAGTCTCTATTTCCAGTGCTCTTTCATTCTTTCCCACAGTTTGCTCTATTATTTGCTAAACTCTTTTTATACTAGAAAGAAAACCTCAGCTTTCACAACCTTGGAAAATACCCAACAATCTGTCCTACAGCAGGTTGGTGTGTCAAAAGACATTGCTTTCTACAAAAGTGAATTAGAATATGACCCCAAATGTTAATGGTATTCAAATCTTTCCTTTGTCCTTGGAAGGTCAAATATTCAAAGTAGTCATTAAATCTACACTTCCCTGGCCTCTTGGGAGCTCTAAGACTGCAATAACAAATGGTAGCACACAAGAGGGAAAAAGTCCCCCACTGCAGACAGGAAGGTTATATTCAAAAGGCATCAGCAGCCATGTGTCAGGGATGGCGGGGGGAGTCAGAAGGCCTGGGTTCAAATCTTAGGTCTCCCTCTAACTTACTATGCGACAGTGACCTCAGCTGAACTCTGCCACTTACTGCCTGTGTGACCTTAAGTAAGTCACTTCGCCTGGACACTCCATTTCCTCATCAGTAAAATGAAAGGATGGGACTATATACCCTCTGGGGGTCCCTCCTGACTCTGGACACATAAGCCTATAAGCCATCTAGTCCAGCCCATACTTGAAAGGTATTTCCCATGTAACCTGCCTAATAACTGGCCATCCAGCCTTTGTTTGAAGAGCTCCCATTGAGGGGGAACTTACCCCCTCTTGAGTCAGTCCATTTCCTGTTTGGGTAGTTTAAAATATTAGGAAGATTTTCTTGATATTATGTTTTTTCATTGATTTTGGACCAGTCTCTTAAACTCTCTGGGTCTCCGTTTCCTCATTTGTAAAGTGAAAATGCTAGATGAATATTAATAATGATAGCTATCATTGCTATTACAGCATTTTAAGGTTTGCAAAGCACTTTCCATGTTACTTCATCTGATTCTTACAATAAGCCTGTGAGATAGGTAGGTAGTGTTATTGGCTATATTTTACAGATGAGTAAACTGAGGCTGAAAGACATTATTTGCCTACAGCCATATAGCTAGTATCTAAAGGAAGATTTGAACTCAGGTTTTTCCTGACATTAAGCTCATTGCTTTATCCTTATCCTTCTTGATCTCCCAGTAGCCTATGATATTATTAAGTAACCTCTTCTCTTTGATATTCTTTTTTCCAGACTTTCATGAAACTGATGCCTCTGGGTTCTCCTCCTGTTGATCTTCATCCAGATCACTCCCACTAACTGTGGGGGTTCCCCAAGCATCCATCCTGAACTTTTTCCTCTTCTCTCTCTATATTATTTTGCTTGCTCATTTCATTATCTCCCATGGATTCAATCATCCTCTCTATTTAGATGATTCTCAGATCTATTTAGCTAATCCTAGCTTCCCTCCTGACCTCCAGACTCCCCTCTTGAAATGCTTATTAGACATCTTGAACTGGATGTCCTGCAGATATCTTAAACTCAACATGGTCAAATTTAAATTCATTCATCTTTTTCCCCCCAACTGCCTCCTTCAGTTTCCCACTACTATGAAGGGCACCACCGTCCTGCCAGTTATCCAGACTCTATATATCAGTCTTCAACTCCTCACTCTCACCACACTGTTGCCCAGTTGATTCACCCCATTGTAACAGCTCTCACATACGCTCCCTTCTGTCTTCTGACACTAACACTTCCCTAGTGCATGTCCATAATCACTTCATGCCTAAAGTATTGTAATAGCCTTCTGGTCAACCTCAGTGCATCATGTCTGTCTGTCTGTTTCTCTCTGTCTGTGTCTCTCTGTCTCTTTCTCCTCTACATTGTCCTCTACTCATCTGTTAAATTGATCTTCCTTTTAAAGTGCAGGTCTGACCATCTCTCTCTCTCTCTCTCTCTCTCTCTCTCTCTCTCTCTTTTCACACACACACACACACACACACACACACACACACACACACACACACACAAACCCTTATGCAAACAATTCCAGTGGCTCCCTATTGCATCCAGGATCAAACAGAAAATACTCTGTTTGACTTTAAAAGTTTTTCACAGCCTACCCTCCACTCTTCTTACATTTAAACCCCCTCCACATACTCTACAATTAAATGAGAATGCCCCACTAGCTATTGCTTGAACAAGACACTCTAACTCCTGTCATGGCAGAACATATACTCTTGAAAAAACCTTGAGTTTCTTCCAATATTTTCACTAAATAAAATTGAGAAAGTTGCTTCAACGATTCAGAATATAAGTTCTTTAGATCTGAGTGTAGACCTTACCAAGAACTGCTTCTTAGTATGCTTGGAGTTGAGGGATCTTAGTTCAAATCCCAGTTCTGCCACTTACTGCCTGTGTGATCTGGGATAAGTCACTTGACCCTTCTTAACCTCATTTTCCTCATCTGTAAAATTAGGGAATTGAATGTCTAATGTAAAAATATGTTTTGCATGACTTCACATGTATAATTGACATCATATTGCTTGCCTTCCCAGTGGGGGGGAGGAGAAGCAAAAGGGATGGAAAGAATTTGAAACTCAAATTTTAAAAAATGAATGTTGAATTTTAAAAGGGTAAATGGGAAATATTTAATGAAATAATTTCTTTAATTTAATAAACGAGGGGATTGAACTCAGTGTCCTCTTAAGGTTCCTTTCATTTTAAATTCTATTATCCTAGGGTAAATGAAAAAATCAGATGGCAAATCGGAGTTTCATATGGAAAATGTGTCTTACGATGGCCAACTTAAGGAATACTTTTACTGGAATTAAACATGTGGAATGAAAGACTTATTGATTCTTTATAATCAGAGTGTTTATTAATAAATATTTCCTTTTTTTACATGCTACTGTGCAAAACGGAGAAGAGACCACTGCCCTTAACATCCCTAATGGTAACAAAAATCCTAAATAAGAGTCAAAGGGAAAGGGGGCAAAATACAATAGCCAATAAGGGCCCTGGGTTGTTCAAAGAGAACAGGTGGGCAGCATCAAAGCAGTTGTTACGGTTAGAAGGGGACTGCCTGAAAGTGTTGCTTTACTGCTATTTTGATACCCCAAGTGTTTATCTTATTTAGAGCAGAGCCTAATTGAATAAAGGAGTTTTTAAAATAGTGAGCCATTAATTAGCCGGCATGGGGTAACACAAGGAATTCAGTAATGTATGAGGCTTCTGGGAGCCCAGCAGACTGCAGTCATCGATTTTGTCCAGGTGCCAAAAAGAGGAGGGAGCCTAATGTTTTGGCTCCTCCAGAAACATACCTGATAAATTTGGAAGTGGCTTCCCCATGCGCACCCTCTGTTCAAATCATCCCATAATTACTCTGGCACTGTGAACAGGCAACTTGGCGTGCTCTGAGAGATATCAGATGTTTTTCTCATGCTTGCTGAACCTCTCTTAGACAAATTTTGCATTGTTTTTTGTGTCGGTTTTATCGTGGAACATCGTGTTGCCATCTGGGAAGACAAACAACATGGTCCAGGAGCAGCTGGTGAACGGGAATGGCCAAATAAACATTGGCAGCCACTCTACCATTAGGTGAGATAAGAGGGACTAGCTGGAGCCAAAAGCGACAATCCCTAACCACTGGCATCATCCTTGATTGTCTGTCTTATCTTCATTCAAAACACTGCTATTATTCACTCAAAGGCTGAAGCACCCTATGTATCAGGAGATGGGCTCACCTGTCTCAAGCCTGGAAAGATAAGATACGTAGGTCTATAAAATGCCTGGTCAATTGAATGTCTTGCTTCCCTTGGCAGGATATGTGGACTCCTCTCCACCCAGGAGCAAGCAAAGGGTTAGATTCACCCAAAGACTTCCCTGTGAGAGTAGGTACCAAAAACCTCACCAACATCCTCAGTGAAGAATTCATGAAGGTTGCATTCAGCAACAATGGTAATGGCTAGGAGCAAACTCCTAATCTTTCTAGGATCTCTTGCATAGTGAACAAATACAGGTGATGTTAGTAGCATGGCTTTGGTACATGAGGTAAGTGCAATAGAATCATGGAACCAGAGGACTAGTTCAAATTCATAGGTTTATAGGATCAAATATTTAGAGCTAGAGGGAAACTAAGAGATCTTCCTTCCAAGCCCCTCACTCAATAGATGAAGAAACTGAGCCATAAAGAGATTAAGTGATTTACCCAGGGTCATGTAGCTAGCAACAGAGCCAGGACTAGAATGTAGTCCAGCCTAGTTTTCTAGTTTCACATTATGCTGTGTGGCATCAATATCTTATACATAAATTTCAGCTTTGCAGAAATGAGTTCTTTCTTCCTAGAGATTATCCATTCTATTTGAATTTGTTATGAGTACCACTGGTTTCAATCACAATTCTTAAAATTGTAGAGGTCTGCAAAGAATCAAAACTAGGACAAGGCAACTAGAGCTTTGCACCAAGGTGCCAAATCAAAAGAATACTGATTGCCATTTGTAAACATCAGAGAGCTTAGCACTTAGTTGGCAAGAATAATTAGTTAAGATCAAAAGCTCCCAGATGCTAAACTGAAGAGACCTCCTTTGCCCCATTCAGCTGACCTTCAGACCTTGAACATAGTCAGGATCCTGGGATCTCTTTCTAGGCTTTCCCCTGCTCAACGGAGTGGTAACTCTCACTATGTACTCTAGGTGAAAAATCCAGTTACAGCTGTGGGTTTGTGCACTAATATATTACAGCTAAGTGTCCCCACACATCACCAACCCCACCTGCCCCATCAACTGAATGTTAGCCTTGAACAAATATGACTGGATATCTCTCTCTTACTCTTATCAAAATCTAACTTGCATTCTACCTTATTTCCATATATGCCACATCCTCCATATGAAATGGTAAGTTCCTTGAAATCACAACTTTTATTTTTTATTCTTGTGTACCCAATACATAGCACAGTTTATGACAGAAAGTATAAACTTAATAAATGTTTGTTGGTCTGAATTACATTGGATGGTTATTGCAAAAAATAAACGCTACTGGGAGAGAGCCATACAGGATAAATTAAAGGTGATGTCAGAGGAAAGATATTCGTATTAAGTGGGACCAGGAGAGGCTTCTTGCAGGAGATAGGATTGTGGTTGAGACTTAAAGGAAGTCACAGAAACCAGGAGGGAGAGACAAGGAGAGAGAATCCCAGGAATGGGAGTAACCAGTAGAAATGCACATAATTGGAAAATAGAGAGCCATGTGTGAGAAATAGCAAGAAGACAACGTCACTAGATCACAAAGTATTTATGCTTGGAAGTTATAAAGGGACTAGATAAGGAGTCATTGGAGTTTATTGAATTTGGGTGGTAGTGATATGATCTGACTTAAATGCTTTAAGAAGATTACTTGTTGGTTGAATGGAGTATGGACTAAAGTGGAGAGAGACTTGAGGCAGGGCAATCACCCAGAAGGTTATTACAATATTCTAGGCATTAGGTAATGAGGGCTTGTACCAAGGGGGTTGCAGTGTCAGAGGAGAGAAAGGAGTGTCTACCAGGGATATTGATCAAAAAGGTAGAATCAACAGGACTGCAATACAAGATATCACCAGTCATCTTGACTTTTGTCTTGCCACTGAACTTCAATGACTCTGAGAGAGAGAGTAAGGTTGATGACTGGGCAACTCTGCCTCACTTAAATCCAATTTACTCACTAGTCAAGACATCACCCTGTGATGTCATTGGTCCTTTTTAAAAATGAAAAACAAACAATAATATTCATTTCAATGGACTAGAATTTTTTTGCAATGAATCTGTAAATAAAATACAATAATATTTTAGGCACTAGAGGTACAACGACAGAAATGAAATGATTCTCCCCTTTTAGGGGTGTGAGAGGAAAGGAATAAAAGCACACTTGTACAGATAAGTAAACGAAAGGAAGGAGGGTCAAATCTTGAAGGACATCATAGAGAAGATTATAACTATTCTGAGAAGTGAATGAAGATAAGAATTCTGAGAGGCCATGTTGGGCAGGGAGTATATTACAGTCATGGGAAACATTTTGTAGAAATGTACTAAGAAAAGAGATGGAATGCAGAGTTCAGACAATAGCTAGTAGTTCATTTTGTCTAGAAAATGGAATGTGAGTCCAAGAAGGAAGATTAGAACTATATTTTGGAGAGTTCCCAATGCCAGGTTGAGGGCAGAAGCTACTGAAATTCTTTGAGCACAGGAGTGGCAGAATGAGAGCTTTGCCATCAGGAAAATTATTTTGGCAATACTGTGGAGACTGAATTGGAAAGGGGAACAAAGTGGAATCAAAGAGACCCATTTTCAAGGAATTGAAATAGTGGAAATGAGAAGAGATTAGGTCCTGAACTAGGATGTTTGGCAGGGTAAATAAAGGGGATATAGGGGAGATAAGTTGAAGTCATAGAATAGACAAGTCTCAGTAAGTGATTAAATATGAAAGGTGATAGAGAAGGAAGAATCCAGGCTAACACCAACATTTTGAGCCTGGGAAACTGAGAAGATGGCTGTGGCCTTAACTGAAATAGGAAATTTGAAGGAAAAGTCAATTTAGCGGCCCTGGAGTCAGAAGGACCTGAGTTCGGATCCGGCCTCAGACACTTAATGCACACACAAACAAAAACCTAGCCGTGTGACCTTGGGCAAGTTACTTAACCCCAACTGCCCTCCAAAATGCAAAAAAAAAAAAAGTCAATTTAGGAGGGCAAGTTACTATATTTCACCATGAACATGATGAATTTGACATGTCTTTGGAATATCCAGATAGAGATGTCCAATATTCAGTTCTTTATACAGAACTGGAGTTCTGGAAAGAGATTAGGAGTGGGTATAAATATCTGGAAGTTAACTGTGTAAAATGACAGCTGGATAGGAGCTGATGACATCCAGTATCTTTGACAAGAAAACCCCATACAGGGTCACAAAGAATTGGACACAACTAAATAACAACAAATTATAAGCCCCCTTTTTACAGATGAGAAGACTGGGGATGAGAGAAGTTAAACAACCCTTGATCAGGGTCACATAGCTAACAAGTTTCTGAAACAAGATTCCAACTTGAACTACCTCTATTTCTATCACCAACACCAAGGTTCTATCGATTTCAGCACCTAGAAAGCTGAGGCCAGGGGCAGCTAGGTGGCAAAGTGAATAAAGGACTAGCCCTGGAGTCAGGAGGACCTAAGTTCAAATTCAGCCTTAGACACGTTGTTAACACTTACTAGCCTTGTGACCTTGGGCAAGTCACTTAACCTTGATTGCCTTGCCTCCCCCACAAAAAGAGAAGAAGAAAAAGAAAAGAAAGTTGAGGCCCAAAGAGTTTAAATTATTTGCCTGCCATGACACAGATATTAAGTACCTGTGTACTTACAAGGATTTGAACATGGGTACTCTGACCCCAAATCTAGTCATTTTCCCACTGCACCACATGGCTCCTGAATGATTTGGAACAGTCTGCAAGAGGGAGTCAAGTCAATCATAAAAGAATATTTTTCAAAATTGGTCTGTGATTAAATTCATGTTATTTATTTTTATATATCCCTGTGAAGGAGGTGCATTGATGCTTTGATGTGCCTTTCACAGATCCATGATCCCTTTGATGTGGGCACTTCTTCTGATCATAGCTCACCCACACCTTCCCATCCAGTGCACTTGTCCATACCCCAGGGAAGCACAGTTATCCCTTCTCCATCCTGACTTTCCCCATCATGCTTTCAATATATCACAGATCAACATAAGAAATTAAATGGGAATTTGGGGGGAGTTTTGTAGAATCAACAGACTACATATGAAGGCCAGCAAATGACTCAGAGCCTATGACCAAATACTTAACCTAAATTTTACAGTAAGGTACTGTAAATAGCCCATAAAAGAAAAAGAAAAAAAATCAGATTTCTTCTCTTCTCGTTGAACTCATATCTTTGCAGATCAAAGATATGAGTCCAATGAGAATAGCTCCTAATTAAAATTCCCATTACCAAAAACAAACAAGCAAAAAACTAACTTTGCATGTATCCTCACTCAAGTCAATAAGAATGGCTTTTGCCAATAATTGGGCTACAATCTACATTTTCACAGTTTTTGTCCCAACATAGCAAAAAGTTTCTTCTAAAGTACACTTAGTGAAACAAAGTGACTAGTTCACCCTCTTCCCTTCTTATCTTCAGTAATTTAGGAAATATTTATTTAAAATATGTAATATGTATAGAGCTATACTGGACATTGTGGGAATATGAAATAATATAAGCCACAGATCTCTGCCTTCAACAAGTTTGCAAATTAATTGGGGAGAAACAATAAACAAATTCACAATTTTTTAAGATTACTTATTGAATGTCCATTATATATAAAGATTGTAATAAATGCCATAGGAGATGAGACACCATCTTTAACCTAATGGAATTTGTGGCCCCGTAGAAGAGAGAAAAGATATACATAAATGATTGACGATTGCAGATATTAAGTGATACACAAATTCAGAGGAAGGGGAGATGACTTCTGGCTTGGAGAGAAAGAGATGTTCAAGGAAGGCTTCAGAGAGGTGTTAGAATTTGAACTGGGCCTCAAAAGATGCAAATTTACATCAGGGAGAGAAGGAATATTTCAGACACAAAGAACAGGGATAGGAAAGGCACTGAGATGAAAAGTTCAAGGTATGCTTGAGGTATGGTAATAATTTAGAGGAAGGATTAATGACTCTGGGCTAAACTGGTCCTAGAAGGTTTCATGGGATATGACCAGGATCAGGTAATAACCAACTAAAACATTTCAGACAAGATGGTAGACCACTAGACTGAACTAACTGCCCAGCGATCGCTTTCTCAAGTCCACTGCCCCAACCACTACTATTTACCAAAGTATTCCTAATTAGCCTTATTTTTGGATCCTAAGGACTCCTAGGTTTTGGCATTCACCCTAATGATGTATGCCAAGGATCAGACCTTTCCATCTACCCTGCTGCTAAACTCTCCTAGATTTATTGTCTCCCCTCATTAGATTTCAAGCTCCTTGAGAACTGCTGTCTTGCCTTATTATTTATATATCTGGGATTTAGAACCATGTTTGGCAAATAGTAGCCCTTAATAAATGCTTTTCCATTCCATTTCCTTTAAATAGAAAAGGAAAAACTTGAGGGAGCCCCTGGAAGATGTGGCCTTTTTTTCCCTCCCTATCATTTCTTTCCTGGTTCCTTCTGTGTGTTGTCTCCTCCAATCAGACCATAAGTTCCTTGAGAGCAATGACAGTCTTTTTTTCCCATTAGTTGTATCCCCAGCACTTAGAACACTGTGTGGCATGTAAGCGGTGTTTAATAAACATTTGTTGCATTGGGTTGGATTGAATTTATCAAAATATTCAACAAGAAATCCAAAGGGGGGGCGGCTAGGTGGCGCAGTGAATAGAGCGCCAGCCCTGGAATCAGAAGGACCTGAGTTCAGAGCTGGCCTCCGACACTTAATCCATACAAACAAAAACCTAGCCGTGTAACCTTGGGCAAGTTACTTAACCCCAATTGCCCTAAAGGGGCGGCTAGGTGGCGCAGTGAGTAAGAGCCCGGCCTCGGAGTTGGGATGACCCGAGATCAGATCCGGCCTCAGAAAATGAGCACCCACGCATAAATAATGACTAGCCGTGTAACCTTGAGCAAGTTACTTAACCCCAATTGCTTTAAAAAAAAAAAAAACATATATGTAAAAAAAAAAAGAAAGAAAGAAATTCAAAGGGCCAGGTGGATTTTGGGTGACAATAGAAGAGTAGGCAACTCAAACTAAGATCAACTGACAGAGGCCCAGACAGGGTGATACATCCTCTAAGGGAAGGCGTGTTGAGCTAATGAAGTGACTTAAAAGCAATACACCAGCTATAGAGCATTTGATTAGGAATCTTGAGCTGAGCTCTCAGTAGAGGTGACATATGAGAAGAAATTGGAATTGGAATTAAAATGTGCTGGCACTGGCCAGGCTGATCAATTTGTAAAACGATGGATGTTCCTGTTGGAAGGCTTCCAACGAGAGAGTTGCAGCAATTCGGGCAGGAAGTAACCAAAGTATGAATGAGTAAGTCAGCATCTTCCTGTAAGGGGTAATATCCTCACCTCTCAGGGGTCCCCAGATGATAGAACACAAGCAAGTGAGAGAGCTAATATGACCATTACAAGATAAATTAGAACCTATGATCACACAGAAATTTTTCACCTCAAAAGACAGACCTGCAGCATCTTGTCACTTATCTGAATCAATGAAGAAAAAAGCATATCCTGATGTCATTGAGGGGCTACCCAGTGCTGCTTTATCTTTGCAAGTATTGAAGAGTTAGGCAGTTTAGAGACAGCTAAAAATTTATCTTCTAGCCCCCTGGAAAGGCTCTGTCAGCACTAAAATTCCATAGACATATACCAAAATGTATCAATTACAGCCAAACACTTCATTAATGCAACATTAGGGGTACATATCTAAAAGTTAAGGTCTATGTAACCTAGGCCTCATGGTAGTGGGAGCTTCCTCATGGGGTCATATGAATTCCACTGCAATTGCCCAGAATCACATAACCACAAAATTGTAGAATTAAGAGGAATAGATTCATAGAATTTGGTAGGGACGTTGAAGATCATCTAATCCAACTTCCGCATATTATAAAAGGGGAGATTGAGTCCTAAAGAGGAGATATGAATTCTAAAGGACACACAAGTTATAAGTGAAAAAAAATCAGGCTTCAAACCAAATTAATTCTGACTACAAATATAACACTTTTTCCATCACACTTCAGAAATCATCTGGTATAGCCGATATCTGAAGCACACATCTTCTCTATGACATCCTTGACAAGTGACATTTGTTTTTTCCCACCAAAAAAAAATCATAACATGATTGCTACCCCCCTTTCACAAAAGACTCTGGATCTGGGCTCAGGTAGATCTAAATTCTTTTCTGGGGGAGCTGGAGCCCTAAAAAAGGAAGATCAAGCTTTCAACAAAAATCTTAGCAGCTATTGTCTTAAGTTCTCCAACAGTCATTGACATAGATTACATGGAAGGCACAGATGAATCCTAAGTCTAGGGGGACTTAATCAGAGCCTTAAATGGGATATATTTAATGTGTGGTCCTCTTAAGTGTTGAAAAAAGCAAAGACAGGTAGCAGGGGTAAAACCAGCCTTACAAAAAGACAAAGCAGACAGTTTTGTGCTATGATTTAAGACTTCATAGGAAGACCCTCTTCTACCTAAAAAATATTTCTCCCACTAGCTTGTCACTGCAGTCTGAAATTCCACTGTTAGAGATTTATTCCTTTAAGTAAAGAATTCCCTTCTCCCTCTGGTCTTTTGAGATGCAAATGCTCCTGGAAGGAGTAACATGTTAATTTACAAATGTCTAACAGATGCTTTCTTCCACAGGAGGGGAATGAGAGAACACTAGGCTCTTGGGAGAGAAAAGGTACTAAAATGAGGGAAGAGGGCACAGGAAGGGGACTTAGGATGAACCAATGAAAAACTGCCTAGTGCACAATTCTACCTTAAGCTGATCCTGACTGTGGGTGAAGGTGGTTGTAGGGTCACTGCCCTGCTCCATTTTCAGCAACTACTAGGTCTGGTCCTATTGAAGGGAAGTAGGATATAGATAGATAAAAAATGAGAAAAATCTGTCACCAGCCCCTCAGGATCTGCCATATCGGGCAGGATAGAATGTTCTCATTCTGTTGGGTGTCTGTCCCAATGACCTTGTATCACAGCCTTACCTGCTCTTCATTCCATGAAGCCCCTTGTGAAGTTACTGTAGGATTCTTAGCACCTACTATGTGCCTAGCAATGTGCTAAGCGCTTTACAAACATTTTTCTCATTTTATCCCCATAACAACTCGGGAGTTATTATAGCTATTGTAGCTTTAATAATAACCAGCTGCTATCATTCCCATTTTACAGATGAAGACACTGAGGCAAACAGAGGTTAAGTGTCTTGCCCAAGGTTGCACAGCCAATAAGTATCTGATTTGAACTGACTCTACACTGGGTGCTATATCCACTGTGCTACCTCAATGCCTCTACTAAAGTCTTAGTATCAAAAAAATCTTAGTATCAAAGAATCTTAGCGTTGGAAGGTAGTTTCCCATTACAGGTATGCCCTCTGACAATTATCTACTATTTAAATACTTCCAATGAAGGAAAACTCACTTCTTTTAGGAGAAGCCTGTCCCATTATTGTCCTGGACCAATCAGTATGGGGTTCTCCCAGAAAGAAAAGTTCCCCTACCTATACAAATAAACAATTCTCTTGAATTTACAGGCTTAGGGAGTTACCTGGGGGCACTGAGGGGTGGGTTAAGTGAATTGCTTGTGGCCACACTGTCAATATAAGTAATAGACAGGGCTTCAGCTAAGATCTTCCAGGATCCCCAATGTCACCTTTATCTGTTTGGCTATGCTGTCTCTCAATTAATTGGTAAATATTTCTAATTTCTGCCAAGTTCTTTGAAAGGACAAAATTTTCTTCCTTGCAACTTCTCCATTTGGTTTTGGTTTAGTCCAGAGTAACAATACAGAGTGTATTTAATCCCCTTTTTATGGGATAGTCGTTCACATATTTGAAGATTGGGTCTTTTTAGAACTTTGACAGGGGTATACATTTAGGTTACAAAATCCACTTTTTCCCCTTTTGAAAATGTGTACATTTTTTTCAGTGTTTGGGACACTACTTTCCTCCGCCATGATTTCTCTCTCTCTCTCTTTTTTTTTTGAGCTTTTGTATGTTTTTCCAACTTTGCTGAAGTTTTTTCTTCTACGTATTTTGTGCCATTATGTTTCCTTTTGCCTCTAGGTGGCACAGTGGATTGGGCACTGGGCCTAGAGCTAGAAAGTCCTAAATTCAAATTTGACCTCAGGCACTTAATACCTCTGTGACCTTGGTCAATTCCCTTAATCTCTGTTTGCCTGATTCCTCAAATGTAAAATGGGGATCAGAATTGCACTGACCCAGGGGGCAGCTAGGTGGCACAGTAAATAGAGCACCAGAGTTAGGGGGACCTGAGTTCAAATCCGGCCTCAGACACTTAAAACAAAACCAGCAGTGTGACCTTAGGCAAGTCACTTAACCCCAATTGCCCTCCAAAAAGCAAAAAAAATAAAAAATTGCACTGACCTCCAAGGGTAATACTAAGGATCAAATGGGATACTATTTGTATACATAGCACACAGTAGGCACTATATAAATGCTAGCTATTTTTAAGAGTATGATTGAATTCTCACAGTACAATTCTGTTTTATGCTTTTTTAAATATTCTACTTGGCAAATTTTTTTCTAGTGCTTTAAATTCGTCAATATTTTGGTGACCTGGATGATTTTTTTACTTAAGAGTTATAATTTCGAGGGGGCGGAGCCAAGATGGCGGAGTAGAAACAGCTCTTCCAAGACTCTCTGCCCCCAGATTCCCCACAAACTATGTAAAAAAGGACTGTGAACAACTTCTGGAGCCCCAGCACCCACAGAACGACACAGAGAAGCTAACCTCCCGCTGAGGACAGACCAGCAGCCCTGCAGGAAGGACCAGCTCAGCGGTCTGGGAGCCGGCAGTGCGCAGAGCGCAGGAGCCGAGCGGAGCCGAGCCGAGCCCAGGTTTTAGCCCCAGGGCGGCAGGGCCAGCAGCCAGCTGGAGGAACCCCAGAACACCAGGAGCTGTGGCGATTCCAGAATTATCAACATAGACATGCCTAGGACAAAGTAAGAGGTTAGTGTCCTATGGACTTTGGGACCTGTATTTGGGGAATGCGTCAGCTCCCTCCCCTGGGGGCTAGAAGCCGCTGAGGAGACACGCCATTTTGTAGTTTTCAGAGGCAGTTCCGGCTCCCAGCCTACAAATCATGGGGAGATCCAGCGATCAGTCTTGGGGGGTAATCGCTCTTGCTTTAACCTCCCTGGATCTGGATTGTGATCTAGGGTGGAAGCTGTGGGTGGGTTTAGAGCTTGCCAGAAACGGAAGTTGCCCCCCACACGTTCGGGACGAAAATTCCTCTAGCTGGCCTTAAAGCCATAGTGTGGCAACAAGCCCAAAAGTCAAGCAATTAAGTGGCAACATGCCAAGGCAAAGGAAACAGAAAAATGCAACCCTAGACTCCTATTTTGGGGGCATAGAGCAGGAAAAGGACTGTGAGGTCAGAAGTCCTGCTCCAAAAGCCCCAGGGGAAAACATGAGCGGTTGCAGGCCATAGAGGACCTTAAGAAGGACTTTAAAAATCAAATAAGAAAAGTGGAGGAAAAATTGGAAAGAGAAATGAGAAGGATGCAGGAAAAGTATGAAATGAGGGTCAACAGCCTGACTGAGGAAAACAACACCTTAAAAAATAGACTAACTCAAATGGCAAAGGAGGCCCAAAAGGGCAATGAGGAGAAGAATGCCTTAAAAAGTCGAATTTGCCAGATGGAAAAAGAATCTCAAAAGTTCACTGAGGAGATTCATTCCTTCAGAGTTAGACTGGAGCAAATGGAAGCTAGTGACTTTATGAGAAATCAAGATGCTGTTAAGCAGATCCAAACAAATGAAAGATTAGAAGGCAATGTGAAATATCTCATGGGAAAAACCACTGACATGGAGAATAGATCCAGGAGAGACAATTTAAAAATTATTGGACTACCTGAAAGCCATGATCAAGGAAAGAACCTAGAAATCACCCTTCAAGAAATTCTCAAGGAAAACTGCCCTGATGTTTTAGATCCAGAGGGCAAAATAGAGGTTGAAAGAATCCACAGATCACCTCCTGAAAAAGATCCCAAAAAGAAAACTCCCAGGAATATTATAGCCAGGTTCCAGAATCCCCAGATCAAGGAGAAAATACTACAAGCAGCCAGGAAGAAACAATTTCAATATTGTGGAAACACAATCAGAATAGCCCAGGACCTGGCAGCTTCTACACTGAGGGATCGAAGGGCATGGAATATGATATTCCAGAGGGCAAAAGAACTGGGAATGAACCCAAGGGTCACCTACCCAGCAAAACTGAGTAGTTTGTTTCAGGGGAAAATATGGTCATTCAGTGGAATAGAGGACTTTCAAGCATTCTTGAGGAAAAAACCAGAGTTGAATAGAAAATTTGACATCCAGACACAAGAAGGAAGAGATGCCTGAGAAGGTAATCAGGGAAAGAAATCAAAAGGAACTTATCAAAGTTGAACTATTTACATTCCTATATGGAAAAGCAATAACTGTGACTGCTGATATCTTTCTCACTATGAAAATAATGGAAGAAGGGGGTGTGGTCATATGAATACATATGTGAATGTGTGTGTATATGGTTACAGTTATATGGATAGAGGGCATAGGTTGAATTTGTTGGGAAGGGAGAATACTCAAGGGATGAAATTATGAGGTGAGAGAGGAAAGTGGCAAGAGGAGATGGGGAGAGACAGGGTAGGGTAAACTATCCCATGTAGAAGAAGCAAGGGGAAGTGGTTGCAAGGGAGGGGGAGAATAGGAAGGCTAAAAAGGCAAAACCACATTCACATTGAATTTGGTTCAGGGAGAGAATGACATACATACTAAATGGGATATCTCAACCTGCAGCAGGATAGGGGGAAGGGGGATAAGAGGAGGGATGATGGATGGGAGGGCATCCTTGGGGTGAGGGGAGGTTGGAAGTACCCACTATAGAAGAGGGACAGGATCATGTAGGGAATGGACCAGGTGGGGGGTGGGATGAGTGGGAGGGAATTATAAGCAGCCTTGTACAATATATCTACTATGATAATGTCTTGCATAGCTAGACATGTACAACAATTACTTATCTCCCAAGAAGGAATGGGTGACAAGGGAGGAAGGAAATGGATCTGAAATTCGAGGTCGTAACAGTAAATGTTTCAAATATATATAAATACTATTATTAATACTCTTTCGCTTGTAATAGGGAGATAAGATGTGCAGGCATTGGGACACAAAGATTCACCTTCCTGCAATGGAAAAGTCGATGGGAGTATGGGAGAAGGTATGGGAGAGAGCAGATTGGAGGAAGTGATATCTTGTGGGACTACTATTCTGGGAGGTTAGGTAGGGGAATAATGGGGGGAAAATGATTGCAACTCAAAATCTGGCGGAAATGAATGATGTAAAACAGAAGTTAATAAAGCATTTGTTTAATTGACCAATAAAAAAAAGAGTTATAATTTCTATCTTTATTTATTCTATATTTCCACT
The DNA here is from genome assembly GCA_011680675.1 of Gymnobelideus leadbeateri. NCBI lineage: Eukaryota > Metazoa > Chordata > Mammalia > Diprotodontia > Petauridae > Gymnobelideus > Gymnobelideus leadbeateri. The sequence goes on from WOXC01008312.1 coordinate 53,986, forward strand.
TACTTCTTAGCTCTTCAGAGTCTTCTTCTAAGTCATTCGAGGTACTCAGAATCACTGTTGTCTTCTCTGGGTACCTCATAGACTTTGTCTTAATACCCTCACTTTTCTCAGAGGATTCTGACTCAAGTTTCTTTGTTGCGAAATATTTCTTTATTGAAAATCTCTTTTCTTTGAATGTTTTTTTTTTTTGGAGGGCAATTGCGGTTAAGTAACTTGCCTAAGGTCACACGGCTAGGTTTTTATTTGTGTGTGCATTAAGTGTCTGAGGCCAGATCCGAACTCAGGTCCTTCTGACTCCAGGGTCGGTGCTCTACTCACTGCGCCACCTAGCCGCCCCTGAATGTTTATTGTTGCTGAATTTTAGTCCCATTTTTTGTCTCTTTATCTGACTGCTTTATTTCTCTCTGGCTTTCATACTGTAAACAATACTATATTTTTAACCATCAGTTCTTTCCCATTTTGTAGACCCTGTGTCATTGTACCCCTCCCCCAGTCCTTACTTCTTATTCTCTTTTCTCTCAGACTACCTGAATTGGATGAGGTCAAGTGGTCAGTATGACCTGTTAGGTCACTGCTACTGTATGGTGTGTAATGGCAAGCACAGAAGTAGTTCACACCTTGTTTCAGCTATTGAATTAACACACTGTTTCAGTTCAGGTTTCTTTTGATCCTTGTATCAAGTCTGTTAAGAAACAGAATGTGTGAACCCCACAACTTGTGAACCCTAGAACTCACGAACTCCTGCAACAGAAAGGGGGGGGAGCTAATGACCATATAAAAAGAGAATTTCCAGGCTAGAGACCGCAGAACTGAGAAGAGGACTCTTGTGGTGGCAGAATCAAGGAGAAAACTTGTGGTATCCCGGCACTCTGTTTGTCTGCTCTGTCTGTGTTGATGTTTGTTTGTGATACTTTGTACAGAAGCCCTGGGGCCTTACTGGAAGCCCTGAAAGAGGATGCTCTGGCATGTTTACAGAAGTCCTGGAGGAGGGTTTTGGAAGTCCTGGGGCTTTACTGATGATTTGTGCTGACCTCTTGGACCTTGTTTGTGGTCCTGTGTTGATTTCTATGTTGATGATTTGTGTTGAGTTCTCAGACATTGCTGGTGGGTCTGAGTTGATTTCACAGGCAGATAGTGAATTGATGATGGTACTGGCAAATGTGCATGAATATTACTGTGGCTCTGTCATGCTTTATCTTCCCAGATAGAGGAACTGTGAGGGACTTGAGGTGGACTGGACACTGTGAACTTCAATATGGAATGGGAACTGGACGAAGAACTGGACAAGGAACTAGGAGCTGCCTTTGAACCCAGGTGAAAGTTGGATGGATTCAGATAGGAGCTGAGACCATGGAAGCGGAACCATGGAAGCTGAGAGCCAGCTTTGAGTCAAGCTGAAAGAAGACTTGTGCACTGACTGAGAAGATTATGATTTACTGTGACCTGGGGTGGAGAACTTTGACTTTTGTACGTTATGATTGAATTAATGATTTTGTGATTGACTAAATTAATGTATTACTTAAAACTATGTTGACCACTTTGGTAAAAATTATGTGGCAATTTTAGTGATAAGTTGTTGAGTTGTGACATGGTGAATGCTGTATTTTTAGTTTCTGTGATAAATTGTAAGATTGTGAATGCCTTGATTTTGTGAATATTTTGCACTGATTTGTTATTAAATAAATATGGAGTTCACTATACTTTGTAATCAGAATCTTAAAAGCTGTTCACAGCAGCAGTCCTCTGGGAAGCTGCCCATGCTTGGCTTTATATGGTGTCACTATAGCTGGGTTTGTTCTCCACCTTCTGAGTTCCACCCCTTTTTCTAAAATGGACTATCTTCAGTCCCTGGGTCACAAAGGCATTGGGTAGGGTCTCCAAGGACACATCTATGGGGGATGCTCAGAGAAGTTTGCAATGAATGATATCTCTTCACCACCTTTATCTCACTCCTGCAGACTGCCTGTTTCTTCCTCTGCTGCATTAAATAGTTGTGCATTTCTGTTCTCCTTTTCTTCCAAAATCTTCTCCCTTGGGACACTGTTAATGGTCAAGTCCAAAAGCTAAGGACTAAAACTGCAGTTGCCAAAAGTGATAAAAAACAATCGCCCAAACCACCTGCCCAGTGCTATTGGAGATAGGCCTGGAGCTAGAGGGCTGAGTAATAGTCTGGTTGGCAGATCTTAGGAGATGGTAAATAGATAGATAGGTAGAGAGAGAGAGAGAGAGAGAGAGAGAGAGAGAGGTATATATACATTATATATTAAAAATTATCCATGATGGTTCTTTCAGCTTTTTCTCTTGTCATTATTATATGTATCTTTTTTCTTCTTGTCATTATTGTATTATTATCATTACTTGTTCCTTTTTCTGCCATATTTATGGGATTCAGCCCTCTCCACAACTACCTGAAAATTATCAACAATTGCTCCAAACAAATTCTCTACCTCCACCTCCCCACCTTCTTCCTGGATGTACTTTATCTAGGCCTAGAGACTTGAACTCATTTAAAATCATTCAATGTTGTTTTACTATATCCTCACCTATTGAGGCTGGTATAATGAAAGGGATTTAAATTTAGAAGATGTGAGTTCAAATCTAGCCTCTCCCACTTAGTACTAGCTGACCACAGGGAAAATAAATCCCTTAACTTCTGTGGCTATCCAGTAAGCACACACACACACACACACACACACACACACACACACACACGCACGCACACACATATATATAAACGTGTTTATATATATGTGTGTGTGTGCGTGCGTGTGTGTGTGTATGGGCCATACTTTTAAGTTTAATCTGCATTATTAAAATTTCCCTCATAATTTTCTAAAGCCTACCAGGAGTGGGGAACCTATGACCTCAACACCACACATGGCCCTCTAGGTCCTCAAGTGCTGTCCTTTGATTGAATCCAAACTTCACAGAACAAAAAGGCCATGAGTTCCCCACCCCTGATTCAATCAACAAAACAACAAATTCATCCCTGATGTTTAGTATTTGCCAAATTCCAAGTTATAAATGCTTGTAATAAAAACTGAACAATCAGTTCCAACACATCCCTGGGAGAAAGGCAGCTGGGGGGAGAGGGAAGGGGGGAGGAGGGACCAGGAAAATCTTGTAGAAGGTGACTCTTGAGCTGAGTCTGGAAGGAAACCAGGGGTCCCCAAAGGCAGAGGTGAGGAAGGGGAACATCCCAGGAATGGGAGATGGCTAGCACAAAGTAAGTCAAGGACGGAGGAGGGAATGGAATGTCATGTGTGAGGAACAGCAAGGAGGACAGTATGCTCAGCCTGAGTACATGAAGGAGAATAAGTATAATAAGGCTAGAAAGGAAGAATCAGAGTTGGGAAGAACTTTAAAAGTGAGCCAGAGGAATTTATATTTAATCCTACAAGTGGTAAAGAGCTTCTGGAGTCTGTTGAATGGTGGGAAGAAGAGAGAATGGTTAGACCTGCCCTTTGGAAAAATCACATCAAGGGGCAGCTAGGTGGCACAGTGAATAGAGCACCAGCCCTGGAGTAAGAGGACCTGGGTTCAAATCCAGCCTCAGACACTTAACATACAACTAGCCATGTGACCTTGAGCAAGTCACTTAACCCCAATTGCCCTACCTTCCCCTCTCCCCCCACAAAAAAAAATTCACATTAACTGCTACCTATCTCACCGTATGGCTGTGAAGCTTGGATAGGATTAGGATTATCTAAGGGTGCTATATAAATGTAAGTTATTAGATCCTATTTATCAAGTAGTGGGGTTAATTCCTTCCTTATTCATGTTCTTGCTTGCTCCAAATATAGTTCTCTTCTCTCTGTGATGCACTCGCATGCGCACACACATGTGTGTGTGTGTGTGTGTGTGTGTGAGTGTGTGTGTGTGCGTGTGCGCGTGACTTGGTCTCCCTCTCTCACCCAAGCTGGAAGTTGAATGACCACTAATTGACCTGGTACCAGACACTAATATTCACAAGACTTTTTAACCTACTTCCTTTTTCAACATGAGCCAATTTACTCCTCCTTAGACAACTTGATGCCCCCCACTCTTGGGGACTTACCATATTGATGCTGGATTTAGCTGGATACCCAATCACCCTTAGCCCACTAAAGGCCAAAACTCCCAACTCAAGCAATCCATCACCCTCAGCTTCTGTAATGGCAGGAATTATAGGCATGCACCACCTCACACAACTCTAAACATAGTTGGGTTTGTTTTGTTACTATTTTAATCCTTTGTTATCCTTGGCATTTTTCACAATCTTCAGCTCATTCTGGACTTTAGCATTCCTGATGTTACCCTTTTTTCACAATTCAATTTTATTTTAGTTTTGAATTCTTGATGTTACTCTTCGATGGTTTCTGCCACTCTTTATTATTTTTCTTTGGCTATGTGCCATTCCATTCATCTTTTGAATTTATGCATCCACATTTTTTGCTAGAAATAATCAGAGAATTCCTTGTGTAGCAAGCTGAATTTCTTTAGATGCCTTCCTTTTTTTCCTCATTGGGATAATGATAATATGAGCTAATATAGCATATTATATTTATGTATAATTTATATTTTACATCTATAATTTATGTGTAAATCATATATAATAAAATAGTATATACTCTGTAGAGTGATATATGTCCTATAAAACTCTCAGGTTTTCAAAGTGCTTTACTCATATTATTTCATTTGACCCTTACAACAACTCTGGTAGGTAGATACTATTATTATCCCTATTTTTCAGATGAAGAAACTGGGGCTTAGAGGCTAAGTGACTTGCCTAGGGTTATATAGTGTCTGAGACAGGATTTAAGGTCAGGTCTTCATGACCCCAAGTCTAGCATTCTATTTCCTATACCACTTGCCTGATCATTCATGAACATTTATGATTGTCTGGCCAGAATATCCTGCTGATTCTATAGATTCACAATTTCATTCATATGGTTACTTTCTCTACTAATTCACACTGCATCTTCTCCTGGCCTTATTACTCTGTGCCACATTTTTCCACAAAACTTCGATGTTGGAAACCTTGTTGACATGCTTTTAGCATTCCAGGGGTCCCAATTTCCCATTTAGGCATTCTCTCTTTGATTCTTACTCACCGTTTACTTCTGTAGTGATGAGGATAGAGATTATGCCTGTGATTTCATTGGTACAGGGGATTCCCAGGTAAGGAAATTCCTTCTTCCAACGCAGGTGAGCACCTTCTCTGCAACTTACAGTCTTAGGTGGGTTGCCTATGGCACTGAAAGGGTTAATTACGTAACAGTCAGAAACAGTCTATGCGTCAGAGTCAGGATTTTAATACAGGTCTTCCAAGATTTTGGTCAGCTCTTACCTCCTACTCCACACGGCCTCTAAAAGTACAATGTGTTGGAGGTTTCACAGAGATACGAATTTAGATCACTGTAATACTATGGAACCGCCATGTGCAGTAAAAATATCTTTGCAGGAACTTCCCTCTCCCGGCGGCCTCAGGTGGGTGCTGAGGCGGGAGGTCCAGGCCGGCCGGATGGCGCAGAAGAAAGTGCGGTGGCGGCTGATGGCGGAGCTGGCCCGCAAGGTGCGCGCCTACCGGAAGCTGAAGGCGCGGCCGCGGGACTCGGAGCAGCGCTTCGCCCTGGACTATGAGACCTCCCCCAGAAGGCCTGGGCCGACGTGCGGCAGGAGAGCCTCCTGAGCTGCTCGGCCGCCTCGTCACGCGCAAGCCCTGGCTGTGGCAGCGCGACGAGCCCTGCTACTGGCGCCTCACGCGCGTCCGCGCTGACTACACGGCGCCGAATTTGGATCGTGGAAAGGCCTGGGGGATCCTGACCTTCCGAGGTAAGACAGAGAGGCAAGCAAAGGAGATTGCCCAGGTCGCGTACCACGATTGGAGGCTGGTGCCCAAGCATGAGGGAGAAGCCTTTAAGAACTTCACCCCTGGTTCTCCTTCCGGTGCCGCGGCGCCGGCGGTAGCGCCAGCCCGGCGGAGTGAAGTGCTCGGGGGCTGTCGGCCGTCGGACGTCGCCACCGTCGCCGCTGCCACCATGGAGACGTTGTACCGGGTGCCCTTCGTGGTCCTCGAGTGTCCCAACCTGAAGCTGAAGAAGCCGCCATGGGCCCACATGCCGTCAGCGATGACGGTCTACGCCCTGGTGGTGGTGTCTTATTTCCTCATCACGGGAGGAATAATTTATGATGTCATTGTGGAGCCTCCTAGTGTTGGATCAATGACAGATGAACACGGACATCAGAGACCAGTTGCTTTCTTGGCATATAGAGTAAATGGACAATATATTATGGAAGGACTTGCATCCAGTTTCCTGTTTACAATGGGAGGTTTAGGTTTCATAATCCTAGACCGATCCAATGCACCAAATATTCCCAAGCTCAATAGGTTTCTTCTTCTATTCATTGGTTTTGTCAGTGTCCTCTTAAGTTTCTTCATGGCGAGAGTGTTCATGAGAATGAAGCTGCCGGGCTATCTGCTGGGTTAGAGTTCCTTTTGTGAAGCCACAACAGTAACTGGATTCACTCCTTAAAATGGTCTTTCAAAGGCCATTCTGCCCTCCAGGACAAAACGTGGAACATGGATTGACTGTGTCTAAGAATGACATAAGGAAAGGTCTGGTGTAAAAATGCAGAAGGTTTTAGTCCATTTTTTGGAAACAAAAATAACCAAAACCCTCTTGGTCCCGTTGATGTGATCAGTTTATAATAATAATAATAGTAATAGTAATAACACCATTGTTTTTCTATATTGACCCACCATTCCTGTCAAGTAATCACATCTGCCCTCGGTTTTTTCCCCCCATTTTTGAGAGAAACTATTTTCCTTTGTATAATGAAAGTATTGAATAAACTATTTCCTTATTACCTACATCCCCATTTGTAAATTTCCCCTTTTCAGGAAAAGGCACTTCTGGTCAAGATGTGCACAAGTAAATTCAGGGAGCTGGAGCCTCCAGGCTGATAACTCTATCCAGGGGATCAGCTTTGCCTTGACCCCTTCTTTATTTTAAGTGTAGCTTTCAAAGTCTGTGATTTTATGTGAGACTGTGTTCCCTAAAAGACAAGATGTATGGAAGGAGCCAAAATAAATCATTTTTCTATTGGAAAAAAAAAAAAGAACTTCACCCCTAAGTCTGAGGAAACTGTCCGATATGTGCCTTACCCTCCTTTGCTCCGGGCAATGATCTTTGCAGAACGACAGAAGCAGGGCAGCCTCAGCACTGAGGAGCCCATGATAGATTTGGAGAAGAGAATCTTTTTTTTTTTTTCCAGAGCAGTGCCAAGAACCCAGCAGAAGTCACTCCAGTATAAAGGCCCTGAGCTGTTTGGTCATGTGCAGTGTGAACTTAGCAGTGCAACATCCTATTTAATGAAGAAGAACTTCTAGGATTTATGTCCTAGAAAACCAGTTTTATATTATATTTCTGGTGATTCATTGACTGACCTGAGCCCATGGAATTCTGCAAAAGCAGTGAAGTTTAGCATTTTGTAGAGTCTGTGTTCCTTCACCATACCTCATCGTATCACCACTGAGTGTTCAGCTCACTTGGGCCTCTTATTCCTTTCAAAAGGGTCAGAGGTGTCTTTGGGAGAGATTATAGAGGCAGAGGTGCCTCAAGTGCTCCATAGCACATTGTGTTTGTACCTCAAAGTCAGTGGGATATTCTTTGAGCTTGAGTTGAATATTTGACTCTTCAAGGAGGAGTACAGGTAGAGGCATGAAGCCAGTAGAATCTAGGGCTTCAGCTTCCTTTACTCTGTTTCATTTTACCTTTCACTGGGAGCCAAAACTTCGTTCTGTACAATTATAAATAAAGGAAGGCAAAGCCCCCCCCCCAAAAAAAATCTTTGCATTATCTTTTATACCACTTTAAATGGGCATAATTGTCAGTGATATGTTGTGGTCTACTTAAATCCATGATGCATCTTTCCATTGTGTTTGAAGTTGTTCATAATTTAGATTTTTCCTGAGATCACAATATTTCATAATTCATAGCCTTTTAACATGACCAGGAGAAGACTGGTATTAGATATTAGAGAATACTCAATGCTTTTGTAGCATCCAGTGGTTTGGGATGATGGGAAATCACATTCAATTTCCCAAGTGAGATTCAACCCAATCTCTGTCTCTTATGTAGCTCATTTTACATATTTAGCTTCTCATGGTGGTACAGAAGTACAGACTGGGTTTTCAAAGCTAGTACACATGAAGATCGATTCTGCCAAGCCAGAAGTCTTCCTCCATGGGCCTGGCAACATGTAACCTATGTAGCCAAATACAACTTCTCAACAGCAGAAGCTTATTGCTATGATTACTAACCAATAGCTAACATTTATGTGGGGCTTTAAGATTTATTTTCAAAGTGCTTTACAGAGATAATTTTGTTTGATTCCCAAAACAATCCTATGAGGTAGGTACTATTATACAGATATGGAAATATACAGATGAGGATACAGGTCAAAGGTCACACAGTCTAGTAGGCATCTGGTAGATTCAAACTCAAGTCTTTGCTACTTCAAATTCATCACTTTAGTCACTAGGCCACCTCATTTAGTCACCAGATGAGGAGGGTTGGGGGTTTTTTTGGTCATGGTGATTCATGAAATGGACAAAAATACAAAATGATCTTTAGTCAGAATGTTGATTCATCTTGTGAATAACAGATTCAAACCTAGAAAGGACTGTGGGTATGAGTAAATCATTTCTCAAATAAATTAAGTGACTTGTCTGTGATCACGTAGGTAGCAGGGCACTAGAAATATCATACTTCTCTACACATAGAATACACTCAGCAAATATTTTTGAATAAGCAATAGTAATAACTCACATTAAGGATTATAAATGGATGTTCGCACAACTCAGTGCGATATATATGTCATTATTTTCATCTTATAACTCCAAGTCTAGTCCAAGGCCAGTGCTATTTGGTCAATCATCCCATTTGACCTAAAGTGCTAATGACTGAAAATAGTTTTCATGTTTGCATCATTATGAAACCTTGACCTACAGGAATAAGTAATATGAGAATTTCACATACCAAGAGTAGCCAGAAAAAAAAATTATTGTTGTTTAAGTGATGCCAGTAATAAGTTACTAAGTTTTATTACTTCATTGATATCATTTGTTTTCACATCATCATTATTTGTGGGGGGTGGGGGGAGGGAATGTCCAAATCAAACCCTCTTTGTAATATAGAAAAACAGTTAAGTAACAATAACTGAGTGTGGCAGATTGGAGCAATGTGTTCAGCATTCCGCTCCAGTCATGCCTTATTTTTCTGCTAAAGAAAAGGGAAATATATAACAGTTTCTGCTTTCAGGAATCTCATTACTAGTATTTCAGTAATTTTAAGTTTGGCTTCCTTTTAGTCATCTTTCTTTCCCTCACAGGAAGGACATCATTGAGCATATTATTATTCCAGTTCTATTTCACCCTGAATCTGTTCATACAAATCTTCCCTTGTTTCTCAGAATCCTCCAAACTGTCATTTCTGACTGCATAATACTATTAGACACCATCCATATGCCACTGTTCAGCTTTTTTTTTAATATACTATTCAGCCTTTTTTCAACATATAAGTGGACAAAGGAAATCGAAGAGGATTTTTTGTATGACAAAAAGCTCTCTGAAGTTCACCTTACACCTTGTGGATTGGCAAAGACAGCAAAAATGGAACCATTCAGATTTGGAGATGCTATAGGAAAATAAGCATGCTAATATTCTGTTGGCACAGTGGTGAATTAGCCCGGTAATTTAGATCTATGCAAGGGAAGTTCATAAACTATTCAAATGTCTTGATTGAACAATATGACTACTAAAAAGCAAAGTACTAGACTTGGAGTCTGAAAAAGATGAATTCAAATTCTGCCTCATATATTTACTGTTCACATGATCCTGGGCAAGTAACTTAATCCCTCAGAATTAGTTTCCTCATCTTCAAATGGAAGGTGATACTATCATCGTCCTTGTAGGGCTGCAGTGAGGATCAAATGATATGATATATATAAAACTCTTTGCAAACTTTAAAGCTCTACATAAATGATAATAGTAATGTTGTTATTATTACTAGATATATATTCCAAGAGAGTCAAAGACAGTCACTGAGTCAACAAGCATTTATTAAGTGTTTACTTTGTGCCAGACACTGTGCTATGTACTAAGGATACAAAGAAAGGTAAAAAATGGCCCCTGCCCTTAAGCAGCTTACCTTTTAATAGGTGAGACAACATGTCAATAACTGCTTACATACAAGATCTATACAGTGTGGATTGAAGTTCATCTCAGAAGGAAGGCAGTAACAGTGGAGGGGCTTAGATTATAAACTCCTTGAGAGGACCACCTATCTTTTGCCCCTTTTGGTAACTTAACACAGAACTTGTCACAGAGTAGGTGTTTAATAAATGTTTGTTGATTGACTGATAGGAAAGGCCCCTTGCAGAAGGTAGGGTTTAAGCTATGTCTTGAAGGAGTGGGGAAGAGGGTTAGATGTAAGATTAGAAAAAAATTATGTAGAAGATGGTTTCAGAGATATGGAAAGATGCATAGGAACTTGTGTCAGTGTGAAGAGAGTGAAACCAGAAGACAAAGTCATGTTATAGAATTAATATTATAAAAAAATAAAGTTTTGAAAGACTTAAGAACACGAGATCAGACATAATCCTAGTGAACTGATAAAGAAAAGCACAGCCTACAACCCTATGACATCATCACATGAGAGAGAAGTGATAGCCTAATGGACTTAATGACTTAATGTATGGAATAAGAAATGCCATTTTGGATGCGACCAATGTGGGAATTTGTTTTCCTTAACTGGCCTCATATGATAGAAAGGTAATATGCCTCTTGCTTGCTTGATCTTCAGTGGTTAAGGGGAGGTGGAAGGGAGAAAAAAATGAATGTTTGAAAATTGAAAAAAAAAATAAAAGAACAAAACAATTTTCAATGACTAGAAAGTTAATAAAGTGCTAACCTGAAAAGGGCCTTAAAAGTCAAATAGATGTGGCTAATGCAGCAATTTGTTTTACTTGAGTTTAAATACAGTATTGAAAATGGGTTGTTTTTCTTGCCTTCTCAATGAAGGAGGAAGGAAAAGGAGGGGGAAAGGGAGAGAATTTGGAACTGAAAATAAAATAACATTTAATTTTTTTTTTAAAAAGCAAATAGATTATATTTTATAATGGAAGAAATAAGGAGCCACTGGAGTTTTTTGAGTAGGTGGAGGTGATCCAAAACAAAGGTCCAATAAACGCAAAATTATTCATGGCACAGCAGCTAGGTGATGCACTGGATAGAATGGAGTTAGGAAGTCCTGAGTTCAAATCTAGCATCAGACACTTCATTAGCTGTGTGATCCTGGGCAAGTCACTTAACCCTGTTGCCTCAGTTTTTTCAATCGTAAAATGAGTCAGAGAAGGAAGTGGCAAACCATGTCAGTATCTTTGAAAAAAAAAATGGGGTTAGGAAAAGCCAGAACCAACCAAAATGATCAAATAACAACAAAAATTCATAGCAGCACTCTTTGTAGCCACAAAGCATAGGTCCAGTGACAGATGGTTTTTGGATGGCAGAGCATTCCGGCTCTTAACCACCCACACCAGGTCAGCAGCTGCCTATTGATGGGTGACTTCTGTAACTTTAGCAAAGTCTTTGCAATGCAACTCCTCTTGGTGTCTTGGCGCTTCAGAACAAATGGTAGGGAATTGGGTTAAACAAAATCCTTCATCCCACACCTAGTGTGTCATCCTTCATCTAACATGCTGGCCCTCCTAACCTGCCATTAGCAGGGCATGGGCTTTCTTTGCCAGCAGTGGTGATGAATTTGTGATGTTCAGTTCACCGCATCTAAATCCTCTTGCGATCACCAGTTTTGTACTGAATCAATGTGCTTGGCAGAGGCATAAAGCCGCAAGCTCCCTTGCTTCCAAGACATATTGTTGTGATTTTTTAAACGTTATTCAGGACATTTCCTACAGGGCATGAATAAAATCAATTTTGGAATTACTGTTTCCAAATATTTTGGCTGAATATTTTATAGGATGCTCTTCATTACAAGGCAGTGTATTGTATGGAAGTTAAAAAAAAAAGAGCTTCTTCATTTACAATGCTGCTGAAAGAAACTGAGGTGTGTTCTCTCAGTCACACAGGACTAAAAAAAGTGGTTGAACTTTGTTCAAAATTAAGATGCACTTGTTAGTTGCTACAAGACAAAAGTTTTAGGTCAGGAGTCAGGGGACCTTGGTTTGAATCCTGGGTGTTCCTCTTACTTCCTGTGTGACCTTGGACAAGTTCTTAACCTCTCTGGGCCTCAGTTTCCCTTCAGCAAAATGAAAGAATTGGAATAGATAATGTCCATAATGATTGTGATCTTTATAAATTGCCCCCTTTCAACTTCTGGGCAAGTCAAAAGGCAGTGAATATGAATTTGAAACGGGATGCTTACACTTAACTAAAACCAGCTGGGGGGGGCGGGGCAGACCCTTTCACCCCTAAAGATCTGGGAAACAAAATACTCAAAGGCTTAAAATGTTAACTGTGGGAAATATCTCAGAACTAAATACGGAAGAAGGGGAGAGAGCGGAGAAGGGAAGGCAATTCTCTTGGGGGATAACAAATGGATGTCTACATAAAATACCATTATGAGCAATGGAAGTTTCATCACCATTGTTGTGGGTGTGTGTGTGTGTGTGTGTGTGTGTGTGTGTGTGTGTGTGTGTGTGTGTGTTTTCTAAACCACTCCAAGAATAGTCCACTGAAATGTCAGAAACAGTGCACTCAGCTTGGGCAGCTAGGGAATTTGGGGATTTCCAGCACAAAGGACCATCAGCAGAACAGCACTGGGAATGAGGATCCAAGCACTTTGTTTGGCTAATGGACAAGGGAATAAATTCTCCCAGAAGGGTCCCTCTTCAACCCATTGGAAATGGAATCGCCCTTCAGATAATCCCATTGGAAATGGAATCGCCCTTCAGATAATCTGCACGCCTATTTCTTTTTTCCATTTTCAATTTATAATAACAATAACGACCTAGACATAGGACATTTCCTGGGCTTTAATGACTGTCTGAGGTTAATGGCCCTCAACTACACCTCAGGCCATCAACTCCTCCCAGCTGGTCATTAATCTCCAGGAAATATCCTGTACCAGGGTCATTATTGTTTCAATATCAACTATCCCTTAAAAGCTTTATGGATTCTGCAAATACAGATCTCTTGCCAATAGAGGTTATAAAACCTGTTTAGAATTCTGAAATTATTTTGAATTTGACCTCATGAGGCTGTGTTTCATTCAGACCTAAAACTAAAATGAGAAAACACTCCCTATACTTTGTTTTCATTGATATGGTTCAAAGGAAAGAAAAAAAATCTGTTTGATGTTATCAGAAAACAGACCAAGACAATGAATATTTGAAATAAAAATGTAACTGGCAAGATTTCTTTGGGGGCAGTAGGATATCACAGCTTTATTTTGCAGAATATTATTGGTACGATGATTAAATATCACTAGAACATCTATATGCAAAGACTTTCCCCCAAAGTACTAGTATCTTAAATTTACAACTTGATTCATGCATTTATTTGTAGGTGCAAAGCCTGTATTTGTACATATGCATAGGTATTTCTGTCCCTAATTGGTCCCTAATAAACTCTCCTTTGCTAAATGACAAATCATTTTATTTCAGAGGCCTGCTTTAAGATTTCGTGCTATGTGATATAAATCTTTAAAAAAAAAAACACCATGGTATGCAAACTTTACTAGGGAGTAAATTTAAAGCATTAAGTTCCAAAGATTTGCAACACAGAATCCCTGTTAGGAGCCAAGAGAAACATCAAATTTATAAAAAGCAAAATATATTTTATGATCTACCTACCTAAAGTCTTCTGGGGCTCCACCCCAGTATTAAAGTTATCTGTTATGTCATTATTTCAGTCCCATTGGAATATCGAATATTGGAATATCGAAAGAATTAAGATAGTTTTGAAATTAAAAGTAAATCTGAGACAAATGAGGCATTACAGACTTGTTCTTAAGGGATGATATGGTCAAAGCAATGGGTGAGAAAAATTATTTTGGCAACAGCACTGATTACCATCTGCCTGGGGAATGGAGTTGGAAACAGGAAATCCAATGAAAAATGAGCTAAAATAAAATAATCCAAGCAAGTGGTAACTAGGAAAAGATCAAAACCTGGACTAAAGATTTCAAAATAATAATTATAGCATCCCCTCTGAACTTTTCCTTTAACTTGCATGGGTTGGGTTCCCAGAGGTAATCAACTACCTTGTGTTCTAGGTTTATCCAATGAGTCTACAAACCTAACATCATATAGCTCACAAGACCCCACCAGGAACTTTCCATTAACAATCAGTGAGTAGACACAATTGACTCTTGGCAAAAGAATTTACAAAAAATGACAGTACAACCAGAATCTATGAAAATATTACCCTCATAAGTCTGGGATACACTCTCCCACAAACACACACAAGAGTTCATAATGAGAGTCAGCTTAAACTTAGAGCAAAATGCTAGTGGGGTACACATAACAAGTTACATATGTGGCAAAGAGAACTCAAAACTCCTGGTACTGTAGGGCTTGGCAGTATTTTCTATTCTCATAGAGACCCAGTGCTGAATTCTCAGGATCTGTTCCTCTATGTACCCTGACCATTGATGGCCAGAGGTAATCTCCCTGAAGCTGCTTTCAAACCTTCTATGATCACTCTCTGTATTTCCGTCTGTCTGGAATAGAGCTCTGCTCCATGCTGGATGCAGTGTTCCCTATTGGTCCATTATCTTCCCTTCAGAAACATATATGGCTAATGGTGAAGATCAAGGGAAGAGAAATCCCACCCCCAATTCTAAGTCTTTCTTCCACAGACAGCTCCTGATTGTAGTCAATTCCACGCTCCTATTTACACTTCTCTGAATCTTGACCACAAAGCTTAGCTACATAAAGCCCTCAGAGGTATAGTCATTTTGACATCTCAGTCAATCCAATTGTTCCTTTCTGGACTTAATCAGAGACATATTCACACCCTGATAAAAGGATCAGGGCTTAGATACCCCGCCCCCTTACAACCAATTTAGCACCTCATTAATATCTTATGATTACATTATAAGCCTTTTATGAGATCAAATGAAGTGGGAGGGCAATTCCCTCCCTTACAGTTACAATATCAACAACAACAGCTTCCAGAGCCTAGATGCACAGGAGCATACATTTAGAGACAGAAGAGATCTCAGAGATCAAATTGTTGATTTTAAAGACAGTTCAATGACTTGCACAGGGGCACAGAAGTAGTAAGTATTGAAAAGCCAGGATCAAAACAAGACCATCCTTTGACTCTAAATCTTTCTCTGTTTTTTTTTTCTTCCTGAGTTGATTCTATCTGACTTTTCACATACCAAAGTGGAGCATAAATTGGAAAAAGAAAAATAATGCTTCCAATATATTTCTAGCAGAAAATAACACACTAAAAAATTTCCAAGTTTCCGTTCCAAAAAAAATTTTTTTAAAACCCACAGCATGAAAAGATAAGTTTGTCCTAAGAATAGTCTCCCTTTAATGCACAATGTGGACACTATACAGGGGGGAGTTCTTTGGAGAGTTAAGAAGCTCAGCAAACAAACAGAATGGGGCATAAATGACATTGACCATGGGGTGTGATTTTGTTTTTAGTTTTTTGTTCTTTAAATAAAAACTAAAGGTCCCCCAAATGAGGTCCAGCAATGCCTTCATTTCTGCAAATGGACACACCTCAATATATGAGGCTAAAATATGGTATGAGTGTACAACAAAGAGGAGGACGACAAGTAAATTTATATATTTGTGACAGAATGTCAAAGCTAAAACCTATCCTTTGAAAGCACTTCATAATACAAGTATTTCTACAACCATTATTCCTACTGAACAATAAGACAACTATAAATTTCAACGCTGAAGCATTTTCAGTTATGTACTTAACAATATTAGAAAATAAATGAAAAGGTGTTTTTTATAAAGTGTAGGGAAAAGATCAAACATGGTAGATTAATGGTGATTTGAGAGTTACATTTAATGTAAAATTTAGGGAAAATAATTTTCTCCCCTAGAAAGAGTTTGAGAACTGAACATCAATGTTCATTTTCATTGTCTTCCGTTAACTGGTCATTTCTAAGGTTCAGATTAGCAAAATGACAGCCAGAGAAACAGCCTTATAAAACAGAGACCAAGGGTCACTTATCTTGGAAAGAATAAGAAGGACATAACTGACCCTATAAACTATATTCACCCATTTCAAAGGATTCAATGAGGAGCCCCTGCCATATAGAAAATGATTAAAATGCAATAAGTTTCCATTTTCCCAAGCTTACAGCAGAGCAGAAAAGTGCTTGTGTGGTTAGGGGCCAGAGGGATTGAGTGGGAGAGAGAGAGAGAAAGGAGGAAAGGTTGGTTGGGTTGGAGGAACAGGATTATAAGAGGGGAAAATCCTGTTATTGAGACTATTGACTAGCTCTATGATTTCTGGCACAACATTTTGCCTCTCTGACCCTTGATTTCCCCATTTATAAAATAGAGGTTAAGTGATTTCCTACTTCCCTGAATGGGGATTCAAGATTGAGAATTAATTCTAATATTCGGATGTTTTTATTCAATAGTTTTAGAGAATGTATAGGTTTATTCCAGCTTAAAGCACAGTAGTTTAGTAGGTGTTTGGTTTGAAAAGATCTTCTGGTTTATTCATGAATTGCAATCGAGAATTAAATAAGATCATGTATAGAAGGCGTTTTGTAAACCTTAAAGTACTAAGTAAAGGTTGGTTTTTATTATTACTTTAAAATTATTATTTGTGGCAGCTCAAACCGGAGGAAATTCCTGTGTTCTGTTTCCAGCTTCATTCCAAGTGCCTGCCCTTGAGAATACTGCAAGGAAGAGGGAATATTCCAAGATTTCCAAAAGAATTTTTTAAACCTTAGGTTCTTGAAGAAAAGGAGGATAAGAATGGAGCATGAGTCATTCTGAGTGGTGAGAACAGGTCACCAATGATAAGATCACATGGTCCTGCTAGGTTCATTGCACCTCCTTGGCATTCCTAAGCTGCTTAAAAGATGAGAATGAATGACAGAAGGACATAGAGATGATTGCCAAAGTGGGGGGGAGCGATGGCAAACACTGTGAGTGGTCATAGCCTTCTCCTATTACACACAGAGACACTACCAAGAGCAGCTGGAATACCTACCTTGATACTTGATAACCCAGTCCATTAGGGACACACATATGATGCCCATGAGGCAGGGAACCGGAACTAGCTACTACACCAAGATATACAATAGCCCCCCACGAAACTATAGCCCTGGACTGGAGAGTGGGCTGTCTTTTTCACATTAGATGCCATGTGGTACAATTGATGAGTGTGAGATCTGGTGTCAGAAAGACCCCAGTTCAGTTCCACTACCTACACTTTGCTCCTGTGGTCTTGAGCAAATCTCAAATTCATATTCTATAAACTTGGGAGAACAATTGCTATAGGTGAGAGACAGTAGAGCATAAGATATAAAGGGCTCTTAGAGTCAGGAAGCCTTCATTTCACCTGCTTCTGACACATACATGAGCAAATCATTTAACCTTTCAGTATCTGAGAAAATATGTAAGCTTATACTCCCTGAGACATTATCAACCTGTGTTGGTAGAGGGAATTTCCAGGCAAGGAGTTCCCTACATGGATAAAATAAAATGTCTGGATCAACTTTTTTTTTTTTTACTACAGATAGGGGTAGCAAGGAGGCACAATGAATAGAGCACCAGTCCTAGAATCAAGAGGACCTGAGTTCAAATACAGTCTCAGATACTTACTAACTGTGTGACCCTGGGCAAGTTGCTTAATCCTGATTGCCTCCAAAAATAAATAAATAGGGGCAGCTAGGTGGCGCAGTGAGTAGATCGTCGGCCCTGGAGTCAGAAGGACCTGAGTTCGGATCCAGCCTCAGACACTTAATACACACAAACAAAAACCTAGCCATGTGACCTTGGGCAAGTTACTTAACCCCAATTGCCCTCCAAAAAGCAAATAAATAAATATTAAAATAAAAATACAGATAGAAAGATAGAGCTAAAGATAATATATAGCTATATCATCAGTCAGAGTGGTATAGTAGATAGGGAGCTGACAACAGTCAGGAATTCAAGAGGTCCAGGTCCACCCTCTGAAACATATTGGCTGTGCAGCCTTAGGCCAGCCAATTGACCTTGCAATGTCCCCTGACAGCACTTTAAGAATATAAGTTACTGCTGTTGATTGGCTCTGGGAGAGGGTGTTTCCTCATGCAAAGCTCCCTATGTGATATTACAGGACTGGACCAGAACCCACCTCACAAGATTATTGTGAGGCTGAAATAACATCACGTACCTGAAAGCATTGTGTATACCATAAAGTGCAGTGACAAAATCAGTTTTTACTAATAAGCCAGACTTGTCTATGTGTTTGTAACAACAGAAGTAAAAAGCCTTCCTGGTGACACTGCTATCATCCAGAGCATAGAAAAATTGCCAACTAGAAATGAGATCTCAAGAATAGCCATCAAGTTATGTCATACACCTTGGTGCACCATCTTTTTTGTCAAGATAGAACATCGTTTCCCCCGCTGATAGAAATGTCCTATCCACACTGACTCTCAAATCTTCAGAAAAGTCCCCACATACCAGTTTATCTTTGGGAGACTCTCAAGGAGAAAGGCTCCCTAGGAAGGAGATCCCAATTTTTTTTCATCCCAGTTAAAGATTCTATCCAATACATTAATAGCCACAATAACCTTGGTCCAGGGTATTTCCTGAAGAAGCTATAACCAGCTGGGGTTAATGAACTCTCCCTATCATTAATTCCTAGGAGAGGCCATTGGCCTGAATTGTTACTTAATTACTCTTCTGTGTACAGCTTCATAAAGCAGTGAAATACCTTCTTTCAGGAAGGAGGGAGATGGTAATGGGGGTCATCAGAGGCCATTAATTTTACAAATAGTTTGTTAGAAACTACAGTATGTTAAGAAGTCACATTGGCCCACAAATCAATTCAGGATGGTCCTTATTAGTAGGGACCTACGACTCCTTAGGTTTCTCTGGGCATCTCTCTGTGGATTATCCACAGGGAAATGCCAATTTTGCAGATTCCAGTCAAGTGGTTTAGTTTAGATACATAGAGAGATTAATAGGTGAGGGCTCAGTTTTCTCCTCTTTCTCTCCCCCCCAAAATAAATATATGCATTTTCCTCAGACCAACAAAAATATTTACTTATATGTAGCTAGCAAAAGCACTCAGAAAAAATGAAATATATCAAAGGATGAGAAGATCAGTTCCTACATGACTCTGTGAGTCATATTATCATAGGATAATTAGATTTAGATGTGGACGGCTTCACAGGCCATCTAATCCAGCCCCCTCCCCACCATCACCACTACTGTTTTACAGATAAGTTTTAAGTGACTCACACCAAGATCACACAGATAGAAAGGGGCAAAAGACTATATAATCCTAGATCCTCTGATTTGAAATACAAAACCACTTTCAGTGTAACATGTTAACCTCTGCAATGGTTTCTGTGGAGTCTGGCACTCTATTGTGCCATGCATGGCCTACAATACAAGATCTGGACAGAAAGGTGAAAGACAATGGTATAACCCAAAGCCTCACCAGACTGGGGCCTCTCAGCATGTTTTCTGTCACATTTCTCCCCTAATAAGATCCCTTCCAAAAAAAAAATTATGTAGCCGTATCACTAGACATTTTTCAGAACATCGAGTAAGTGGTCTAATGGTGACTTTCAATCATCTATTCTAACCCTACTCTTTTCAAAACCCCCATTACATTGAATAATCAAGAGTTGGTTGCATATGTATGCATATGGCTATGTGTGTTACACAGTCCTAGTGATCTTCAGGGGGAAATTCTATTTTTAATTATATAATTTAAGTCAGAAGCAGCAGAGAATCATGATTAAAAAGTCAGAGAGACCTTAATAAATTCAGGTTCTATATTAAAAGCTCAAGTCCAAATACAATGACTGGTACACACATACACACACACACATACACACACACACACACACACACACACACACACACACACACACACACACACACACCACAGATCCTAGATCCTAGCACAAAGATGATACTACCTGTTCTTCGTAAGAGCTCCCCTATTGAATCCCTACCAGAGTCCATAACACTAAAACACTAAAATAAGACTTGAAATGAGAGAAAAAGTACTCAGTCCAAAATATAGCTCCTTACTCTGGAGTCCATTAAAGTCCACAAGCAGTCTGGGACCAGAATGACACAGTTTTTGGTTTTGGGGTTTCTTCCTCTTGATTAACCAACTGAGCTCTCTGCCGGTAGTACTTTCAAGAACCTAGGGTCCCCTCCAAGGTTCAAGGAGGCTTCCTTTTTAGGAAGGCTGTAATTCTTAAGATGAACAAGGTTTCCAGTAACAAAATGTGCATCCATTATGCAAGGACCAATCTCACTGAAGCCAAAGCAGGATCCTCATGAGAATGGCCACCGACTGATATAATTTTTACTTATAGCCACTAATAAACCATGGAAGGTTTATAATGCATTCTAGTGTAGGGAATACACACAGCTACAAAATTACCTTTCAAAGGGGATTCAAGGATTGTACAGGAAAGCCCTTTGTAAATTATAAAGCATTTTAGAGGGCATCCCAAAGCTTTCATAGTTTAAAACTAGAGTAGGACTTTTGAGACACCTTTTACAAATGTAATGTAAGATTACAATTACCACCATGACCATCCCCAGAGAGGCAGTGTAACATAGTGATAGAAAGCTGGCCTCAAAAGGAGGAAGACAGGTTTAAATCCTGGCACTCATGATTATTATGTGTCTGTCACTTGACAAGTCACCCAGCTTCCGGACAAGTTAGCCTTCCAATGTTCCCAGGTAACTCTTTAAGATTATAAGTCATGGAGGCGGAGCCAAGATGGCGGAGTAGAAACAGCTCCTCCAAGCCTCTCTGCCCCCAGATTCTCCACAAACTATGTAAAAAAGGACTCTGAAAATCTTCTGGAGCCCCAGCACCCACAGAACGACACAGAGAAGCTAACCTCCCGCTGAGGACAGCCCAGCACCCTGCAGGAAGGACCAGCGCAGTGGTCTGGGAGCCGGCAGCGCGCAGAGCGCAGGAGCCGAGCCGAGCCCAGGTCCCCGTGAGCTGAGGTTTTAGCCCCAGGGCGGCAGGGCCAGCAGCCAGCTGGAGGAACCCCAGAACACCAGGAACTGTGGAGACGCCAGAATTATCAACATAGACTTGCCTAGGACAAAGTAAGAGGTTAGTGTCCTATGGACTTTGGGACCTGTATTTGGGAATGCGTCAGCTCCCTCCCCTGGGGGCTAGAAGCTGCTGAGGAGACACTCCACTGTGTAGTTTTCAGAGGCATTTCCGGCTCCCAGCCTACAAATCCTGGGGAGATCCAGCGATCAGTCTTGGGGGGTAATCGCTCTTGCTTTAACCTCCCTGGATCTGGATTGTGATCTAGGGTGGAAGTTGTGGGTGGGTTTACAGCTTGCCAGAAACGGAAGTTGCCCCCCACACGTTCGGGACGAAAATTCCTCTATCTGGCCTTAAAGCCAGTGTGGCAACAAGCCCAAAAGTCAAGCAATTAAGTGGCAACATGCCAAGGCAAAGGAAACAGAAAAAGGCAACCCTAGACTCCTATTTTGGGGGCATAGAGCAGGAAAAGGACTGTGAGGTCAGAAGTCCTGCTCCAAAAGCCCCAGGGGAAAACATGAGCGGGTTGCAGGCCATAGAGGACCTTAAGAAGGACTTAAAAATCAAATAAGAGAAGTGGAGGAAAAATTGGAAAGAGAAATGAGAAGGATGCAGGAAAGTATGAAATGAGGGTCAACAGCCTGACTGAGGAAAACAACACCTTAAAAAAAAGACTAACTCAAATGGCAAAGGAGGCCCAAAAGGGCAATGAGGAGAAGAATGCCTTAAAAAGTCGAATTTGCCAGATGGAAAAAGAATCTCAAAAGTTCACTGAGGAGATTTATTCCTTCAGAGTTAGACTGAGCAAATGGAAGCTAATGACTTTATGAGAAATCAAGATGCTGTTAAGCAGATCCAAACAAATGAAAGATTAGAAGGCAATGTGAAATATCTCATGGAAAAACCACTGACCTGGAAAATAGATCCAGGAGAGACAATTTAAAAATTATTGGACTACCTGAAAGCCATGATCAAAGAAAGAACCTAGAAATCACCCCTTCAAGAAATTCTCAAGGAAAACTGCCCTGATGTTTTAGATCCAGAGGGCAAAATAGAGGTTGAAAGAATCCACAGATCACCTCCTGAAAAAGATCCCAAAAAGAAAACTCCCAGAAATATCATAGCCAGGTTCCAGAATCCTCAGATCAAGGAGAAAATACTACAAGCGGCCAGGAAGAAACAATTTCAATATTGTGGAAACACAATCAGAATAGCCCAGGACCTGGCAGCTTCTACACTGAGGGATCGAAGGGCATGGAATATGATATTCCAGAGGGCAAAAGAACTGGGAATGAACCCAAGGGTCACCTACCCAGCAAAACTGAGTATTTTGTTTCAGGGAAAATATGGTCATTCAGTGGAATAGAGGACTTTCAAGCATTCTTGAGGAGAAAACCAGAGTTGAATAGAAAATTTGACATCCAGACGCAAGAAGTAAGAGATGCCTGAGAAGGTAATCAGGGAAAAGAAATCGAAAGGAACTTATCAAAGTTGAACTATTTACATTCCTATATGGAAAAGCAATATCTGTGACTGATGATATCTTTCCCACTATGAAAATAATGGAAGAAGGGGGTGTGGTCATACAAATACATATGTGAATGTGTGTGTATATGGATACAGTTATATATGGATAGAGGGCATAGGTTGATTTTGTTGGGAAGGGAGAGTACTCAAGGGATGAAATTATGAGGTGAGAGAGGAACGTGGCAAGAGGAGATGGGGAGAGACATGGTAGGGTAAACTATCTCATGTAGGGGAAGTGGTTGCAAAGGAGGGGGAGAATAAGGAAGGCTAAAAAGGCAAAACCACATTCACATTGAATTTGGTTCAGGGAGAAAAATGACATACATACTAAATGGGATATCTCAACCTGCAGCAGGATAGGGGAAGGGGGATGAGAGGAGGGATGATGGATGGGAGGGCATCCTTGGGGGGAGGGGAGGTTGGAAGTACCCACTATAGAAGAGGGACAGGATTATGTAGGGAATGGACCAGGTGGGGGGTGGGATGAGTGGGAGGGAATTATAAGCAGCCTTGTACAATATATCTACTATGATAATGTTTTGCATAGCTAGACATGTACAACATATACTGAATTACTTATATACCAAGAAGGAATGGGTGACAAGGGAGGAAGGAAATGGATCTGAAATTCAAGATCGTAACATTAAATGTTTCAAATATATATATAAATAATATTATTAATACTCTTTTGCCTATAATTGGGAGATAAGATATGCAGGCATTGGGACACAAAGATTCATCTTCTCTAATGGAAAAGTCGATGGGGGTATGGGAGAAGGTATGGGAGAGAGCAGATTGGAGGAAGTGATATCTTGTGGGACTGCTATTCTGGGAGGTTGGGTAGGGGAATAATGGGGGGAAAATGATTGTAACTCAAAATCTGGCGGAAATGAATGATGTAAAACAGAAGTTAATAAAGTATTTGTTTAAAAAAAAAAAGAAAAAAAAAAGATTATAAGTCATGGAACAGTTGCTGATCTGTTTGTAGGATATTCCTCATCAAAAGTTAGTTCCCTCTGCAAAGGGAAATCACTGATCTGAACTAATAGAGTGACTCCAGAAGATGAGCTGACCAATGTTACAGCTGGTATACCCATTTGCTCCCAGTAAGGAAACTGCCCCATAGTGATGGCATGTGCTATTATCTCCCCACCTTCTATGACATGTTGCCTCACCCTACTCTGGATGACAACAAGACCAGCCTCCCCTGGGGCAACCAACCAGTTGGACACAGATCCAACTACAGGAAGGTGACCTTTCTCTGAAGGTCCCTAAATTCAGTTGGAAGATTTAATTGTGAGACAGAAGAGAATCTATAGAAGCCAGTGTTCTGGTGCAGTGAGGGGACAAACCCGCATCTGGAAGGAGGTGGAATCTGAGGAAAGGAAGAGGGAGGAAAAAGAAAGAGGACCAAGGAAAGAAATATTGAGGCTTATCTTCTTCCTTTTCTCATTTGACTTTGGGGTAAGAAATGTTGTATTGCCTTCTCTGAACCCTGGTCAAAAACAGAGGGTGTTGTTTGTTACCGAGAATACAAGGTTGTGGATACTGGGTTCTAGTGGGAGGATAAAATGCCCCATGTGTACATGGTCCCTTAAGGAAAGTCATGCACATCCATCCATGCCCATTTCCACAGACCTTTAAAGAAAATAGGCTGGGCCTGCAGGAAACCAGAGCCTAAGAGTAATTCCTTCAATTACCTCTGCTCCATCTACTAATTTTTTTTTTGTAAATTTTCATGGGAATTTGTTAGTTTGTGTAATCAATGATTAGAGCTTACTCTGTATAGTAATATTTTGTCTACTGAGAGGTCAATGCACCTGTTTATTGGTGGATGCTTAGGCCTCCCCAAAATATATCCTTTTTCTGGATAAACTGAGGCATAGAAGCAAAAAAGGCAGAAAAGAACAACAATCTGAGTGAGATTGAAGTTAAGAGTCAGGAGGCCTGGAGCTGGCATGGTCTGGATTTGGGGGCAAGAGGGAAATGGGGAGTGATGGCTCTAGTTTTTCCCATATCTGTTGTATTCCTGGGCTAGTTATTACAAGGACCAGGATGAGATCCACTTCTCCAATTCACTAGCAAACATCTTTCTGTATCGGCAGTTTAGGAAACTGATGATGGAAGAAGAAGAGCAGACTGTGTTGGATAATGAGTGAGTAAATGAGGAGTAGAATCTCATTGCAGACTTTGTCTCTGATGGGTACTCTCACCTCCTGTTTCTCTGTACCTCTATCTCCTGCTCTTACCATTCTGATGACCTAGCACCCCAGTGCTGCCTGGACCACTGCAGTGCCCCACCCAGGCCTTATCTATACTCCTTTATAATACAAAATTACCCATTCCCTTTTCCCCTCTTTCCTCTCTAAAAATTCCAATTTCTTCAGTGATATGCTATTGAAGCAGTTCCCAGACAGTTTTAAGGGGAGAAAATTAAGTCACTAATTCACACTCAGGTACTGATAACTCCAAAGAGTTTAATGGGATTATTCCTTCTAAGGATTTATGCATTTTACAAGACTAATAGGAATGACTCTATAGAGTCAATGGTAGGCAGGTAGATGAATATAATCTGGGGACAGCCCTCACCTAATACCATCTAGGGGGTCTATTATACACAGACTTAACCTTTGAGATAAGTAATGCTGGCGGGAGCTGAGGAGTTCTCACCATCACAATATTTTGGTATAAGCTCTGCCACCTATCTAGGAAAGAGGAAAGCACAAAACCTACAGCAGGGAAAATCATTCTCCCTGATACTGAAAAAGCAATTTCAGAGAACAAATCTTGCCTTTAGTTTGAATCCTTATATACCTTTAATATACCCTCATCAGACTAATGAGGTAGGGAGAGGACTTTTTATAGGGAGGAGAGAAATTTTCTGCCCTGGAATAATTTGGAGAAGGCTCAGGAAATATCTCCCTGGCTACCTTGGTTAAAAGAGACTAGAGCAGATTAAATGGCAAAATTATGAAATCTCCCTTTTCAAAGGGGTACTGGTTTGTGTGTGATCCCCAAAGGAAACAGACAGGTGGGTGGATGCCATGACTTCTAGAAATCCTTTCTGGATCTATTATACGTTTTTGTTCTCTGGTTCTCTGCTCCTTATCAATTTTTCTAAATTGAGTTTACAGGTCTACCCAAAAAATGGAAATTCTACGTTTAGAACAGTCCAAGAAGAATCTAATCTCTTTGAACACGGACCTTGAAAAGGATCTGCAGAGAATAGATGAGGCAAACCAGTCTCTTCTATTAAAAATTCAAAAGGAAGAAAATGAGAACAGCAGGTAAAGGTTTGGGGTTGAATGAGACTAAGGGTACTGCTTCTATAGATAGATAGGAAGACAGAGAATGGAGATGAGGAAGGTCTCTTGAATTCTCCCTGCTTGCTCTGCAAGAGGTCAAACTTTATAAAAGAAAGATCCTCCTCTTCATTCTCTTTTCTTTTTCTTTTTGAGACCAGGTCTCACTATCTTTCCAAAGCTAGAAGTGCAGTGGCCACTCATAGGCCCAATCCCACTATTGATTGACACAAAAGCTTTGACTCAATCTGCTTCCAATTGGAACAGGTTCACCTCTCCTTGGGCAGCCTGATGGCCTCTCACCATATTGGTGTCAGACTTAGTGGGGACACCCAGTAACTTTTGCAGCCCATCTCAATCAATCTCAAGAGGTCTGATGGTCTATGGGCCCTGTTTAACATTATCAAGCAAATTTGTCTGTGGCTGGATCCCTGAAAAATTGAATGTTTTAAGTGTTTTGTGCTTTAAATGCCTGAACATTTGTTTATATTAACGAAGACAATCTTTGCAAGTTGAGTTTGGTGGCAGGTGGGAGTAACGGAGAAGTAAGGAGAAATCAGGGGAGTTCTTACATTTTCCTGCCCCTTAGTAATCCAGAAAAGAGTACATTGGCAATCTGAGGCCCCTGTTTGATTGTCATTAGAAGCCTGCCCAGCCTAGGACATTGAAACGAGCCAATTATCATTTCTTACTTGATTGTCCTTGTGTTGTTATGTTACAGGTTGGAAAGTGAGCTTGCCCGCTTAGTACACTTAGCAGAAGAACAGGAGAGGAAAGAGCTAGAATATACCTTATCTGAAAAGGAGCAGGATTTGAAAGAACTGGAGCAGGAAACTGCAAAACTAGTAAGGAGGGGGTTGGCAAAGAAGCTACGGGTCCTTCTTTCCTCATTCTGTTACTGTCTCTCCCCAACCATTCCTGAAGGCTCTTCTCCCTTCTCATGGCCCCCATACCAGCAACAGTTAACAGAGGGGAATTTACAGTTTTTGTAGGCACCAAAAGTATAAATAGGTAGGGGAAAGGAGCTACATTTGCCTTTGAACTTATTTAATGATGGAAATGCTGTGCAATGAGACCTCACTGTAGTTCATCCATATAATAGAAATGCAGAAAAAGTGACTAGAGGCTAGATCAAGGTTTCTTAATCATTTTTTTGTCTTATGAGCTCCTTTGGTGGTCTAGTAAAACCTATAGAATCCTCAAAGTATTTTGAAATCATAGAATAAAATGCATAGGATTACAAAGGAAAACAACTAAATTGAAATAAAGTTATCAGAAAAAAATAGTTTTCAAAGTTCACACAGTCCAGGTAAAAATTGCTATCTAGAAGAAAACAACCAAGATAGTGAGTATCAATCCCATTTAGGGGACAAGTGAAGGAATCAATCAGCAAACATTTATCAAGCACCTACTATGTTCCAGGCACTGGGCTTGGCCCTGGGGATACAAATAGAAAAAAAGGAAGGAACTGAGAAGTTTTAACTTAGAAAATGACAATTGGTGTCAAGTATTTGCAGGACAGTCCTTAGGAAGAGAAATCAGGTTTGTTTTGATTGGTCCTAGAAAGCAGAACGATGAGAGAGGGATAGAATGTGCAAAGAGAAAAAAATGGGAGCTTGATGTAAGGAAAAGCTTCCTAAATTAGCATACGGGCCAAAATCCAATTTGTCACCTGTTTTTGAAAGACCTGCAAATTAAGAATGGTTTTACATTTTACTATGCAAAAACATGTGGCAGGAGGCAGCTAGGTGGTGCAGTGAATAGAACACTGGCCCTGGGGTTGGGAGGACCTGAGTTCAAATATGATCTCAGACACTTAACACTTACTAATTGTGTGACCTTGGACAAGTCACTTAACCCTGATTGCCCTGCCTTCCCCCTTCCAAAAAGATTAAAAAACAAAAAAAACAAAAAAAACGACAGGCCAGATTTGACCCATGGGCCTTCATTTGCTGATACCTAATCCAGGTAATCATTTATTAAAAAGGGGATTCCTTTTTTGGGAGATATCGATCAGGCCCAAATAACACCTCAGCCCCCTTCCAATGCTAAACTTCTGTGATTCTTCAGAAAGAATATTAGTCACAGGTCAGATTCCAAGGAAGGAGCAATGTGGGGAGAGGCAGAGAACCCTCCCATGAGCACAGGGTTATATAAAGAGCTGGAGGCACTTACCTTCTTTCTCTCTCTTCACAGGAAAAGATCAATGAGGCTTTGACCCAGGGTATAACAGAGCTTCAGAATCAGGTAGGGCATGATTCTAATAAGCCCAACAGGGTTACTAATGTCCCCATAGTGCAACCTTCACTGAACAAAAAGGCACCACAAAATGGCGACCACAAAGGAACTACATTCTTGAAAAGGAGCTATAATCTCCATCCCTTTGTTTAGACAGTTGAAGACAAGGCAGCATAGGATAGTGGATAGAGTGCTGGCCTTGGAGAGCTGAAGGCCTGTGTTCAAATCTTGCCTCTGATACCTACTGGCTGTGTGACCCTGGGTATTTAAGTTTCTTTGTTTCTCAGAGCCTCAGTTCTCCCTTTGCAAAATGGGGATAAGAGTACTATTTCACATGAGATTTTATATATCTATTGCATAGACATATAGATGTGTTCCATATACAGACATACATACGTTCACTTTGCAAACCTTAAAGCATCATATAAATGGGAGCTGTTATTATTTGTATATGGGTGCTAACATAATTTGTAAACCCTTACACCTAGTCTGAGGCTCATTATCGTAGAAGATAGTCAAGGAGTAGACATATCCTTGACATGAATTCATAAGTTTTAAGGTAATTTGGGGAGAGGAAGCCTGATTTAGTGTAAAGAGCACTGTATTTGAAGCCAGAGGAGCCCTGGGTTCAAATCCCAGGTCTTTCTCAAACTATTATCTGTGTGACCTTAGACAAGTCACATAATGTCTCTAGGTCTCAGTTTCCTCATCTGTAAAAATTAAGGAGTTGGGGTGGGGGGGAGGCTCGGTGAATAGAGCACTGGCTCTGGAGTCAGAAGGACCTGAGTTCAAATCCTGCCTCGGACACTTAACACAAAAAATAGCCGTGTGACCTTGGGCAAGTCACTTAACCCCAATTGCCCTCCAAAAAGAAAAAAAAAATCAAGGAGTTGGCCTAGATGCCCTCTAAGGTTCCTTTTCAGATTCTGTGATCCTTCAAGAATATTCTCTGTTCTCTGGATTCCAGCAGATATACTCTATTATGTTTTCCACACAGGAGGGTGGACAGGACTACATCTAGGGCAGGGTGATCTGGGCTGCTCTGCCTTACAGTAAATAAGGACCCAAGAAGAGCAAATTTTTTCCAGGGTGGGGGGAAATCTAAAGACCTACACACAACTAAACTCCTCTAAAGAAGTAGGCAGGGATGTCGTAGACTAATGACAAGGTGGGGCAGACACTGGTGAGCTGGAAGGGCTATATCAATGACCAGGAGGATCCAATAGTGGGGGTGATGGGAAGAGAGGCAGGGGTAGCGACTTAACTGTAGGCCTCATTCCTCAAATTAAGACCAAGACTGGCAATGCCCAACCTCTGCCCCAAGGATTTAGTCCCTTCAGTTGGCCTGGTTGAGGGAGGGGGGAAGGTTGGAGGATGGGGAAGAATATCAAAATGAGTAATGAATCCCAGTCATTTCCTTCCTAGTTTCCTTAGCACTGAGAAAGGAGATCTGACCCTGGCCCAGTGATTTGATTCCTTCAGTGTAAATAGTGGGTGGCCCTCTAAGTGGGGCTTCCTTGCAGCATATATCACTACCAGAGGAGAGGGACATTATGCTGCCTATGGACAAGAATGCTTATACCCTTCCCAGCACTGGCAGGGACAATGGCCTTTCCAGAAACATCAAAGTCTCCCCAATGTCAAGAACATCTTTTCCCCTGAAGATTTTTTGGGGATCCTGCATGGCTTCTTAAAATTTCCTAAGGCTTAGAAGCTAGAGACTGGGCAGGAGGACAAGGATTAAATTGTGAAAATGGGGAGAAAAGCAGAAAAACTTCCATAAAAGAAAGTCACTTCAAGATAAACACCCTAAATTCAGGTTGGGGGTGGGAAAGAAGCTTTAGGAGGATTCAGTTTAGAACTGGTCTTTCCAGTAGAATTTTGACTGTGAGGAGATGGCAAATGGGGAGTTAGCATGGAACAGTAAAAAGAATAATAGATTTGGGTTCAGAGGATCTGGCTTAAAATTCTGGTTTTATCATGAAGATATTACCTGTGTGACTTAGACTAAGTCTTTTAACTTCCCTCAGCCTCAGAGAGGTAGAGGGATAGAAGGTAACTTCAGGGACTCTGGAATTAATTTCTCAGGCCTAGAAGTTCTCCCTAGCCTCTCAATATTGTCTTCCCCGAGGTATACAAGAGCCCAGATTTCAAAAACCTAGCTGAAAGAGCCTCCGAGTCAGCAGAACAAGGTTCTAGCCTGTGCATTGACCCCCCTGATCTGGGTCTCTGTTTCCTTCTTTGTAAAACGAAGGGGGTTGGTCAAGGTAGTCACTCAGTTCCTTTCTAGCCCTGATAGTGTAT
The DNA here is from genome assembly GCA_011680675.1 of Gymnobelideus leadbeateri. Classification (NCBI taxonomy): domain Eukaryota; kingdom Metazoa; phylum Chordata; class Mammalia; order Diprotodontia; family Petauridae; genus Gymnobelideus; species Gymnobelideus leadbeateri. The sequence goes on from WOXC01008312.1 coordinate 84,601, forward strand.
GAGTCAGTTGTATGAGGATTGGGATTCCATCTGACTCAACCGTAACTCAACCTCAGTTTCCTTAAGAGAGAAATTTGCCTTTCTCAGTGTTATCATGGACATGTCACTTCCCACCCCTGGGGTCTCAGTTTCCTCATCCATAAAATCAATTAAACAGAGTAGAACAGTGGTGTCACTCTCAAATAGAAACGGGTCCCTGAAGGTCACATATTGACCTAGGAAACCATAAGTTATTATCTATGTTTTATTGTATTTTTATTTATTTTGCTAAATACCTCCCAGTTATATTTTAATGTGATTCTGACCATGCTAGGGGATTATTAGGCTGCATAGCCCCATGGACAGTGAATTTGACACCTCTGTACTAGAGGAATCCCTAAGTTCTCCTAACTCTAATATGATAAGTTGAGGGAGGAGGAGGTTTGAGGGGTAGATTTCAAGCCCTCTTTTATTCCCTTCCTCAAAAGCAATTATCTATTTGCTGTAAGCTTGCCACCTCCACTCCAACTACCCAACCCCCCATTTTTAATAAGGCTTCTTAGATGTTAAATATAAAGGAACAACTAATTATCTTTAAAAACTAGGTCTCCAGGTCAGTTTAAATGGGAGGAAACTACCTTTTGTTCCTCTTCTAGATGAGATGAGGTAAAATATCTGTGTGTATTCAGCATAGGTCTTGTGGTATTCTGGACTCTCTGGCTCCTCTATATGTAATAATATCCATTCCCTTTCCCCTTCTCTATCCTCACCCCCCCCCCAAAAAAAAACCCTGATGATGGTCCTTTTTGTGCCACATTTCCCCGGGCAAAGTTTTCGGAAGTTCTAGTAATGGTTTTGCCCTTGGAACGGTTTCACAAGAGAACTTTAGCCCCCCTAATGATACTTGATTCCCAAAGGAGTCCCAATTTCCCCATCCAGGCACATCCTTCAACAGACTATTTATAGAATATGTGGGGATAACAATGGCACATACATTGTGATTAAAGAAATGACCAGAAAATCCTTCGTGGATCAAACCAGAATGAGCCTATCCAAGGTTTCCTTGCTTTCTGAAATGACTGATTCCAACCCTGGGTGAATTCAAATGAATTTGAAGTTCAGGTTCAGACTTAGGATGGATGTCAGGTTCAGGTAGAAGGATGTTTCTGACTTGCCTGGCACAAACTGTGAGGCCTAGAAATAAGGAAAGGAGGAGGCTTTGCTGAGCTTGCTAGAACAGAGTGGGGAGAGCCATTCACTGCCATGATTCCTATTCAGGACCTCCAATATTCCTTTGCCCATTTCCTCTCTCCTGGCAACTAGGGGAAATTCAAGAACCCATTAGCCCAGGATAGGATATTTGTGTATCTCATTCAGCTCAATATATTTTTATGTGAAACTACAGCTTTCAGAGAAAATGAATGCTTCCCAAGCACTTGTGCCAGAGGAAGAAAACTTGTCGGAATCCCCAGAAGAGGTAAAGGTGAGTGAAAATGTATGCCTGGGACTGTTTAGGTTTAGGGACCTGCCAATTCCCTAGGGGCTGCTCTCAAGGTCAGCACAATCCACACAGCTCTGAGATCCTACCAAGAGTGAATGAGCCAAGAGTGAATGAGTCAAGAGCTTCTGGGTTTTTCTGTGACCTACATTTCAAAATTCCAGCCTGAAGCCAAATTCCTTATTCCAGCTTCCTTCAGAGTTGACCCCTGCCCTTTACTCATTCATTTAACCAATATTATTTGTGTCACCTGAAATTGTCTTAAGTACTTATTGAAGAGCTTCCTATAATAATAATAGCACATAGTTATATAGTTTTAAGGTTTGCATGATCTACTATCAAGCTTAAAAGGACTCAGACCTGCAGGTGCTTTTCCTAATGCAGCCATTATCAATCCTTAGAAGTGTCAAGGTTTATAAAACTTGTTACTTTCACTGTCTCATTTGATCCCCACAATAACCCCAAGTCATTCATAAAAGAGGTGTTGTATCATCCTGTGCTTAGCACAACACCTGGCACATAGTAGGCTCTTAATTCACTGAATGATTATTAATTTATTGTCCTCATGGTATAGAAGAGGAAACTGAGGTACAAAAGACACAATAGGCTAAAAGTGTTGAAAAGGGGAGAGGTCACAATGGGCTAGAGTGGTTGGGAGAGGCTTATCATAAGAACATAAATTTAGAGCTAGAAGTTCCAGATGCTGGAGGTAATAGAGGCCAGTTGCATGCTTTCATAGATAAAGAAATGAGGACCAGAGTAAAATAACTTGCTCATGGTCACACAAGAACTAAGTGGCAAAGCTAGTGACTGAAGCCAGGTCCCCCAACTCCAAATCTAGGTCTCTTTTCATGGCACACTGCCCTCTTGGAAAAGACGGGACCAAAGTGGGGTCGTGAAGAATGGGCAGGTTTGGGATAATTAAAGAGAGAACAAGAAAGGGCTCAAAGGTAGGAATGACATGAGCGTATTCATCAAAATGTCCAAAAGACATTTGAATTTTAGAATTGCAAAGAAAGTTCTTCATAAGATCGTAGATTCAGATTTAGATGGGACTTCAAAAAATCAGTTAATTCAATGGTATGAATTCATAGATAAAGAAACTAAAACTCAGTAGACTGATGTGATTTCTGGGGTCACCCTGGTAGGTAAGTAATAGTGCCAGGATTTTTAACCCAGGTCCTCTGACTCCACCTTGTCCAGTGCTCTTTTCACTGAGTCATACTGCCTTCAGGCGGTAAGAGGTGTGTGTGTAGACAGGTTGTGAAGGACTGGAACTGGGCCTTGAAGGATGGTAGATTATTTAGATGGGCAAAAGGAAAAGTGGTATACATTCCAGGCAAAAGAACACATACAAAAAAAAGACATTTTCATTGGTTATAAGGAAATGATCAGAAAGTCTTTCCAAGCATCATGGTTTGAGGAACTTCAAGGAACTTCAGAGAACATTCCATCCAAACCCCTAATTTTACAGATGGGGAAACTGAGACCTGGAGACGTTTAAGAGGTTAAGTGACCCACCTAGGGTTACATAGGTTAATTAGTAAAACCAGGATTTGAAAATTTTTCATAAACAGGAAACAAAAACTATGCATAAACTATGCATAAATTATGCAAAGCCAGGCATAGTTTCTAGAAGTTACTAAAGGGAAATGAAAGGATCCCAAGATCAGAGAATTAGAACTGGTCATCTACTCCAACTCCCACTTTAAATATATGGAAACTGAGGCATACCCATAAATTAAGTGATTTGTCAAAGAAAATAGACAAAAGGGAAAGGGGGAAAGAGAGAATCTGACTAGAACAACCATTCTCTTTCTTCCTCCAGTGTCTGATGAAGGAGTCAGCCTTCTCCTTATAGAGGCCAATTCTTCTGCATGTTCCCACAATCCCAATCTCTCCTATCTTCTTTAGCAGTTTGCCCTCTACTATCAACCTACTTCCCATTACAATTGTCAATATCCCTGACTCCTCTGCTTCCTGCACATGTTCATAAGTCTCCCTCATACATACAATACCTTGACAAGATCCTTGCCTCCCCACTGGCTATCATCCTATATCCTCCCTTTCTCAGCCTCATTCCTTGGAAACCTTCTTTACCCTTGTTGATTCCAGTTTCTCTCTCTCTGGCTTTCTAATTCTTCACTCTATTGAGATCACTCTCTCAAAAGTCAGCAATCTGATGGCCTTTTCTGATCTTCATCCTTCTTGGCTTCTCTGCAGTGTCCTCTTGCATATTATTTCCTGTTTCTTTTCATGACACTACTATCTCAACATTCTCTCCCTTCCTGACTCCTCTTTCATTTGTTCATTCACTCTTTCATATCTTATCCTAAAAGTTAAAAAAGTACAGGAGGGGGGCGGCTAGGTGGCGCAGTGAATAGAGCGCCGGCCCTGGAATCAGAAGGACCTGAGTTCGGAGCCGGCCTCTGACACTTAATCCGCACAAACAAAAACCTAGCCGTGTGACCTTGGGCAAGTTACTTAACCCCAATTGCCCTAAAAGGGGCGGCTAGGTGGCGCAGTGAGTAAGAGCGCCGGCCTCGGAGTTAGGATGACCCGAGATCAAATCCGGCCTCAGAAAATGAGCACCCACGCATAAATAATGACTAGCCGTGTAACCTTGAGCAAGTTACTTAACCCCAATTGCTTTAAAAAAAAAAAAAGTACAGGAGGGAGAATAGGTTATGAAAGGTTTTGAGCACCAGACAGAAGGTTTTATATTTGATTTTTGACGGTGACAGGGAGTCACTGAAGTTTATTGAATGGCTGACAATGGGAGGAAGGTTGGAATAGGATCAGATCTGCACTGTAGAAACTTCCATTTGGCAGCTGAATGCATGATGGACTAGAATGAGTAGACATTTGCAGCAAAGAGATCAGCTAGAAGGCTATTTCAATCATCCAGGAAAGAGGGATGAGAGACTGTACCCAAGTGCTGACAGTATGAAAGGAGAGAAGAAAGCATAGATGAGAGAGATTATGAAGGTAAAATCAAGAGGACTTGGTAATAGATTGGATATAGGGGTTGAGAGACAATGGAGATTCCAGGGACAACACCCATATTTCTAACCTAGGTGTTTGGAAGTTTAGTGGTAACTTGACAGAAATAGCTAAATTAGGAAAAGAGGAACGTTTTGGGAAAAAGACAATGAGTTCTATTTTGAGCATGTTGAGTTTAAGCTCTTTTTGGGAACTCCAGTTCCCAAATTCCAATAATTCCAATAATCCTAACCCTAATTCCAATAGACAGTTGTAAATGTGAGAACGAAGGTAAGGAGAAAGGTTTTAAAGCTGAATAAGAGTAAGAAGATTTGAGAATCATCAACATAGAAGTGGTAATTGAATCCGTGGGAGCTGATGAGATCACAAAGTGAAGTAGAATTGAGGGAGAAGACAAGAGAGACCAGGACAGAACCTTGAGGGACACCTATGGTTAGATCTGGAACAGAGTCCAACAAAAGAGACTTAAAGATCAGTGGTCAGGTAAGAGAACCTGTGTCTCACTCTCTTATCCAGTCTAATTAAATACAGAGAGTGAAGAAGAGTTGAATATTTCATATCTGAGTGGGAAAATAGATGGTCGTTACCACTGGCAGAAATAGTTAAATTAGGAAAGAAAATAAGTAGGCTAGTAGGTTGTTGGAGAGAAGGTTAGGAGCCAATATTTGGGGAAGGAGAATAGGCTAAAGAAAAGTTGGAAGAGGTGAATAGTAGGATCACTCAGCAATAGCAAAGTTGAATAGCATGACTTGATGTAGTAAGATTAATAAACAATAGTAAAGTTGGTTCATATGAATGAATTTATTTATAGGAACTGAAGCAAGATTGTAATGGAGCCAGTATGAACTGGTTCACGTGAACTGGATTGTTAAACTTCCAATGTGAATATTTACATCTTGAAAATTGACAAACTTACAAATCAAGCCAATTTACTGTTTTGTACATTGTCTTGACTTAAGAAAGTGATGGAGAAAATGTGTAAAATGCATATTAAACTTTTTAAAGTATGTTCTAATTTGGGGGGGTCAGTTTTAAAACATTTACCAACCTTTTTGAGCTGAAGCGACACCCCCCCCCTTTATTTATTTAGCAAAAAGGCATCTGGACAAGTGGACATAGATCACAATGTACTATTAAAAGCACTGGATTTGGAATCAGAGGACCTGAGTTTGAATTCTGAGTCTTTAGTTTATCGTCTGTATGACCTTAGTCAAATTAACCTTTTAAGTTCTCTGGGCCTCAGTTTTCTAATCTGTCAAATGAGAAGGTTGAATTAGAAGTTACAAAGATTGCTTCTTGTTCTAAATATGTTATCTTGTCATCCGATATTCTCTGAATTTCTGATAGTTCAAGATAAACAACCTAGAAAATGATTAGTATACGGTTAGTTTGCCAAGTGAGAGAACCATTCATGTTTTTACCATTCTTCTTGCTGATTTCCATACCTCCCTTTCTTTCCACAGATGAAAATAGAGCAGGTTGAAGCCACTTTGGCAGAACAGGAAAAGGAAGTGGCCAAGGTAAAATCACTACCTTTCCCAAAGCAGAATGGAAGGGAACAGAAATGAGAAGGGGACAGTCAATAATCATTGAGAGGTTACTATGTATCAGGCAGGCACCATGCTTATGTAATCTTATCTAGACCAGCATATAAATAGATAGACTCTCAGATTTAGGTCCTTTATGGAGATACTGGAAAAGGAAACAAGAGAAAAATCCAAGTCACACCTTCTCTAAATATTTTCTTACAGGATGATTTCTAGACTCTGTATTCTTTGCTTGCTCCCCTCACTCCTCTTACCACCTTATTAAATATAAATGGTTGCAATACCCAACAGCCCACTAATATTTTCTAGCCACTAATTACTCAAAATAGAGTTCTAAAAGGGGAAGCAAATGTTGCCTTTTATAGGAAGGATTTTTCCCAGAGACACAATAAAAATAGCTGTTGGTGCAATAACACAATTAAGGCAATGGTTCAGGACATTCTCATCCTTGTAGCAACTCAAAGGATAAAATTTAAGACAGAATTTTGACCTTCCAGGTAATGGATGAATATCAACATGTGCAGCAGCTCTGTGAAACCCAGGCCTATTGCATAAAGGTAAAGCTTTTAGGTACAAGAGCAGAAGGTCATAGAACATACAGAGCCATGTTCCCCCATGACCAGATCAATTTAAATTCACGCAAGTGGGCATCCACCAACCCCCTATACCTTCCAGATTCCTAGCAGTATCTCCCTGGGTCTTCTCTACTATCTCTTAAAGGAACAATGACTCAGTAACTTTATTTTCACTTTCCCATGCTCATGATGTCCAACTCAACCACCATCAAAGTCCTCTGTATTGGTATAACTTTAGGAGGGAGGGAATGGTTAAAGGATGAGAACACTGGAAAGGCTATAGACTTATACTACAATTTAATATTCCTTGTGGTTTGACTGAGAGCTGTATATTATAACAAATAGAAAGCCATTAAAGAACCCAATTTGGAATCAGGAAAACCTGAGTTCAAGTCCTGCCTCTGACACATACACAGACTGGTTGAGTGATCTGGACAAATCACTCAACAACTCAGTGCCCCAAGCAACTCTTATAGATGCAGAACAGTTGATGGTCTGCATCCATAGAAGGAGTTCACTTGCTTAAAATTCCCTATACTAATGAAATCCTAGCTCTGATTCACAACAATGACCATTAAGACAATAACAACCATAATAATTTTATTAAAACATACGGACCTTCCAATAAGTGATTGAAGTTTCCTTTATTTTCCTTTGAAGAAATACCAAGAAACCTTGAGGAAGATGGAAGAAGAATTAGAGAATAGATTCCTTGAAAGAGAAGTGTGAGCTTTGGAAAACAACCATCTGGGTCTTAGCAACATTCCCAACAACTTGCTGAGCTTGGGATAGCCTGGGATAGATAAAATATTCCTCATGCCCTTTCCTGACCAAAGCCAAATAGACAACAATCCTACCTCTCCATCCATTTTGGGGGGAGGATGTCTGGGCCCATCATCCCAACTGGGACAGACTGAATCCAGCAGATCCAGCCCCCTCTCCCAACCCTCCCAGGAAAGAACAGGAACACATTTCTCTTCATTTTTTGTCATGTGATCAGTTTGTGTTAGAAGCATAGCTCACTAGAACCCATTTTGGCTTTGGGGGGATAATGGGATCATAGATTTAAGAGCTATTATCCTGCTGATGGAAATGTCCAGGATCTATTTCCTTTTTAGAAATTATGATGGTACTTTAAACCAAACAGTGACATAAACTTTACTTTGCCCAGTCCTCTCATTCCACAGAAAAGGAACTGAGGCCTAGAGAATATACATGGCTTGCCCACAGGCACACAGAGAAGTTTTAAGTGTCAAAGCCAAGATTCTAACCCAGAGCTTTTGACACAAAATTCAGTCCATGTGAAGCAAAAGGTCATTGGCAGGGAACATGCTATACTTTACAAAAGAAAAGGCCTCGGTGAAATCATCTTATTTTATTGCACTGTGGAAATGCTTGTTTTACTCCATAAATTAAAAATAAAATTTAGAAAGAAACAAACAAAAAGCCCTCACCCCATCCTCTAACACATGGAAATTCTATAAAAACAATCCTTGGACAGGGCCTGAGCTTTCCATTTCTGTAGAGCTCAGGATTATTCACAACACACGAGTCTCTGCATTCTTTAAAAAAAACAAAAAAAGATCCAAAGGTAAGAAAAATGTTCCTCGGGTTCAGGAGAAGAGTCCAAATAATGAGAAAATAATACATAGCTAATAGAAATCAATATAGTCATAATTCTTTCAGTGCTCCCATTTCTCTGACTCTACATGTGATGTAGAATGGGAGCCATAGCAGATACAGCACAATACTCCAGTGGTTAAGGTTCCTTTTAGATTTTATAGGGCCTGGAGCAAAGGGACCTTGGAAATTTCCAATCCAATTTCCAGTTCCAATCCAACACCTCAATTTGTCCATAAGGATATAGGTTCATAGAGATGAAGTGATTTTCCCAAGAAAATATGTATAATAAGTAGCAAATCTACAATTCAAAGTCAGGTGATAGTGATGACATGGTGTGGTACATAGGAGACTGGGCTTATAACCACAAGGACATGGATTCAAATCCTGCCTCTCTCACTTAACAGTTGTGTGGTCCGAGGCAAGTCACTTAACCTCTCTATGTCTCAGTTTTCCTTATTTGCATCATTGGCCAGGGGATTGGACTTAATGGGCTTCAAAGGTCTCTTCCAGATCAAAATCTATGATCCTATGACTCCCAAGTCAGTGCTCTTTCCACCACCCTGAGCCTTCCTTTCAGGATGCTCTTTCCCAAATCTGAATCACTGGACATCAATCACATAAAAGTCCCAATTGTGACATAATGGAGAAATAGGAGTCCAAAGTCTACTTCATGTATTCTAACACCTCTGCTAGGTATTAGATTAGGACTTAACTCTGAAAGCCCTATGAAAGTTAGCCATTTTTCCTCAACTACCATAATGTAAAAATACCTTAGTGTGCTTTTTTTCGTCCCTTTTTTTGTGGGTTTTTCCACCAGATCAAAAGCCCTAAATATATCCTCTCAAACGGCAATGCGAGGGTTAACGCAGGTGGATGACATCCGGAGTGACTCGGTAAGCATTTCTCTCCCTCGGCAAGCATTTTGTGGAGGTGGGGAGGAGGGTGGTTCTCCCCCAAATCTCTTGTTTTACCAAATTTTTATCTATAAGGAACCATCATGGTGTATCAGTAGAGAGCTGGCATCAAAGTCAAGAAGACCTAGGTTTGAGTTCTGCCACTGACACAGCGGCTGTGGCCATGAGCAAATCACTTAAATAACAATATATGTGTGTATATGTAATGTATATTATATATGCACATACATATACACATTGATTATGACATATTATATCAATATATCATACTATATTGTGTGCATGTGTATATGTATATATACGTGTGTGCATGTATACTTGTATTATATTTAAGTATATGTACATATATGTATATACACAGAGAGAGTTACATATGGATCTTTCATTGTTGTTGAGTAGTTTTTAGCTGTATCTAACTCTTCATGGCCCCTTTTGGGGTTTTCTTGGCAAAGATACTGGAATGGTTTGGCATTTCCTTCTCTGACTCATTTTATAAATGAAGAAGCTGAGGCAAATAGTGTTAAGTGACTTGCCTAGGGTCACACAGCTAGGAAGTGTCTGAGGCCAAATTTGAACTCAGGAAGATGAGTCTTCCTGACTCCAGGTCCAGCACTCTTATTTACTGTATCACTTATCTGTCTGTCTATTTATCTATCCATACATATGTATATACACATACGTGTATATACATATGCTTATGTATATGTATTTGCATATATAAAGTGCACTGCACTTGTGTACAGTGTATGTGTATACTTATGTGTGTGTGCATATACATACATGCATGTGTGGTATAATTATATATAATATTACTAGACAAATTTATAAAATGCTTATATATGTATACATATATTTATATGTTCTTGTATCTCCATTAGAATGTAAATTCAGTGAAAATCCGGATTATGTCCTTTTTTTGTATTTGTATTCCCAATGTTTAATAAAAAACATTTTGGATTGATTGGTTGGTTGGTAACTCTGTTGAAACTAAATTGCAGAGAAGGAGCCTACCTACATTGGCAGAAGAAGCTTCCTCATCAGAAATTCCCCCTACCAATGATACTATAGGTCCAGACTGTACTCCTGTGTCTATCCTCCCAATGTTAAATAGTGAGTCAACGTGTGCAATACCAAATAGCCCCATTCCAGAAATCCCCCAAACCTGACCAAAGAGATCATCAAAGACCAAACTATTTCTTTGTATTGCAGCCATGCAAATCACAATCTAAAACAAATTTGGCCAAGATGTAAGAGGAGGAGGGCTCTGGGCAAGTAAAAATGTTGATTAAAAATACAGTGCACAGCATAGCTCTCATTCATATGCATTGAAGTAGTGATTTTTTAGAATTGTAGGAAATGAACCTGCTCTGATCAAAATTGGTCTTCTGTGTTGAGGGCCAATTGCTCTGATTACTGAGCACATAAGGTAACAACAGTAGCAAGACAGAGATATTGGTTTGTTTTCTTGAAGAGGAAAAACTGGAGGGTATAGAGAAGAACTATGTTTATGAGACTTCAAGATGCTTTAGGGTCAAGTCTGAAATGTACCTAGTGGCAGATTTGACTGAGATTAATAGCCTGAGGTTTTCTTCTAGAATTCTCTTCCCTTCCTCGTTGGCCATAGCTCTGTTGGAAGGGACTCTAGGAGGACGTGATTCAGGATATCTGTCAGGGTATTTGGGTATATGTTAGATTTCCTAATGGACTGAAAAACTGAACTGTGAATCTGAGACAGGTTTGCATTCTGGTTTTATCATTTCAGTGAACAGTTAAGTGCACTGAGGGCAGAGACTGGTTTTCAATTTTGCCTTTGCATTTGCCAAATGTCTTACACAAGTGAGCACTTCATTAAATACTTTTTGAATTCAATAAATGGGCTTGCCCTCAGCTTCAGTGTCCTCAGCTCTAAAATTAGCATCATAATCCCTCCCTTACTATCTCACAGGTCAGTTATGAAGAAAATGCAATCCCGGTGAGAACTTTTTGGAAGGAAGGTGCTGTAGAAATCCAAGCTACTATCATCACTATTTTTTGCTAGATTTTTGTCGTCCATCTGGGAATAGGGACTTACCATTTAGTTTCCTTTTGAGCTGAGTAATAAGTTGGCATAAGTCATCAATCAAGTTAGAGTCAATTTGGTGGGAGTGGGGTATAACTGATAGAGAGCTGACCTTGGAGCCAGAAAGGATTCAAGTCTGACATTTGACATAGTCTGACTGAGTGACCCTGGTACAAGGTACTTACTACAACACTTCCAAACTTAATTTCAAAACAATTTTCTGGTCTGCATTGGTAGAGGGAGTTTCCATACTGGAAGTTTCCTATAGCAAAGCAATCATGGGTCTAGAACCTGACCCCCTACCCCAAAAAAAGACAGTTTCTTGGGGTTTGGGGGAGGAATCATAGGCCCTTTTTTACCTACTTACTGGTACCCTTGCCTCCTCTTCACCACAGGAGAAGACCTCTGCTATAAAAAAGAGAAGCCTCTTCTGGTACAAGTAGGTGGAAAATATTTATCTTAACTTGCTGGAGTCCCAGCCTGCCATAAAAGGGCCCTTCTGAACAAACATGGGAGTCTAGTGGGGGTAATTGAGAAGAGACAACCTTGTTAAAAAAAAAAAAAGTAGCACACGTACAAGTTAGAAAATGTAATAGTCACGTAATCAATGACTAGACCTTATGTTGTACAGTCATGTTTTGTTTATTCAGAGGTCATTGATGATCTCAACTTTTCCAAATTAGCAGAAAGCCTGGAAATGAGCCAGAAAAAGTCCTCTGAGCAGCTAAATTTATTTTACAGAATCCATTCACTAATACTCATACAGAGAAGATTCCCAGAGGTCCTTACTCAGAGCCCATTTGTTCATAGTTTATGCCAAATCCTAATATACCTAGTTACCTGATTTCCCAATAGATTAAAAAGCTTTAAGTCAAAATCAGGGGAGGGAAGCTGCTAAACAAAGGCACATTGATATCACTAAGAAACAACAACAATAATATAATAATAGCTCCCATTTATGCAGCACTTTGGCCAATTAAATTCAACTAGCGTTTTTATAATTCACGGATACTAATTGCTTCATATGCATTATTTCATTTGATAGCTAACAATGAAAGAAAAAGCAATAGTATTAAAAGTAGGGCATGAGAATTCAAAGGGCAACCCACTGGAACAATGGATAGTGTTATGTCTGAACCCGAGAAGACTCAGCTTCCTGAGTTTAAATCTGGACTCAAGACACTTACTGAGCTGTGTGACCCTAGGCAAGTCAATTAACCCTATTTGTCTCAGTTTCCTCATCTGTAAAATGAACTGGAGAAGAAAATGGCAAACTACTCCAGTATCTGTGCCAAGAAAACCCCAAATGGGGTCACAACTCAACTATAACACAAGAATTCAAAAAGAACCATTGTCTGGGGTCATTTAGTTTAAGGGTAAACTGTACTCCATATTCCTGGAGCTTTTAAGGAGCACTGCCATATTACTGATTAGTATAATCCTTGATATTCACAGGATTTGGAGTTAAGTAGGACTTTAAAGGTCATGAAGTCCATCCCCCTCATTTTACAGATAGGGAAACTGAGTCCCTGAGAGGTTAAGTGAACTTGCCCAAGGTAACACAATAAGTCAATAACAATGCCCATCTCAAATTCAGATGCCCTTTGACTCCAAACCTGTGTATTTATCACTATTCTATGGGAATGAATCTAAGTCATCAAAAGGAAATCTAATGTTTACAATTTTCTATTTTAGACAGTAGGGTAAAATATTCATTGCTGACAATTATGACTATGTGATATGATAAAGAGAAATCCTCGTCAATGTTTTAATGGAATACCTAAAGGGATAAGTGTCATTTATCTGCAAAATTAATTTGCAAATAACATTTAGTCCTCCAGAGATGATGAGAAAGTATTATTATTAAACTTCCATTTCCCTGAAGGTGACTCCCCAAAGTACCATTAAAGATTTATTTCTAATCCCTGAACAAGGTCCCCAGACTCTAGAGCTACCTAGTATTGAAGATGCCTGAAGAGAATCAAGCACTGCCCAACTTCACTGTGATTCCAGAGCAGATACTCAACAATAAGCCATAGGGTGGTTTCAGTACATGAGGTTATAGAAAAGGCTTTTCTTTGGCCAGCCTCTTTTGGTGAGCACAGGTTGTTGGACGGATAGGGCCTCCCAAGTGCGAGAGCTGGATTCTACTCATGAATATACAGTGGCTACACTCGGACAGATTCTCGTCTTTCTCAGTGGTTCTTTGGATCTGATATTCACTAGAACCAGCTCTATATTTCATAAGAATTTATTGTTAAATTTTCAGGGTGAGCCAAATCCTAGCCAAATCAAAAACTTTAGACATTATTAGCAAGGCAAACCCTACAAATCAGGTCTTGATTTGTTGTTTTGTTAATTGTCTAGACTTAAGAAAATAATTGAGAAAATGTTAATAATGAAGATTAAACTTTAAAAGTGTGTCATGATTAAAAAAAAAAAAAACTTCTGGAAAGTCAGTTGTTAAATATCTACCAGCACATCCCTGGATGCCTAGCAAGCAATAAAATTAAAGCTTAAAATGCCCTGACTAGTAGTCCAAGACAAGAACAGACTCCACTCCTTTGATTCCAATTTACCTCTGTATGTTTGAGGAATTGTAACCTGGCACTCTTTTTGCAGGTTTCTTGGATATCTCTTCTTTGTAGTCCTAGTGGTCACCAAGCTACAAAGCTACCTTTTTTTCCATATAAATCATGTAAATCCAGATCTAATATTGGACACCCTGTCTAAGATTCTGAGCCGGAACACCTTGGAGAGGCTGAGGTGCTTCCTATTCCCATTTTTCACACTGGAGGTAGAAGATCTTTTGCCTCACTAACCCCTGTATGTAAAGCGACTGAAGACAAAGCATGACTGAGGCTATGAGTGACAAGTGGCCAGATGGAGGGAAGAAGACTTTGGACAGGAGCTGCTTTCCCGAGTTCTGCTGTCCTGGTGACCTTCCCACTCTAAAGTTTTCCTTCCATGAGTTTTCTCCCCAAATAAAGAATTTTGTTGTTAAATTCTGGAGACTATGGAGTGTACATACAAATACAAAGTGAGGAGTCAAAGTTTTGTAAAAGAAGTGGGTATAGGAAGACAGTAGCAGGTAATGACTACCTCCAAAACAGTGTGTTAATGATAAGCTGACATTGTCTTTGCAGGGCTCTTCCGTGGCTTTTCTTTACAATCTTATTGTCCATTAGACTTTTCTCTTTTCATTTTGTTGAGTAGAAATAGAGGTGGTCAATGCCCTACTTGGGTTGGTGGTGAGAAGAGCAAAGTCAGCTAGAACTTTATCATGCAGCAGCTTGCTTGTGGCTAGATATGATCTTCTATATAAGCACATGACAGGAGACCAGCTAAGCAACCTTTGCTTTATAACCTTTTGGGGAATAGGCTTCTCATGGCCTTGCAAAGTCATGGGTTGGAGCTAGGTCCTTAACCATACTACAAGTGTTGTCCCATTCAGGGATTCCCAGGTCAGGCTTGGCAATCCACCATAACACAATCAATCAATCAGCAAACATTTGTTAAGCACTAATATGTGCCAAGCACTGTGTTAGGCTCTGGGGATAAAGAGACAAAAAATATGAGAACAGGCTTATCCTCAAAAAGGCATGCTGCATTCAAATATACTGGGTGTCCAAAAGGTCTTTGTGAAGGTTTCAAGCTCTAATAGATTTAAACCTGCACTAAGACTTTGGAAACATCTTGTATAGATTTATTCAAAACACATGCAAAGCAGATGCAAGATGGCCTGAGAAGATGGGAGGCTACTAGCATCTGGGGAAACCAAGGGAAAGCTCACACAGAAGGTGGCACATTAACTAAATCTTGAAGGAAATTAAGGAATCTGAGAGGTAGAGGTGAAGAGGAAAAGAGGGAACAGTCAAGGTAAAGGCATGAAGAGGGGAAATACTATGTCATAAATGAGAAACATAGCAAGACCATAAGATGTGTGGAAGTAATGTATAATAAAACTAGGAAAGCAGGATAAGATCTGGAGTTTATATTTGATCCTAGAGATCAAAACACTGGAATTTATTAGGTAGGACTATGATGCTATCAAACCTGAACTTCAGGGAAACCTCTTTTGTGGATGGTTAGAAGATGGGTTAGAGTTCCGGACACTCGAGTCAAGGAGATGGATTAGAAGACTACTGTAATAGTCCAGGTGAACGGTAATGAGGGGCTGAGCTAGGGGTCATGGTTGTATGAGTAAAGAGGAGGAGACACATATGCAAGAGAATTTGTGGACATAGAGTCAAGATTTTCCAGCTTATTGGATATGAAATGATAGGGAATGAGGAGTCCACAATGAAACTTGGGTTTTGAAGCTGGGTAACTACAAATGTGGTGGTGCTTTGGATAGTAATAGGAAAATTCAAAAGAGGGGTGGATTTGGGGAAAAAGGGAACAAGTATTTGGGTTATGTTACAGAACATTCAATTCAAATTGTCTAATAGGCAATAGGTGATGAGGGACTGATGTTCAGGAGCAAGACTAGGGTTGGATATAGGATTCATATTCAAGAGGTGATCGTTGAAACTCATGGAAGCTGAGGAGTTGACTTAAGTATGAATGTATAGAAAAAAGAGGAAGATCTAGGAGAGACTCCTGGGAAAACTCATAGTTAGAGGGAGAGGTACACATCTAGTGACAGAGAGTGCAATGGGTAAGTCCTACAGATAGAAAACGAATAAAAAAAGAGTCATATCAGGAAAACCAAGGAAGAAGAATGTACCCAGTAGAAACTGATCAACAGTATCCAGTGCTCCAGAAAAGTCAAGGATGAGGAATAGGGAAAGGACATTAGGTCTTTAGTTAAGGAATCATGGACAACATTTTTACAGGGTGGTTTCAGCTGAATAATGAAATGGAAAGCCTGACTGCTAGGCAGTTTAGAAGAGATTGAAAAGAGAGAAAATGGAGTCAACAGTCTTTTCAAGGTGTTTGGCTGAGAATGGAAGGAAAAATATAGGACAATATCCAGAGATGTAGGATCTAGTGAGTTTCTTTCATGATAAGGAAATATGAGTGCTTTTGTAGACAACAGAGGAAGAACTAGTAGAGAGACAAGATTTGACAGAGGGGGAAGATGATAAGGGTTACAATCTACTGGAAAAAATGAAAAGGGAGATGTGGAAGGGCTAGGCATAAGGAAGAGAAAGGCCAGTGATGTCAAGGGGTTATGGGATGAAGAGAAGGAGAAAAGAGGAAGCTAAAAGCAACTGGCTTCATTTTCTTGGTACTAAATGAAGCAAGACCCTTAGCTGAAATAGAGAGGGAAGGGGGTGCTCTTGGAATATTGAAGAGAGAGGGGCACTCTCTTTTTCTCTGTGGAAACCACTGGAGATTCATATAATCATTGCATCATGGATTTAGAGGTAAAGAGGTCTCAGAAGTCATCTAGTCTGGCCCCCTTATCTCACAGATAAAATAAGGCTTGTTTTGTGCATGCTCAGTTCTAGTAACTTGGAGGTACCCTGCTCCTGGGAGGAGGTCCCATCCCATCCTGCCATTCTCCTACAATGTGGAAGGAGCAGCTTCCTTCAACTGACTGTGTAACCAGAACAGGCTGCATCTTTAAAACTGTCAGACTGAGACAATCACTTTTTCTTGCTTCATCCAGAAGGTGAAGATCAAAATTCAACCACAGCACACATGCCATGAACTAACTAGGAAACGGCTAGTACCTTCCTCCCTGCCTTCTCTCCTTTTAGGCCACAAGGTCTGAGGTGTTTCTGTTTCTGTTCTGTTTTTATCTTCGGCCCCTACAGACCTGGGAGTTCAAGCTCTGGCAACCTTGAAGCCAGGATTCTGGGTAAGATGTTGCAGTCAGCCAGCATGGTAGAGATGCCCAGAAACTCCAGAGTGCCTGGGACTTGACCACAAGGTGGAAGGGGGTTAAGGGGACTGGGGAGAGAGATGGAATTTGAACTTGGACCATACTCTATAGGAACTGAGCTATTTGTGAAGCTAACCCCTTTCTCCTCCCCAGAGACTGAAGTGATATAGGGCAGATTCAGACACAAATGTTGAAAAACAAGTTTGTATATTTGTTATTATACCTTTAAAGTAAATGTTCTGTAGTAAAAGCTAATCTGACTGTGTAATGGTAGTGAGAATTTGAAAATCCACCCTGTCCTTTAATAGGCTGGATATAATCACATGGAGCCTGTGGTAGGAGGAATTTGCTGAGCAGGAAGGGGTGGAGCAGGAAATGAGTCAGAGCAGTTAGAGCAGAGGGAGAGAAAGGATGTAGGCAAGCAGATAGCTAGGATTGTAAGTTTTTGTTTATGGGAAGGCATGAGCAGGAGGAAGGCTTTGGGATGGTGCTACCCTGTGCAGTGATAATGTATGTTAACTTCTTTGTTACTATGATGGATTTGGTTTCCTGATGTTGGGATTTGGCTTTCTGGTATCTGAATAAATGTTTTACTTCTGTCTTATTTACAGAGAGTCTGTTATATTTTGTGATTCAAAACTATGCCAGCATATGCATAGTAGCTGTTGGTGCTGTGAATATGGCCTTGGCAATACAGACTGTTAGTGGTTAAATGGAACTGAGATGCAGGAGTGGGGGAATAACATCCATGGAAGCTGAAGTCATTGGCAGAGAGCCTAGACATCCCCCCCTGCCCCCCCAAAAAAAAACAACCTAGAAGAGGAGTGAAATGTAATACACCTGGCCTAAGGGCAGAGGAGGGTAAAATAATCAGTGTTTCATGGATTAGGAAACTGAAAATGTTGTGTTCATCATATTTAACATCTGCCATAAACAATATTGGTTAAGGTTCTTTTATGTCCATTAGTCAAACATTAATATCATTGCATGAGAGAGCATGACAACCCAGACATAATAGACTGAGTAGCATCAGTGGGGCCTCAAGGCCAGAGGCAGGGGATAGGACTTGGCACAACCCAGACCTCACCCCCACCCTGCCTCCATGACCACTCTCTTTCCATTCTCAGACACCAACCCATAGAGAACTGAATAAAACTGGAAGAGATTTTGGAGACCATTTAGTCCAACCATTTTATTTTTTAAATGGCAGAGGGAATTTAAGTGACTTTTGTTATTCAGTCTTGTCAACTCTTCATAACCAATTCAGAGTTTTCTTGGCAAAGATATTGAAGCGGTTTGCTATTTCCTTCTCCAGTTAATTTCACAGGTA
Source organism: Gymnobelideus leadbeateri (assembly GCA_011680675.1). Lineage (NCBI taxonomy): Eukaryota > Metazoa > Chordata > Mammalia > Diprotodontia > Petauridae > Gymnobelideus > Gymnobelideus leadbeateri. The sequence goes on from WOXC01008312.1 coordinate 102,962, forward strand.
AGAAAACGGAGGCAAACAAGATTAAGTGACCTGCCCAGGGTCACACAGCTAGTTAGTGTCTGAGGCTGGATTTGAACTCAGGAAGATGAGTTTTCCTGACTCCAGGCTTGGCATTCTATCCACTGTGCCACCTAGCTGTTTAGGTGCCCCTTAAGTGACTTAACCAAAGGGCAAACACATAGTAAGCATGAAGCAGAATCTGAACCCAGCTCTATAAAGTCTATGCCATTTCCACTATAACCACACTGTCCCCCAATTCAGAAGTCCCTGGGATTCCCCACTTGCACTGCTAGAGGTTCATACCCTCCAAATGCCCTAATGACCTCACATTGATTCCCAGTCACACTCATCTCTGCTTCTCACTCTCAGTAACATTCCCATTCACAGCACTCAATATTCCTCTTTTCATGAGTTCTGTCACAAGAACATCCTGATACTTTTAAAAATATTCCTCAGGGAATAATTAAATTTATTGAGCAGCTGTTTCTTTCCACGAACAGCTGCCTGCCTTTCAAGTCCAATGTCCCTAGAGTCAAACACCTCAGTCTTTCTTTTTCTTCTGAATCAAGGGAAGGGGGAAGAGGTGGCAAAGGACCTGTTCAGTTTCCTCCTATGTTCCTTTCATCTGTTGTTATTGGCTGACCAATGTGTCAATCAGGCCACCCAGGGACAATGTTACAACCAATTAAAATGATTGCTGGTTGGTCTGGTGTTGGCTGACAGCTCTGTCAGACAGTGATGTTGGCAGGAAGAGGGAGATGGAGAATCAGTCTCCTCCCTCTTCGATAAATGTCATATTTTGATGTACCCCCATCAGTCTCTTTGGAACTTCAGTTATACAGAATTCCTATATATAGTCCTCATTGAGTCACAGGAAAATTGCTATTTAACATGCAAAGAGTTGTGGATTTCCATACATTAGCTATATGAATAAGGATGTGCCCAAGGCCTAAATTAAATTAAGCAAAGGATTCCAAATCAACTGAATATCATCTACAGTGGAAACTATTTCTAGTTTCCTTATAATCATTTTATAATAATAATAATAATAATAGCTAGCATCTATGTAGCACATTAAGATTTGCAAAGTGCTTTACATGTCTTATCTAACAATACCCTGTGATGTAGGTGCTATGATATCCCCACTTTACAGATGGAGAAACTGAGGCTGAGAAAGATTTATTGACTTACCCAGGGTCACACAGCTAAATAGTATCTCAGGGAGGATTTGAACTCAGGTCTTTCTGGCCCCAAATCCAGTATTCTATACACCTCATTATCTAACTACATTTTCCTTATTAAATAGCCCTTGCTTACATGCATCTACTACTGTACAATGATGAGGGCCTTCATAAACATGAAGGACATTAGTTTGTGACTCATTTCATCTAAGGAGGATTACAATTGCTCTACATGGTTTTAATTCTTTTCATGTGCGATCATCTTCCAATTTATTTGAAAACCAGTAATCTGTGTATACAAGGCAGGTAAGGTGGCACAGTGGATAAAGTACTGGCTCTGGAGTCAAGAAGACTCATATTTGTGGGTTCAAATCTCACCTTAGAAACTTACTAGCTGTGTGACCCTGGGCAAGGCACTTAACCTTGTTTGCCTCAGTTTCCTCCTCTGTAAAAAGCTGGAGAAGGGAATGGCAAACCAGTCCAGTATCTTTGACAAGAAAACTCCAAATGGGGTCACAAAGAGTTGGACATGACTGAAAACAACTGCAAAACAATCTGTATATATAGAATATATAGTATGTCACAACTCTATTGACCAGGAAATCTAAATATTCTTTAGTCATACTGAATAACAAAAAATTGACCACTTCCTTTGGGCTTAGTTTTCAGAAGATTCTGGTCCTGACCACTGACAGTGGGTCTATTTGTCATGGGCAGATCACAGACCAGAGGCTAGTCTTAAATATAAAAATCAAAAGAGAAATAAAACAGAAGTTGTCTCAGGCTCTGATCTGAGCCACTGCACGAAGATGTCTTCAAATAAGTTGTCTGCTATTATTTGAACACAGGGTTATTGCCCTACTAACTATAGGACTGAAGTTTTAAGTTCTCTGATTGTAATGATAAATATGCTCTGATCCACCCACATCTCCTTGCTGGCAACCCTTTCAATTTAGCAAGCATTTAGTAAGTACTGACTGTGTATCAGGCACTGGGGTAACTGAGGGAATTTTGACAGATAGATAGATAGAGAGACACATACACATGCGTAGATTAGATAGGTAGATAGATAGATAGATAGATAGATAGATAGATAGATAGATAGATAGATTCCACATATGGGGAAAGAGAAAGATTGGGAGGTGGGGAGGGCTATGATTTCTTCAATGTAGGTAACTCCCAGAGAGGAAATCCCCTTTAACAATGAAGACAGACATCTGCTCTGGAAATTAGTGTTAGTTTGTTGGATGGGGTATTTGAGAGAGATGTCTTGCCCTAGATTACTCAGTTGATAGCTATCAAAGGTAAGATTTTAATTCAGGTCTTCCTATCTAGAAGGTCAGCTCTCAATGGATACATTGTGACATGCTAAGGAAATAAGTATAAAATAAGTGTTGATCCTTCTGGAAAGACTGCCTTGAAATTGGCTGCCTTGAAAGAAGGCCTAAATCACTGTAGACTCTGAGGGTTGTATTTTTTCTCTGTATGGGAAGAGAGGAAGCTGAAAGGAGAACAAGACTCCAGGGTGGGGTTTCTATGGATCTCTTGCAGGACAGTAGAAAGGACACTCTTAGAAGAAAGATTTGGCTAGGCTTCTGATTCATGTATTGGGGGGAAGTAAGTCCCATCACCTTCCTCCTCTTCAAATATATGTTCTCCTCTCCCTAAGGAGATCTTTAACAACTCTTAATATACATCATGGAAGGATGATGAAGCCTATGGACTTCTCAGAAAGTTTTCAAATGCATGAATTATAGTAAAATACAATTATCAATTTTTTAAAGCTCAAATCCTTTAATTTACAGATGAGAAAACAATAGTCTCGATAGTTTACAGATTTGTAGATAGATTGTTATTCTTGCTTGTTCTTTGTTTTCAAAGAGAACCATAACATCAGGTAGGTGATGCCATGATATGCAAGTGAATTGGATTTAAGTGAGGCAGTTCTGTGCAAAGTCACTAGCCTCACTTTCTCCTCCAGAGCCATCTGTGCCCAGTGGCCAGATATAGAACAAGACAACTAGAGATGGCCCTGGATAGACAGACAAACAGATAGATAGATAAATAGACAGACAGGTAGATAGATTTATAGATAGATAGAAAACAGTTTACCTCAATAGATAAAGTGAATTAATTGCCCAAGGTCTCACAGCAAAATCAGGTGAAGAACCCAGGTACAACTCAGTGACTCCTTTATTTTCTTTCTGTAACCATACTAAAGAAATACAAAATAAATTGATGGCTCAGTTTCATTCTGTTCTTTTCAATAACGACAATAGACATTTATGTATCACTTTAGAGTCTGGAAAATGCTTCCATACATCTTTTATTTAAGCCTCATGACTGAAAGAAATGATTATTAAATAACTAATCATTAATATTGGGGAGACCCAGGATTTTTCCCCTTTCTCATTGGGAGATTAGGTCAAGGCTTAGTTCTCTGAAGGGCTGGGTGGATGACTAGATGAAATCTTGGAGTTGTTGCCCAACACAAGTGCAGTATCTTAAGAATTATTTAATCTGAAGTGAATTCTGGGCCTATTGGGTTTTACCCAGGCTTAGGTGGGGATAAATACTTTGATTAGATTGCTGCAGGCTGAGGGTGATTTGGAAGTAAAAGTTCTCCCTACCCTACCCCAGCCCCTCATTAGAACAGGCCCACCTGTCATTATAATAGTCATCTCTCATTTGTTAACCAAACAGAATTGATTGCCCCTTGTAGGAGCACCCAAGGGCATATAAGCATTGAGGTTCCATGAGAGGACTTTGATATTGAAGGGTGTCACTGACCCCTTTTATTAATAATTGCTAGCATGAATAATAAAATAATTAATTACCCAGAAACTGTCTCTCACAGTTTATATATGTCACATTATGATCCTATGAGGTAGATATCATAGGGATTCCTATCCCCACTTGGCAGATGATGAAACTGAGTTTTAGTGAACTTAAGTGACTTGTACATTATCACACAGCTAGCAAGTATCAGAAATATTAGGTAAGCCTAGATTTCCTCTACTCCAACTGCTACATTCCATCCAGCCATCTCCCCTAGAAAATAATTGATTTGGCTTACTGCCTCCACCATCTCCAAGGTCCCTTCAGAGACCTGTGGCAAGAAAGGCAAAGCAATAGATTGAGACTTCTTAATTAGATCCCATCATGTAGAATCTGTGATAATTCAGATGGGGATAGGCTGAAGTTTACCTTGCTCTATCTTGCCAAGCAAGTTAACAGTGTAAATAATATTTCAAGTAGAATGTTTACCTAATTAAGAGAACAATGTCTTAGTATTTCAGAGGCACATATTTGCATAGAGAAAACAAAATTATAATGTCAGGAAAGGTTAATGCTACTTAAACTGGGGCTTATTATGTCATTCTTATCTATTACTTAAAGCAGGACCTCTAATGAGCGATCCTTTCTCTTCTTCAAATTACTTTACATATTTGAAACTGTGTTTCTTTTAAAAAAAAAAAGATTCAGACTATATACTATTTCAGATTGCTTCCTGCTGCTTGGCCCAAATTGGTGGCACTAGAGGAAATGTTATTGTCTAGAAATAATACTGCACTTGGAGTTAGAAAACATAATTTAAATCCCAGATCTGTCACTTTCTAGCAGAATGATCTTGGGCAAGTCATTTGACCTTTGGGAGCCTCAATTCTCTACTAGATAAAATGGAAATAATACTTGTACCACCCACTCACATAAGACTGATTCTGAATATCAAAAAAGATAATATATAAAGTGCTTTGTGAACTTGTAAACCACTGTCTCAAAATAAACAATTACTATTATTTCTATCCTGTAGGATACTATGGTTCTACCCTTTGTTTCTCAATGAACTAGGCAACTTGATCTCCCTATCAAGTTTCCTTGCTCATTAAAAGAAAGGATACTATCCATCTTCATTAATTCATGGAGAACAGAACCTAGAAAGGGCCAGCTGGGTGAGTTCTCCATCCATGCCTACTCTGGCATCTGGGTTCCTGGAAAAGACTACTCACTACACACACACACACACACACACACACACACACACACACACACACTGCACAATAAGGAAGAAGTGGCACTAACCCTAGTTAGGGACATTTTCTCTCAGTTATAGGAATATATAAGGAAAAGTAGCTGAAAGAAAAAGACACCATCTATGGATTCTGTAAACCTCCCCACTATAGCCACCACCACCACTTAATGTCAAAGATAACAAAAATATAGTATCCCTTTCCCATTCTCCTTAAGTATGAATAAAAATGCATTCCTATGAAGCACAGTGGATAGTGGACTGGGGTCTGGAATCAGCAAGAATCATCTTTCTGAGGTCAAATCTGGCCTCAGACACTAGCTAGCTGTGTGACCCTGAGCAAGTCACCTAGCCCTCTTCACCTCAGTTTCCTCATCTGTAAAGTGAGAAGGAAATGGCAAACCACACCAATATCTTTGTCACTAAAACAGCCAATGGGGTCACGAATAGTCAGACACAACTAAAAAAGGACCGAACAAACAGATTTTTTGCTTCCCAAATCTGGAGGTAGATGGGTTCTGTTAAATGCATTTCTGTTGCATCCAACAACTAGCGTTTTATTTCTTGATTCAACTCCATTCCAATAGTTGATTACTAGATGTCACAAAGTTCCGTCTGGATCATTCCTCTCTAGGTTCTACTCCTGACTCCCTGGACTTTCTCTTCCACGACTCATCAGCCTCCTCACACTGGAAGTTCACTTTGTTCCTTGCCTTCTCCTACCAGAAATACAATCCACCCTGGTCACGCCTTTATCAGATTGCCTAGTTCCTCCCAGAATCTCCATTTTAAAGCAAGTACCCAGTCCATTCATATCTTCATTCCTCTTTCGGTTCCACTCCTGACTTTCTAGACCATCTCTTCCATGTCCCCTAAATGGATACCTTCCCTTTCTAGCTCCTTTTATGTGTGGCCTTCCCCAATTAGAATGTAAGTTCCTTGAGGATAAGGACTTTCTGCTTATATCTTTATTCCTGGTGCTTAATATAGTGCCTTGAGGGGCAGCTAGTGGCGAAGTGAGTAAGAGCACCGGCCTCAGAGTTGGGATGACCCAGGATTGAATCCGGCCTCAGAAAATGAGCACCCACACATAAATAATGACTAGCCATGTAACCTTGAGCAAGTTACTTAACCCGAATTGCTTTTAAAAAATTAAAAAAATATATAGTGCCTCAAACACAGTGCTTAGTAAATGCTTGTTGACTTGGCATGACCCTGGCATTCTTCACAGGGTCAAAATGAGTAACTTCCACCTCAAAGTTGCTCAGTGAATAACCAAGAATCAGATTTTCTCATTGATGCCACTATCCTGATGCTAAGCTGCTCTTGGCCACTCCTATGGCAACCAAAATGTTCATAGCTGCAGTCTTTCTGAAAGTAAAGGACTGGAAGTAAGTTGGGTGTATGCCTATTAATTGGGAAATGATTGAAAAAAACTAAGATATCCGAATACAATGAAATAGTATTTTGCAATAAGAAATTATAAACATGAAGAATTCACAGAAACAAAGGAAGACTTGTAGAAACTGATAGGAATAGAGACTGGACCTGTGATGTCATTGGTAAGAGGGGCTCCCAGGTGAGAAAATACCTACCAATGCAGGTCAGCACCTTTTCTGGATCTATATATAGTCTTCAAGAGTCATCTACAACTGTGAGAAGTAAAGTAGCTTATCTAGGACCACACAGCCAGTATGTGTCAAGAGACAAGCCTTGACCTCTGGTCTATCCACTAGTCTGGCTTGCCTCCCTTCTATGAGCTATTTCAGACTGAAATAGGTAGAACCAAGACAGCGACATACAGAATTACTAGAGCAATATTAATGAAAAGACCAGCCCAAAGAAGATGAACTCTGAAAAACTGAAATAATAGGGAAGGTCTTGAATTGCAGAGGATAAGCCATTCCTCCAAAAGAGGTGGGGGTCTATGAGGACAGAACTGTCAGATAGGGTCATTGGGTGGGATGGTTTTCTTTGATTGTTTTTGTTGGGGGCTTTTTTCCACAAAAGAGAATTATATGGGAAGAGGGAGAATCAGATATTGAAATAACTATAAAGTCAAAATTATAAAACAAAACATTTTCAAATTTAAAATATTCCAGTTTTCTCTTCCTCTTCTTCATGTAGGCAGATAATTCAACCAGCTATTCTGTAGAACCAGAGTTTTTTTTTTCTCTGCTGCCCCAAATTGTTGCTTATTTGTTGTTGTTAAACGTCAGACTACCTAACGGTGGCTCAGAAGAGCCACCAACACAGCCATTTCCAAAGGCCCAAATCTCTTTACAATCACAGGAACAGACTATACTGACTTTGGCCACAAGATGGCAGTGTTCTCTAAGAATTGTCTTCTCTTGTTCCCTGTCCCCAAGGAAAACAAAAAACAGCTCCACTTTCTCTTCTGACAAAGCATAGTCTGTGTTCACTTTGGGGCTTCTTTAAAGAGACGGTGCAGTGATCTTGCAAATAAAAGTCCCTGAAATTTCCAAGCTCCCAAACCTCCACCCAAGGAAATGAACAAAATCATCAGCGTTCTTTCTTTTCTTTTCCATTCACATAATGGCAATAGCTGCTCAGACTTTTGGGGAGTCATGGGGGGAGGAGGGGAGACTGAGAATGGGGTCACATTACTTAGATTTTTAAGGCAAATTTTGTGGTTCTGCATCAGGTTATTGAAATACCCTACTATTAGGTCAAAGAATCTAGGAGCTTTAGGAGACATTTCCAGAGGATCAGGCTTGTTCTAACAGGAGGCCAGGGTAAACATCGGCACGAGTGCATGGCACTCTCCAGGAGAGAAAAAAGAACCCTGTGTATTTAACTTCTGAGCCGAACCCACTGCTGTCCACCTGTCACATGCCCAAGTTTCACCAGCTGCTGATTCCTTTTGTACAATTTGTAAATATGAAAGGGAAAAGGGAGAGGGAAGTGGGGGGTCAAAGACAGAGAAAGACAGAACAGGAGAAATAAAGAAATGGGAAGGAAGGAAGGAAGGAAGGAAGGAAGGAAGGAAGGAAGGAAGGAAGGAAGGAGGGAGGGAGGGAGGGAGGGAGAGGGAGGGAGGGAGGGAGGGAGGGAGGGAGGGAGAGAGAGAGAGAGAGAGAGAGAGAGAGAGAGAGAAAGAAGGAAAGAAAGAAGGAAGGAAGGAAACAATCCTGATGGATTTTATAAAGTATATTAAATTGCATTTAGGCAACCCTAAAGAGATACCAAACTATACCAATTAACAGATTATAAATAATACTAATAAAAAGCAAAGTCATCAAATATCATTGTAAAGTATTTTCAATCTTTAGAAAGAAATATATCTAATAAAAGCTCTTCACTTGGGTTTCTTAGCACAGCTGGAAAAGGAGTGCAGTAGGAAAGTACACGCAGAAAAGGACTGGGTACACACAAAACAAAAACCTAGCCGTGTGACCTTGGGCAAGTTACTTAACCCCAACTGCCCTCCAAAAAGGCAAAAAAAAAGGACTAGGAATAGTTAGGTGTACTTTGGAGTATTGTGTCATCACATCCAACTCTTTGTGACCCCATTTGGGGTTTTCTTCACAAAGATACTGGAGTGCTTTGTCATTTCCTTCTCTAGTTCTTCTGACAAATGAGGAAACTGAGGCACACAGGGTTATGTGACTTGCCTGAGGTCACACAGACAATAAGTATCTGAGGCCAGATTTGAATTCATTAAGAGGAGTCTTCCTGACTCCAGGCCCAGTGCTTTATCTACTACACCCACCTAGCTGACCCATACCCTAGGACAGTACCTGAATCTGGTATTTTCACTCACAGAGGTTTACTAAAGCCTATGTATTTAAACTGATCAGGTGATGCAGTCATTGACCAGAGATCATTCATCTAGGACACTGTGTCTGCTGAACAACAGAGATAATAAGGTTGCAGGTTCCCCATCCCTGGGCAGAGCTTAGTGGAACCGAGATGTTCAATACAGCAACATAGCTTTGTTAGTATGTAGTTAATGGATAGTGGCCCCCCATCTGTGTGTTCTATTGGTCCATTGTGGCTGAGCTGACAATCAGCCTGCAAGCATTTATTAAATGTTTATTATGTGCCAGTCACTGTACATATAGTATTTTTTTCTTTGCATCACTGATGCTTAGCTTAGCACATATTATGCCCAAATATAAGCATAGTGTAGGCACATTAATAAGGGTAGTTGCAAAACAGCATTATCTGAAATGTATAAATTATTTTTTAAAGTGCTTCATGTACATTATCTCCTGTGAGCCTTATAAAAAAGTGTGTGAGGTAGGTATAATAAGTATTATTAGTCCTGTTCTTACAGATGAGGTGATGGAGGCTAAGGGAGCTTAAATGCACAGATGTGGCCATACATTCCCAGGTAAAGAGGCAGTTGTCATAGTTGCTGTTGTTGTTTGTGCATTCTCGAAGAGGACCATGACATTGGGAAGGTGACATCATAACTTGCAAGTGAATTGGATTTAAGTGAGGCAGGGCTGTGCAAAGTCACCAGCCTCACTTTCTCCTCCAGAGCCATCTGGGTTCAGTAAGCAGATATAGATCAGGATGACTGCAGATGGCCACCAAGGAGACAACTGAACATTAACCAGGTACCTCAGTCTCTTGGGGGATGGGGGTACAGAAATACTAAGTCTGCTGAAAATCTGTGTTTCCAATATGATACAATGGAAAAAAACCACTGGATTTGGAGCCTAGGTTCAGAGCTTGACTTTGCTGCTTTATAAGTGTGTGCCTTTTAGTAAGTTAATTATTCTCTTTAAGCCTCAGTTTCCTCACCTCTGAAATTAGCTTCTTGGACTATAGAGACTCTAAAGTGCTTTTTAGCTCTAAACCTGTGATCTTATGTGCCTATAAAGTCCATTGAAGCAGCTGTCAGTGTGTCTTAGATCTGCTTGCTATACCGGAAGATTGGGAGGAAAAAGCCTGAGCGAAATGGAGTGATAACTCAAGCTGGCTATCTTAAAGTAGCAAATCCACAAGCCTCAGGTATACAATGCAAAAAAGGCCTTGGATAAGGATAAGGGAGATCAGAAATGTGCAGTAAAAGCCATATTCAGAAGCATGAACGGTTACCAACCAACATCCTGGTCTTTTAGGAGAAATCCCTCAAAATAGGGGCTGAGCAATGTTGGAGGGAGGGGGGAAGGAGATGGAGGAGAATGGAAGAGAATGGGTGGTTGGAAGGGGGAAGGGCAGGGATACTGTTAGCAAAACAGGGAGATCAATGGAGCGGAACTTTGGAGGCAGCAAGGGAGCAGGTGTGGTTGACTGCACTGGTAGGATGCCAGCCTTTCCACCCACACGGAAGCTGCCCACAGCTAGTGTATTTAAGCAGAAAAGGCTATGCTTGTGTGTTCTGAATCAGTCCTTTAGAACCCTGAAGATGCAGTAGGAAAGGCTGTTGGGGTAAGGGACAGAGGTAGGTGGGCCTTGGGTCTTCATTAAAGCAGAGTAGGAAGGACTGTAAGTGGTCTAGGGTCCCTGCATATTTCCCTTCTTCTCCAGGTCTGTGTTCTATATTGATCTGCCCACCCTCCTGGGTATACAGCCAAGAGAACAAGTGGCATGTGTGTCCTCCCTCAGGAGGGCCTTGTGTGCCAATGGTTGTTCTACAGTCAGGAGTATGAACTGATACAGAATAAAGTAAGCAAAACCAAGAAAACAACATACACAATTGGGCCTGGGGCAAATAAAAATGAATGAGTGAGTGGAAAAGCATGTATTAAGCACTTATTATGGCCAGCTAAATGCTGAGGAAACAGATATGATCAAGCAATACAATCCCTGAATTCCAGAAGCTCTCATTCCAAGAGAGGCAAGCAGCAGATATATGGGAGTAGGGGCCAGGGAGGGATGTTTTGGATAGGGAAGTCAGAACGATGACTGGAATAACAGAGTAGCTAATTGAGATTCCCTTGCCAAGAATGGGAGAGTTGATATGGTTACTACTCTGAAAAACAGAGGTGGAAATGTGTGGCATGCCTACTTTAGAATGGTATGAAAAACATAGAGATGTCCAGGAGGTAGTATGGTGGTCTGAGACAGGGCATGGCAAGATGAAATGCTCCCCAGTCAGTGCCTAGGGTCACAGTGGTGGGACCTTCAGTTTCAGTGGGAAGTAGAAACTGGATCTAGAGAGGGGGCACGGTATGGAGACCATAGAGACAGCCAGGAAGAGAGAAGCAAAATCACTGCCATGAATAGTCTGTGGTAACTCTGTGCATTTCATTGAAGAGAAATTACACTCCTGTTAAATAATATCAAAGACAGCTCATTCTACTTAATACACATTTCACAGGGGTAAGGGTTGGGGAAGATTTGTATGAAATCAATCTATGCCTGTGGGTCCCCATTGGATGAAAATATGGAAATGCAATAACTGAAATATGTGTACCCCTGGACTATTATGATGTCAGCCTTTCCTCCTAACAGCTTTTCATTCCTACCATTAGTTACTCCTTCAGTTAGGCAAAAAAAAAAAATATTGGGAACATCAACCTTAGAAGATTTGCTAGCTGATGAAGAAGAGAGAATTCCATTAGCAAAGACTGGTTATATCTGTTTAGCTAACCTGGAGTGAGAAGGAAAGAAAATTAGAGTCAAAGGATGGGCATAAGTCCTCCCTTGGCCCTTCAGTAGATGCATGATTGACCTTGGGCATGAAACTTAACCTCTCTGAGACTCATTTCCCTCATTATTATTTTTTTAACTAGATCTATGTTTTCACTGATTTAGGGTACTCCCAGGGAGGGACACCCTCTACCAATGAAGATCAACACCTAGTCTGTAATTTGTGGTCTTAGAGAGTTGTCTGGGGAGATGAGAGATTATGTCTTTTGTCCAAGGTCACATAGTCAGGGCAGAACTTGAATTCAGGTCTTCTTGACCTCAAGACCAGTTCTCTTTCTGCTAACAATGCCAGGAATTTGTTAAATAGAGGCAATAAATAACTTGGCTTTATACCTGCCTGCGTACCTTACAGAGTGGCTTTGAAATATGAAGTGCTATATAAATGTGCATCACTGTTATGCTTTTAATTGAATGGACAGAGGGTACTAAGGGAGATGAGATACAGCATGCATTCAGCAAATATATAGTATATTGCTGTACATGCAATATACTGTGCTAGGCACTCAGGGTGATACAAAATCAAATCATCAACAAGTATATGTCTAGGCATGGTGATAAGCCCTGGGGATACAAAAAAAGACTAAAACAGTCCCTGCCCTCAGGGAGCTTACACTCTAACAAGAGTAACAACATGCAAACAATCATGTACAGTTATCCTTTCCACATTGTGGGGGAAGGGGGAAGGGAGGAAAGGGGGTTAGAGGAATGGGCCCCCCGTGATCTGGAAAACCCCTGTAAAATTCTTTGACCCTCCCTTTGCACCACAGAAGTCTGGATTTTGTTTCTTTTTCTTTTATGGGGTGTTTACAGTATTTTATTGTAAAATTTGGGTTGAGTATTTGGTCATAGTCTCTATTCATCTGCTGGCCTTTGGGTGTTGTCTGCAGCTTCTGCAAAACTCCCCCCAAATTCCCATTTAATTGTTTCTGATGCTGACTGGAGATATATGGAAACCAGGATGGGGAAAGTTGTGATGTGGAAGGGATAAATGTATACACTGGGTCAGTTGGAGGGAATTACAGAGGGAAGAGGCTAGCATCGAGCAGGACCAGGAAAGGCTTCCTGTAGAAGGTGAGATTTGAGGGGAGACAGCGATGCTTGGAGGCAGAGAGAATTAACACTTTGTCTCTGCCCTCAAGGCATGTATATTCTAGAAGGAAAGATAAAGGATATACACAAATAACCATTCATTCAATAAACATTTATTAAACCTATACCATGTGTGAGACCTCAGTGACAAGCCTCTAGGAGCCTAGAAGAGGCATGTAGTAACCCAAGCAGGGACAGGCTGACCTGGGTGTGTATACTGATGGAAACCCCGAGCACGAGGGCAACCTGAGAGGAACAGGAGAGCACTTGAGTAAAAGTAAAGAGAACCCTCCTAGATGATGGGGAACAGTAGAAGGGGCACCAAAAGTGAGGGTGAAATGATAGAGGTAGTGCTGGAGGGCAGAGGGAGGATGAGGGAAAAGCAACAGCAAAAGCAACAGAAAGTAAAAAATCCTACAACAAAGTGCTTGCAGAGAAGGAAAGAAGGAACACACACACACACACACACACACACACACACACACGACCACATTTTTACAGATAGCAACAAGATCAAATTAATCCATAGCAGACTATTGTAGTTTGGGCAGAGAGCAAGCAGAGATTCCAAAGAAGGGAGCTGTGTGAGAAAAGAAAAACATCTGCAAACTTGACAATTAGGAAGTTTCTCTGCATCCTGGTTTTTGACTTAGGGAAAGGCAAACCACAAGGTTTACTAATGAGTCATGTGATCTTTAGAAATCAGGAAAGGCTTCCTGTGGAATACAGAAAAATGATGAAGATGTGGTCTCATGTGTCCTGTTTCCCATAACCCATATGCACATGGAGTGGTGAGGGGATTCAACTGGAACAAAGGAGGTTTGCATTAGGTTGAAAGTCAGAAAGACATGAGCTTCTGGAATTTTGTTCATCAGGCTTATGGGTATTTATAGAATTTTAAAAACTAGAAAGGACTTTACGAATTCATTCAACATCACAATTTTACGAAGAAAGAACGTGAGATCCGTGGCAGAATGGGGACTAGAACTTGGGTCTGCTAATACCCTGCTTAGTACTCCTGCCACTTACATCATTCTGTCTAAGGAAAATTATGGAATATCCATTATTGGACCATCTCAAGATTCTGAAGGAATAGATTTATAATAATAGTACAAATTCTTCTTCTAGACCAAGGGATCATGCTTAACTTCACTAGCCCTTAGTTTTCTTATGTGTAAAATGAGTTTGGAATATAGAAAACCCTTAAGTATAGACTTATTAAATCAACTACTGTGGCAGGTACTGAGACAAAGACAAAACTGAAACCATGCCTAGCATCAAGTTGCTTTCATTCTACCAAGACAGACCATCGTTCATACATACATACATACATACACACACATATAGTGAACACAAGGTAATTTGGGAGGAAGATATCAACAGTTGGAGGAAATAGGAAAAACCTTATGTAGAAGGTAGCACTTATGCTGGTTCTAGGAGAAAATTAAGGATTCTACAATGATATGTGAATTGCCTGGGACAAAGAAAATTAACTTTATTGAGAGTCAATAAAACTTAAAAAACTTTTTTCCATCTTCAAAAAAACTTTTAGAAGATGGCGGAGTAGAAACAGCTCATCCAAGCCACTCTGCCCCCAGATTCCCCCCAAACTATGTAAAAGGGGACTCTGAACAACTTCTGGAGCCCTAGCACCCATAGAACGACACAGAGAAGCTAACCTCCCGCTGAGGACAGCCCAGCAGCCCTGCAGGAAGGACCAGCTCAGCGGTCTGGGAGCCGGCAGCGCGCAAAGCGCAGAGCGCAGGAAGTGGAGCCAAGCGGAGCCCAGGTCCCCGTGAGCCGAGGTTTTAGCCCCAGGGCGGCAGGGCCAGTAGCTGGCTCGAGGAACCACAGAACGCCAGCAGCCATGGCGACTCCAGAATTATCAACATAGACATGCCTAGGACAAAGTAAGAGGTTAGTGTCCTATGGACTTTGGGACCTGTATTTGGGGGAATGCGTCAGCTCCCTCCCCTGGGGGCTAGAAGCCACTGAGGAGACATGCCATTTTGTAGTTTTCAGAGGCAGCTCCAGCTCCTGGCCTGCGAATTAATTGTAGGGAGATCCAGCGATCAGTCTTGGGGGTAATCGCTCTTGCTTTAACCTCCCTGGATCTGGATTGTGATCTAGGGTGGAAGTCGTGGGTGGGTTTACAGCTTGCCAGAAACAGAAGTTGCCCCCACACGTTCGGGACGAAAATTCCTCTATCTGGCCTTAAAGCCATAGTGTGGCAACAAGCCCAAAAGTCAGGTAATCAAGTGGCAACATGCCAAGGCAAAGGAAACAGAAAAATGCAACCCTAGATTCCTATTTTGGGGGCATAGAGCGGGAAAAGGACTGTAAGTTCAGAAGTCCTGCTCCAAAAGCCCCAGGGGAAAACATGAGCGGGTTGCAGGCCATAGAGGACCTTAAGAAGGACTTTAAAAATCAAATAAGAGAAGTGGAGGAAAAATTGGAAAGAGAAGTGAGAAGGATGCAGGAAAAGTATGAAATGAGGGTCAACAGCCTGACTGAGGAAAACAACACCTTAAAAAATAAACTAACTCTGGGGCGGCTAGGTGGCGCAGTGAGTAAGAGCGCTGGCCTCGGAGTTGGGATGACCCGAGATCAAATCTGGCCTCAGAAAATGAGCACCCACACATAAATAATGACTAGCCGTGTAACCTTGAGCAAGTTACTTAACCCCAATTGCTTAAAATAAATAAATAAATAAATAAACTAACTCAAATGGCAAAGGAGGCCCAAAAGGGCAATGAGGAGAAGAATGCCTTAAAAAGCCGAATTTGCCAGATGAAAAAAGAATCTCAAAAGCTCACTGAGGAGATTCATTCCTTCAGAGTTAGACTGGAGCAAATGGAAGCTAATGACTTTATGAGAAATCAAGATGCTGTTAAGCAGATCCAAACAAACGGAAGATTAGAAGGCAATGTGAAATGTCTTATGGGAAAAACCACTGACCTGGAAAATAGATCCAGGAGAGACAATTTAAAAATTATTGGACTACCTGAAAGCCATGATCAAAGAAAGAACCTAGAAATCACCCTTCAAGAAATTCTCGAGGAAAACTGCCCTGATGCTTTAGATCCAGAGGGCAAAATAGAGGTTGAAAGAATCCACACATCACCTCCTGAAAAAGATCCCAAAAAGAAAACTCCCAGGAATATTATAGCCAGGTTCCAGAATCCCCAGATCAAGGAGAAAATACTACAAGCGGCCAGGAAGAAACAATTTCAATATTGTGGAAACACAATCAGAATAGCCCCAGGACCTGCAGCTTCTACACTGAGGGATCGAAGGGCATGGAATATGATATTCCAGAGGGCAAAAGAACTGGGAATGAACCCAAGGGTCACCTACCCAGCAAAACTGAGTATTTTGTTTCAGGGAAAATATGGTCATTCAGTGGAATAGAGGACTTTCAAGCATTCTGGAGGAAAAAACCAGAGTTGAATAGAAAATTTGACATCCAGACGCAAGAAGTAAGAGATGCCTGAGAAGGTAATCAGGGAAAAGAAATCAAAAGGAACTTATCAAAGCTGAACTATTTACATTCCTATATGGAAAAACAATAACTGTGAGTGATGATATCTTTCTCACTATGAAAATAATGGAAGAAGGGTGTGTGGTCATATGAATACATATGTGAATGTGTGTGCATGTGGATAGAGGGCATAGGTTGAATTTATTGGGAAGGGAGAATACTCAAGGGATGAAATTATGAGGTGAGAGAGGAAAGTGGCAAGAGGAGATGGGGAAAGACAGGGTAGGGTAAACTATCTCATGTAGAAGAAGCAAGGGGAAGTGGTTGCAAGGGAGGGGGAGAATAGGAAGGGAAAAAAAAAGGCAAATCCACATTCTCATTGAATTTGTTTCAGGGAGAGAATGACATACATACTAAATGGGATATATCAACCTGCAGCAGAATTGGGGGAAGGGAGATGAGAGGAGGGATGATTGATGGGGGGGGGGGGCAACCTTGGGGGGAGGGGAGGTTAGAAGTACCCACTATAGAAGAGGGACAGGATCATGTAGGGAATGGACCAGGTGGGGGGTGGGATGAGTGGGAGGGAATTATAAGCAGCCTTGTATAATATATCTACTATGATAATGTTTTGCATAGCTAGACATGTACAACATATACTGAATTACTTATCTCCCCAGAGGGAATGGGTGACAAGGGAAATAGAAAAAAAATAAAAAAATATTAAAAAAAAACAAAACTTTTAGTATGTCCTTTTGCTGAGACCACTTGTTTTATATGATTAGGCATTGAGTTCATAAGATAAGACACATATTTGTTCATTTTTTATCATGAAACTACTTTTATCACATTAGATATTAAACATACCTTTGACAATCCATTTTTTCCCAAGATTAGCCTCCATTATAACCCACAGGCTTTCAATAAAGTTAAATAAGAATTCTCAGGCAAAGTGTGCTTATCTCCATCTCTTAAGTAAATTTCTTGACCTTTCATAACATGTGGCTTAGTACCAAGTCATGTTGGCATTTTCCATCTCCATTAGGGGATTTCTGTACTTCTAAGATGATGTCTGCAGCTTCTCAGTATATCAATATATTTATTAGAGCTCATCACTTCCTTCAATGGAGATAAGGTTTTCAGGTTTACTAGAAATAAAAAAATCCCCCACTCCCCAAGCTAGAGGGGATAATGTTTTGTACTCTGGTGAAGATACCCGAGTCTTACAGGCTCTCTGGGATGTTTTTTTTTGACAATGTTTTGGAATAGCCTTGCATGAAAAAGTGAAATTCAGCAGAAAAAAATTACCTTTGTCCTATCTTCAGTGCCTTTTCGATATATGTTTCTTCTCTTGCATATGACAAAATCTATTTTCTTCATAGCAATAATTGGCAGATGTTGCTTTGAACTTGTCTTCTCACTGTTCTTCCAACTTCAAGAAACTTATACTGCATTGTACAGGAATTAATAGCAACCCATTCAGCTGTCAGGTCCTTTCCAGGTCTTTACTTGTTTTTCTAGTATTAATTAGCCTGTTTTGCCAGAACAGTTTACCAGTTCTTGGCATTCTTTGTTATTTGTTACTGTACTTCTCTTTGTGCTTGAGTATGACTGATCCTATTTCCAATGGTGCTTGTTTCCTCCACACCAACAACTGTTACAATATCTCTATTAGTCACTGAAATATGCTCTTTAATAGTTATGACTTTTACATGTTTTCTTGGAGTAATACTTGTTCTTAAAATCCACAAAATTAAAAACACAACAAAAGAGAGCAAACTCTCTATATGATGTGAAATCCAGTTCTCAGCTATCAGAGAACTAACTAAAAAGGGGCAGGGACGCTGGGATAACCAGCTGAATCCAATTTAATATGGTCAAATTCAAATAACCTTAAGCTAGTGTCAGTAGAAGTACACAATCTGACCATTGTTGTTAAAAAACAAAACTATATCAAATTATTCTTTGTCCCAAACAATCCACTAACAACTGTAAAGAGATGGAAGTAAAGAAGGAATAAATTCAAGGCACGGACAACCCATACAATATCATAGAGAGGAAATGTAGCACCAGGTATGATGAATACCAAGTAGGCTATTTAGCTGAATTCTGGAGTGCATGGAGTGGCACAGCTAAGTGGCAAAGTGGAGAGAGTGCTGGGCCTAGGATCAGGAAGACCAAAGTGTAAATTCAGTTTCAGATACTTACTAGCTATATGACAGTGGGCAAGTCATCTAACCTCTATTTGCCTCAATTTTCTTACCTGTAAAATGTGGAAAATAACATCACTTATCTCTTTGCATTTTTATGAGGATCAAATGAGAGAATATTTGTGAAGTGCTTAGCACAGTGCATGGTATATACGAAGTGCCATGTAAAAAATAGTTATTATTATTGTTGTTCACTCATTTCAGTCATGTCTAACTCTTCATGACCCCATTTGGAGCAGAGATACTGGAATGGTTTGTCATTTCCTTCTCCAGTTCATTTTACAGATGAGGAAACTGGGGCAAACAAGGATAAATGACTTGTACAGTAGTGTCTGGTAGTAATGTCTGAGGCCAGATTTGTACTCATGAATATGAGTATTTGGGATCCCAGACCCAGTACTCTATTCACTGTGCCACCTAGCCATTATCACCATCATCATCACCACTAATGTATAATAAAGCCAGCAGTGACAGTTCCTGAAAAGTCAAATGAAGGAACTTACTGTTTTACCCTGGAGGTAACAAGGAGTCACTGGAGTTCTTTAAATGGGGGCAGCAACATGTTAAATCGGTGTTTTCAGAAAATCATCTTTTTTATCTGTGAAGTAAAATGAAAAAGCACTAAATCCAGAGTCAGGAGAGGTCTGGGCTTAAGTCCTGCTTCTAACACAAGATCTGTGCCATCAAGAGCGAATCACTCAAGCTCCCGATGCCTTAGCGTCTTCATCTGAAAAAATAGGATAGCAATGCCTCGTTGTGCCTACGCTACCCAACTGCTATGAGGATCAAATAAATTACCATGTGCAAACATTAGAGGACCATGTAAGAGTCAAGTAGTAGGATTCAACTTCAAGTTCCGTGGTTTCATTGGGCACAGGAATGCCATCCACTACACCTGATCATCACTCCTGTCACTTGCCTTGGGAGATGGTCTCCACAAGTTTTCACTGGGTTTAAGGCAAAGCTTCTATTAATAATCAATGATGATGATGATGATGATGGTGATGATGGTGTTGATGTTGATGATGATGATGTTGATGGTGGTGGTGATGATGATGATGATGATGATGATGTTGATGATGATGATGTTGGTGGTGATGTTGGTGGTGATGATGTTGATGGTAGTGGTGATGATGGTGATGATGTTGATGATAATGTTGGTGGTGATGGTGGTGATGGTGATGATGGTGATGATGATGATGTTGATGATGATGATGGTGGTGATGATGTTGATGGTGGTGGTGGTGGTGGTGATGATGATGATAGCTAATATTTACATACAGCTTTACAGATGGCAAAGTGCTTTATAATTATTTCACTTGACTCTCACAACAACCCTGGGAAGTTAGTTCTCTTATCCCCATTTTACAGAAGAATGAATGAATGAAACATTTTTAAGTGCTTACTACGTGCAAAGCACTGTGCTAAACACTAGGGATACACATAGAAAGGTCAGACAGTCCCTCTTCTCAAGGGGTTCACATTCTTATGGAGAGACAGCACATATGAAAGGTTTTAGCTGCAAGTCAGATGGAAAGGCCTCATAGTCCTTAAAGTTCAGCAGCAAAGCAGGTGTTAATGTCTCTTCTTTAATGCCATTTCCACTGTTGGAAACAGTGGAACATCATATTGGTTTGTGATGTTGAACCATTTGACAATGCCAAGGATTTTGGTATCTTTTTCTCTGTATCTCTTTAGGCATCTGTCTCTATTTCCATTTCTGTCTTTGTCTTCATCTCTGTTGCTCTGTCTCTCTGTTTCTCTTTGTGTCTCTGTCTTTCTCTGTCTCTGTCTCTGTCTTTGTCTCTGTATCTCTCTTCTCTCTGTATCTCTCTCTCTGTCTCTCTCTCTCTCTCTCTGTCTCTCTCTCTCTCCTCTCCTTCCCTCCCTCTCTCTCCCTCCTTCCTTCCCTCCCTTCCTCTGATTTAATCACTGTATAGAACTCCTGGTCAGGAACTCCTTCTCCTAAGGCAGATCAAACACCTCTGCAACTTACAGTTTTGCTTGCCTGAAGCACTGAGAAGCTACCATAAGTCAGTTGATCAATTATTATTTATTAAACACTTGTCATGTGCCAGGCACTGTGCTAAGCACTAAAGATACAAAGATAGGCAAAAACAGTTTATGCCCTTAAGGAGCTGACCTTCCAAAGGGGGAGAGGATATGTAAATGAATATGTATATATAAAAATGTACATAGTAGCTGGAGACTAATTTACCCAGAGCCACACATCCAGTATCTGTCAGATGGGGAGCTTCTTGGAACCCAGGGCTCCCTGATGCTGAGGGGAGGATCTATCTACTATACCTCTTGCTCTTATCATTGTGACAAAAGTATTTCTTGATTGCCAACAATACCCTGTCAGAACTTAATGCAGACATTTTGTTGTTATATGGTACAGGGTACATGGTCAACTTGAGTCTGAAAACAATAATCACAATCAACACTATGAGAAATAAAGACTATCAGCATATTAAGAGTTGGATGGCCAAGAATGACAGAATGTTCAGCACACTGATGGATCTATGCCACGGAGGTACCATCTGCTATTATACTGGGTAGGTTGCCCAGTTTGGTATTACTGAATGGAAGGATTTGCTATGAAAAGTTGGTCATCCTGGCTTCTCCTCTGTATACTCTCGGGTTTCTCTTGACCATCTGCACAACTTATCATGCACACAGAGTTAAGAAAGACAAGCCTATTACTTTATTAATTAATGCTACAGAAGAAGGGGCCATGCAGCTCTTTACAAAATTCTGTGCTCCGGCTAACACTGACTTCTGAAATTTGGAATCTACTCTAAGAGAAAATAAATTGAAGTTGAAAATGGAATCATGCAATCAATGCTGTATGTCCCAGAGCTTCTGTTCCATCCACATTTTTGAACCATCAGAGCCAAATAGGACAGGTACATGTAGAAAAACACTTTGCTGAAGGACTTTCATAGCAAATAGAAAGAAATCAGAACAATTATCTATGAACATTAGCCAGCCAATATGTTCGTTAATTTCAAACACCAACCAACAAAAAAGGCACCTTTCTAGCCACAGTGAAGTATTGCATCTATACCTTCTTTTCCCAGAAAGTTTGTTTAAAAAAAAATAAATCCACAAGCATTTATTAAGGACCTCAAAAGTACCAGGCACTCGTGGTAGATGCTGGGGATGCAAAGACAAAGGTGAAACAGACTCTGCCCTCTAGGAGCTTACATTGTATCAGAGAAGACAACCTGCACATAAGAATATATAAAATAGGAAGTATCAGGGAGAAAGCACAAGTACCTCAGGGGAATCAGGAAAGGTCTCAAGGTAGGAGAGAGCCCAGAAAAGTTAAATGACTTGTTTGAGGTTCTCATAGGAGATTGAACTGGGATTAAAATTTAGGAATTGAAATTTTTGTAGGTGAATAGAGGGAGTTGGGTTAAATGAACTCTAAAGTCTCCACTTACTCTTAGATGCCAGGATCTCATAATTAAATTCAATAAAGTTAACCCAAATCCACTGAAAAATTTTTAGGGACTGAATTAACGAGTGAAGAGAAATGACTAAGCACCTCAAACAACCTCACCCAAATGTCCTCAAAGGTAATGTTCGAAGTAAAGAGCAAAAGTTCCTTACATATAGTAGGAATTTAATAAATGTTGAGTTGAATTGAATTCTTTGTGAGACTCAGTTTCCTTGTCTTTAAAATGGAAATAACAATACTCATTTTACTGTCTTGTAAGGTTTTTGCAAGGAAAGAGCTTTGTAACCTGAAGACTACTATTTCAATTATTATTCACGTCATTAGTATTACTATCTCATATTTCTCATCTTTATCAATGAAATTCAGATAGAAATTATTCTGGGACAAGTTGTCACCTTGTTATCACCTTGTATTCATCTGTAGATGACTGCACAAATGGATAATATAACTATCATAAGCAGTCAAAAGAACATTGACTGTAGTCAGAGGGTCTTGGTTCAGCACATTCTCTGATACTTCCTAGGTGACATTTAAGATGTCACATAAACTTGGATCGCAGTTTCCTCATTTGTAAAGTGAAACAGTTGGACTTAATGACCCACAACATCCCTTTCAGCTCTAGTTCTTTGACCCAATGACCTCTATTGGGTGACATTATTATCTGTCATCTCATCTTATTTGATGGAGTTCATGTAAAAAGTCTTAGGACAAGTTACTATCCTGCTATTATTCTTATATATTTAATATTCATTGAACTATTACACAAATTGATAAAAAAAAAGTGCTTTCTATCACTGAATAACAGCATTATGATGTAAGCTCATCTTCTGCAGGCTCCCTGAAAGTGTCCTTGGTACAACCCCAGAAGCAGAGAGAATGATGGAGACATTACAATGTCTCATCACAATTCCCACATGATTTAGATTTCTTCTGCTAGATCTCTATATTTTGAAAGTATTTTGTTCCATGTAGCTTAGAGATTTATGAGTATTTTGCATGGTGACCTCTATGAAAAATATTATGTTTTATGTTTCATGGATCAATAGTCTATCTGGGCTATTGTGAGCAATGATTCTATAATAATGCTCCTTTTGCATGAACGGTCACAGATGAGTTTTCAAGTATATTTTGAGATGTGAATTTATTGCTTGGAGATTTTTCATCTATCAGGACATGAAAGATAGTGAACTTCTGTTATATCATTTTAGATACCAGGTTATGTCTTACTATGTATTCGTACTATCATTGCAAAGATTCTGAAGCCTGAAGTGGTGTGTTACACAATTTCTACCAGTTTTTTGCATAATCTGTATTAGTCACAAAATATGGGCTCCCTAAGAATAGAATTTCTATAACTTCTGGCAGTAATGACCTGATCTTTCAAAAACTCTTACTTTCCATAAACAAACTTTATGACATCTATTTGTTCAACCCTTCTCTATCAACATATCACTGACCAAGTTCATGCAGATATCATCATACTGTTTAGGAGAGATGATAACTAAGAGTAGGTAGACCTATATAAGATTTAAACTGTTTCCATGAAAAAAGTCACATTTTATGTCAACTGTTCTTGACTTGACTTGAATGGTAATGGTGATATGTTTTGGAGAGCAAGTTTTTTTTGTGTGAACATCATACACTCTAGCATTCTCACTGTACATAGCTCTGTATTCTATATTTGCAGCACATGAACAAACAATGAATGGAGAACTTAGTCAAAGGCTTTATAAGAATCATTGTAAAAAACTGTTATGGTGCTTTGGGGTGGTGTGTTAAATAATTACAAAATTTGTAAGAAGTTGCTTTATAGACAAGACTTTTTTGGCACACCAATGTTGTTTCCTTGGAAACATTTAAAGATGTGTGTGTGTGTGTGTGTGTGTGTGTGTGTGTGTGTGTGTGTGTGTGAGAGAGAGAGAGAGAGAGAGAGAGACAGAGAGAGAGAGAGACAGAGACAGAGACAGAGACAGAGACAGAGAGACAGAGAGAGACAGGGACAGAGACAGACAGAGAGACAGAAACAGAGAGAGACAGAGAGAGATGAAATCTGTAAAAACTTTGAATAATGGTCCTAAACATGTAATAACCTGTATTTGGATAGATCACTGATGTGCTGTCCCAATATAGTGTCCTTGTATATTCTTATCATTTGGATAGATCACTGATGTGCTGTCCCAATATAGTGTCCTTGTATATTCTTATCATTTCCCAAGAACACAAAACATAGTAAATGTTTATGAATAATATCATTTTCAGAGCTGAAACAAAACTTAGATTTAAGTGAAACAAAAAAATATTTGATGGGAAATAGAGCTCATGTTTCAAACATGAGTATACCCTGACCTCTGATTTTTTTTCTTTGCTTCATTCCCAAGCTATCTACATACTTCAGTGATGGGAACTGAGGTCTACTCCTGTCCTACACTATATAGATACTCTAGACATTTTCACTGGTTATCTCCCATGCTTAGAATGATCTTCTTCTTTTCCACCTCCTAGCTTCCCTGACTTCCTTCAAGTTGCAACTAAAATCCCACCTTCTACAAGAAACCTTTCCTGATTCTCTTTAATTCTAGCAACTTGTTTCTGTTGGTTATTTCAAATTTATCCTGCATATAGTTTGTCTGTCCCTAGTTACATGCTGTCTTCCCCATTAGACTGTGAGTACCTTGAGTGTATGGACTGTCTTTGGCCTTTCTCTGTATCCCCAGCACTTGCAAAGTGCCTGGTACATGGTAAGGTGATTAATAATTGGTTATTGACTAACCATGAGCTTTTTGGAATTTCCTTTCTCTCCTCTGTTCCCTGATACTTTTGATTTGTTCAACTTAATCCATAAAATCTATTAGTCTCTGATGGCCAAAAATAGTCAAAGAATCAGTTCACCAGACATAATGATAGCACCACCTCATTTCCTAAAATTTCTAGAATTTACATATCCAGAGCATGCCTTTAATTGTATTTTGCCAAGAACTAAACTCTCAAAATAAAAAATATACTTAATCCTAAATTGCAATTCTTTGGGTGCTTTCTAGTTTATATTCTGCATCCATTCTCCAATCTAAAAAGATCTCAAAGATTATCTACCCTGACTTCATTTTTTCATATATATAAATTCATACCTGGCCTCCAAATATCCTCAATGCCTCTTCCATACCCTTAATGTTTAATTTCTCACTAACTCAACTCCCACGTTTCTCTTCTTGCTTTTCATTAAGAAATAAAGTAGAAGATCCCCAAAGCTTTTGAATTTGCCATGGCAAGCTTCCTCCTAGCCTGTTAATTACCCCCAACAACTTTCATCAACATTCTTTTCAACTGTCAACATTCTCTGCAACTATCTTTGAAGAGTAATAGGGGTTCCTGTGTTAATGGAGAAGAGGTAAAAATGTACAAATCAGCTGAACGACACATTCAGCCTGTTCAAGAATTCCTATCCCTCCCACCTAGCATGAGTCTAAAATTCCTTACTCAAGTATTCTTTACATGTGCCTCTAAACATCTAGAAAGGGGAACATAATTAATATTATAGCATTAACACATAGTCTAACAACAGCCTACTATGAAGGTAGGTCAAAGAAATAAAATGGGATGGGTGAGATAGGCTGGGAAAGGAAATCATAGAATTGTAGAATGTGGAAATGGAGAACGATGAGGTCATCTGCTCTATTTTATGAGGAACAGTGTTGAAATGAATGGTTCTTGGGGGGGTAAGAAAGCAATGAAAGATGTCATAGGACAGCATTCTTATTAGGGGGAGTAGGAAGTTCAGATGAGGCTAGGCAGGGCAGGGACATAGTTCCTTCAGCCCTGCTAGAGAGGCCCATCTGTGGATACCTCTCCCTGACCTTCCCCTCTATATTTTCCCCTCCCAAGATTTGCCCTCCCCAAATTGACAAACTTCCTTGTTTTGGGGTGAACTTAGGGCTTGAGTGTACAGTTATCCCTCCCACATCTTGATTTTGTCCACTGCAGGGTTCAGCATAAGAAATTAAATTGGAATTTGGAGGGAGTTTTGCAGAAGCCGCAGATGACATGTGAAGGCCCACAAGTAACATGGAGCCTATGACCAAACAACCCAAATTTTATAATAAGGTTCAGTAAACACCCCATGAAAGAAAAAAGAAAAAAAACTCAGAGTCCTCTAAGATGAAGGGAAGGCCAAAGATTTTTACACGGATTTTCCAGATTGCCAAGGCACCACACCCCCAGCTCCCATTATGTGGAAGGGATAGCTGCTCTTAGAATCTATTTTAATTGGCCCCTCTTTCTGTTTAGTTCTTCCTGAATCATGAACTCAAATATCTCTGCCCTAGAAGATTATAAAGGGTTTTAAATGCCAAACAATGTAGTCTAAATTTTGTCCTGGATATAAACTGGAATATATTGAGTCAAATGAGTAATTTTGGAAAATCACTTTGGCAACTCTATGAAAGATAACTTGGAGTCAGGGAGATCAATTAGAAAGCTATTGCAATAGTCCAGGTGAGAAGTGATAAGGGCCTGAACCATGGGGGTGGATATAGTGAGTAGTGTAGGGAAGAGGTTTTATGTGATTTATTTTGTGGGGATAGAAATGACAAGACTGGGAACCAGGTGGATATGCAGGAGTAACTGGGCATGAGGAACAGAGGATAGCACTAAGGATGACAACCTGGGTAAATGGTAGTACCCTCAACAAAAGTTCAGAATACAGGTAGGTTGAGTTTGGGGTGGGGGATACATAATCTGTTCAGATTTGGACATGATTTTGAAACGTATATGTATGTACATATACATATATATATACATATACATACATGTATAGGTCTCTGAAACAAAACAAAGAACTTCCTAGAATATATAAAAATGCATAGCAACTATGTTCTTCTAGTGATTCATATGGGTACAAATGATGCTGCCAGAACAAACCAAAAAAGTATTGCCAATGATTAAGCCTTCCTGGACAAGTAAATGAAGACAGTAGAGGCACAGGTTGTGTTTTTCTCACTGTTACCCATTGAAGGCAAAGGATATAAAAGAGAAATATTAAACTGGGAAGTGAGCAGATGACTAAGGTGGTGTCACAGAATGGGATTTGGATTTCTGGACCATGGCTTAAAATTCAGGAATGGCAGTTTCCTGGCCAGAGATAGAGTACACCTTAAAAAAAAAAAAGCTGGTAATATTGTATTGCCAGGTGTCTTGAAAATCTCATCAAAAAAGGCTTTAAACTATAAAAGATGGGGGAGTGAGAAGACTTTTCCTACAGAAAATGAAGAATAGTAATAGAAACACCAAGAAGTTTAAAGGTGACAAAATCCAAGAAAGTAATATAGCCTCTAATATGTATAAACAAATGCAAGTTGTTTAAGGAACAGGGCTCTTGTTTGCCAACAAACAAAAGACACTAGAGGTCCTAACACAAGGAGGGTAATTTAACCTTATGATTACCTCCAGAATTTATGGGATGAAATCCATGAATGAACCATGTGTCTCATTCAAAAGAAATAAAATAGGTAAAAATGTGTGCTGGGGGAGGGCAAAGAGACTAGGTAGCATTGTTTATTAAGAAAGTATGCACATGGACATCTCTGTGGCACAGTGGATAGAGTGCCAAGTCTGCAGTCAGGAAAACTCATCTTCCCAAGTTCCAATCTGGCCTCAGGCACTTAGTTGCTATGTGACCCTGGGCAAGTCACTTAACCCTGTTTGCCTCAGTTCCTCATCCATGAAATGAGCTGGAGAAGGAAGTGGCAAACTACTCCAATATCTTTTTGCCAAGAAAACCCCAAATGGGGTCACAAAGAATTGGATACGACTGAACATATACATATGAAGAAATCCAAGAAGGGGAGGAAACTAGAAGGATAGAAAGTATTCAAGTGAAGGTTGATGGAGGGAGAAACAAAAGTTACTTCATCACTGGAATATACTCAGGAGTTTGATGGGGTCAGCTCACACCAATTCTTGAGAGCTGATTATTAAATTTTCAGTGTGAACATTTATACCTCAGAAATAGGCAAACATTACAAATCGGGGCTTGAGTTCTTGTTTTGTTAATTGCCTCACTCTTTCTCCCCAACCCTCCCCCCACCAAAAAAAAAAAAAGCAGAATGGTTAATAACTTCTGGCTCTCCTCAGTGATAATTTCATCATTCAAAAGGTAGAGGAACTGAAAAAGGGAAATTCTATTCTGAATGTGATTCTCAATAACAAAAAGGAACTGGCTGCTGGGGTGGAAATGATGAGAACATGGGAGGTGGGGAAGTGATCACTCTCTTTTAGAATTTGTGAAAAATCTGGGCAGAGTCTGACATGTAACCCAGACATTTAGAAAGCAAATTTCAAAATGTTCAAAGGAAAGATAGAATCCCCATAGATAAAAGGGAACCCAAGTAAAAGACAAAATGCTCACAAATGAAATTCTGAAAATACAAAGAGAAACAATTCCAATGATGAGGAGGGAAATGACCTTTTGTTTGAAGAGACCACTGTGGTTACATAGAATAATTGCCAGTAAACTTTATATTTTAACAAGGAATATACAGAAGATGGAAGCAAGGCCAAGTAAGATAGAATGAACATTAGAGCACAACACAGTCGGACAAAGCAATGTCAGGAATGAAGATTCCAGTTCACGTAATGGAATCTGCATGAGCCTATAGCGGCCATTACATGAAGCATGTACCCAGAGCTCCTCCATAAAGGTTCATGTAATCCAGAAACAGGGTAATACATTGTTTGGGCCGTTTTTGGTGATGATAAACTTGTGGCTCCTTGCATGTGATGGCCAAAAGCTAAAAGGGCGTGGTGTATAAGGATGTGGTAAATGCTGAGTGTTGTCCCTTTGTCTTTTCCTGCCCTCTGACAGTGTATCAGTTTAAGACAAGAAACAAGAATTCTTAGCTACCAGTCTCTTGTGGGGCCAAGAGCTACACACTCTTCTTTGATTTTTCCATACAAGGTGTAGGGGGATGGGCAGTACTCTTTCCATTTCTAAAGGAAAGAAGGAAAGATGGAGATAAGCGTTTATTAAGTACCTACTATGTGCCAAACACTGTACTAAACACTTTACAAATATTATCTCATTTGAAGTATGGACCTAAGTGAACTTGTAGCTAGCCCTTGCCAGCCTTTTTTGGCTTTGTATTTCCTTTCCTTAGTAGGTGACCTTGAAGATTTGAAAGGTCTAGAGGCCTGGTAGTGCAAGGGTTGCAGTGTCTACCAGAATGACTGTGGCCATGTCCCCTGTAGTGACTCATTGTAGCAGTGGCAGGACCAGGTAGGGAGCAAGGGAAGTTTTTGCATTAGGGAGGGTGGCCACTAAGAAAAGAACAGCCCAAGATTGGATGGTACCAAGCTAAGGTAAAATGCTGAATTAGCACCCTCAAAAATTTATTTATATTCTGATAGGGCTTAAATATTAGCTTCCTAACTTATTATAACTAAATTTGTAATTTTTTAATTTAAAAATATAATTATACATGTTGCTGAGCCCTGTTAATGCACACTATGATTCTTTATGTTCAGCATTCTTTTCTGTATGCAGCAATGAATTAAACTATCCTACACCTAATTCTTATTATACATTTGGTACCTTTTTTTTTTTGGTTTCCTCCTCCCCCCTCTGGGGGGAATCTCATACCTGTGACCTATAATCTAATTTACTATAATTAAAATCCTCCCTAGGAGAGCTGTAATGTTAGACTTAAAAAGCCAAAGAGTACCAGCATGAATGTAATGGAATAGTATAAATGTGACAAATATAGAGAAGCTTCGTGAGATCTCTATGAACTGATGCAGAGTGCAGTTAAGCAGAGCCAAGAAAACAATATGCATAATAACTACAAAAAATGTGACTGGAAAGAATAACAATAAAAAAATCAACAGGGAATGTTACAAAATTAAAAGAACAAGCATGTCTTGAAAGGAGAGATAGGAGAAAACACCCCCAGTCCAGAGGTGAGAAGTTCACAAGTGTTGCACACTACACATGTTTTCAGAGTTTTTCAATGTATTGATCAGTTATGTCGATGTTTCTTCATTTTTTTTTGTCTTTTAAAAATACTATTTGTCATATGGGGTAGCTCTCTGGGAGAGAGACGGATATTGGAAGAAACTAAGGAGATGTAAAAAAATATATGTCAATAAAAGCTTGTTTTAGATGGAGTGGCTAGGTGGTACAGTAAATAGAGCACTGGTCCTGGAGACAGGAGGACCTGAGTTCAAATTCATCCTCAGATATTTAACACTTACTAGCTGTATGACTTTGGGTAAGTCACTTAACCCCAAATGCCCCACCTTCCCCCTTCAAGAAAAAAAAGAAAAAAGAAAAAAAAGCTTGTTTTAGGAAAAAAAAAGTCACTGAGTAGGAAAAAAGGGAACCTCCTCTCAAGTAAGTCTAGGCTTTCCAAGACTGACACCAGACTAAAAAGCATGGTCAGATACAGGACAGGAAGGGGCAAGCACCCCAGTCCCTTGGGGTTTAGTCAAGTCATCACTCAGAGACTAATTCAGAAGGAGCTGAGGCTGTCATATGAAGCTAAATGGGGAGGAGGGGGAAGCTTTTATTTTTGCTGTTTTTACCCACTTTGGAAGAAAAAGGAAGATCAAAGAAGGTACAGGACCTTTGGGGCATATGGTACAATGATGATTGACAATAGAAAAAAAGTTAGAGGTGCCGGCTTCTTGTGTTGCTTCTGTTTTCTCTGCCAAGGAATGACTTTGGCACTAGAAAGGGCAGAACAAAAATAATTAATAAGGAATTAGTACCCAAGATTGATACTTTTAGTTAAAGAGGAAGTCACCTTTGATGAATTCAAATCACCTGATCCAGATGAACAAAGACTACATCCTGCAAATATGTGAAAGATCAGGAAAAATAATGTCGAAGGAGAGCAAATGTCCTGGTTTAAAAAAAAGCGGGTGAGGGAAGCGGGATAGAGAACGGAATCTGCAAACTATAAGTTAGTGAGCTTGACTTTAATTCATGGGAAAAATCTATAACAAATAATGAAAGAGATAGTTGATTAATGACTAGAAAATTGTACAATGATTACAAAGCCAATATGGTTTCATAATATGAGGTCATGCTAGAATAACCTCATTGCTTTTTTTTTTAATAAGACCACTAAATTCATAGATAAGGAGACTGCTATGATTATAGTTTACCAAGATTTTAATCAACTTTTTTATTTCATGGTAGAGAAGATGAAGATATATGGATTAATTGATAATACAACTAGATAGATTCAAAACAGGTTGGATGACTGGACTGAAGAAGTAGTTGTTGACAGTTCAATGTCAATATGGAATGAGGTTTCCAATGGAGTACCACATGAATCTATTCTTCACCTTGTGCTGTTTAGCACTTTTATTTATGGCATGTATATTAGTATAGGTCAGTGGTGTCGAGCTCAATTATAAACAAGCAGTATACTGACTTAAAAAAACCCACAAATTAACATTATCTATATTGTACTGTATTTTTATTTATTTATTTTGTTAAACATTTCCGAGTTACATTTTAGTATAGTTTAGGCAGGTTGAGATTGTTATGACCATATGTAATATCAAGCTTGATACCTCTGCTATAGACTGGTATGCTCATCAAATTTGCAGATAATGCAATATTGAGAGCGCTAACATGCACATGTAGGTCAGAACTGAACAGGATCATGACAGGATAGAACACTGAGCTGAATCTAGTAAGATGGAATTCAGTAGTGATCAATTTAAAGTCTTAGGCTCTAATGCAAAAAAAAATCAACCTTACAAATACAAGATAAAGGAGATTTGGTTAGACAGCAGTTGCTGTGAAAAAGATCTGAGGGGTTTAGTGGACCACAAGTTCGGTATGAGTCAGCCCCTAAAACAGCTAATGAAATCTTAGATTGTATTGAATGGCATGCCTTCAAGGAATAAAGAGATGAGCACAGAGGACTGTCCTCATCAGACCTCATCTGGAGTACTGTATTCAGTCATGAGCTCTACAGTTTAAGAAGGACATTGATAAGTTTCCAGAGGAAAGTACCCAGAATGGTGAATGTCACATGGGGAGTGGTTGAAGGAACTGGGCATGTTTAGTTTAGAGAAGAAAAGACTTGAGGGGGTGGGGGAAAGATATAATAGCCATGTTGCAGAATTTGGAAGGTTATTATAAGGAATTAGCCTTGTCCTGCTTGGCCTCAGAGAGCAGAACCAGGAGCAAATGGTGAATATTGCAAAGGGGCAAATTTAGGCTTGATGACAAGAAAAAAAATTACTAATAATTAGAGCTGTCTCCAAATGGAATGGGCCACCTCAGGAGGTGGTGAGCTCCCTGTCCTTGGGGATCTTCGAGCAGAGACTGGATGACCTTTTGTCAGGTATGTGATAGTGGAGATTCCTTTCACGTGTGAGTTGGGTTGGTTGGCCAGTTTCTTTGATTCTGTGATTCTCTTTTTCCATCTCTCTCCTATGGTTTTCTGCAAATGCATGTGACTCAGAGTTTCTAGGCCTTGTTTCTGCCTTCAGAGCTTCCGGTAAGAGGTAATCCAATTCTTCCCTCCCAGCATGAACATGTGCATGTCGTGATATTTAGGGAGTAGAATTTAAGAGTTTATTTGCAATTTAGAAAAACTATTTATACATAGATTTGCATGTTTGTTTTGAGCTAGAAATGTCCTTGAACAATCCATGTGCATTCTATTTCTCTGTGATTTTTGTCACTGAGTGAAATCTATTTGTGTTTTATTTTTCTTGATAGAATCTAACTGCCAAATGCTGTGGCTAATGAAAAATCTGAGAGATGGAGTTTCTGGGTAATTAATAATCAATTTATTTATTAGGCTAGTTGATAACAAAGTGATGGTCAGTGCTTTCTCTTGGTAACCAGAGGCATTTAATGGAGACACTGAATGCTTTGAATACCTTTGGAAAAGGGGGCACCACTGACAGGTGAAAATCAACCTTGACTGGTGAACAATCAATAAGGAGGTGGGCTAAAAGTCTTCAGCTCCTCTTGCTGAGAACATGGCTAGATCTCAAGCCTCCAGCAATATGGACAGAGGAATCCATCTCCACCCACACCACTCTGGTTAGTTTTCTCCTTTGTGAGCTGGGTCACCCTAAACTCCAATGAAAGAGTATAAGGGCATGGGCTCATTCATTGCTTTGGGGCAGGAATTCACCTAGATTAGATTCTATTTAGACTCTAAATAGAAATAAAGTTTCCCAGTTGGGTGGGAGCCTACCCAAGATGGAGGAGAATTTTCCCTGGGAGGATTAAGGCAATCTCAACACAGTCATGTCCTTCAGAGATTGGCTGACTGACCTGCCAGGACCGGTCCTTGAATGAGGAAATGAAAAGCCTGAATCCTAATTAATAATGGTTTATTAATATAACAGCCAATAATAATTTCTTTCAATGTAAAGAAGCAAGTATCTCAGGGTTTTTAGGAAAGTGACTTCAAAGAGGAAATGAAGGAACCCAATGGTACTCTGAATCCTTGCCCCCGAGTAGCCTTGGTAAAAAGGCCCACTGTGAGGCAAAAAGTACAGCAAGGTATCACTATCATCATAAAAGTAGTAATGAGCAGACGACCTTGAGTGTACACATCATTCTGTTGAGCATTGTGCAAAGAGGATTATAGTGGTTTCTCAGTTATTCAGAATACATAAGGAAATCATAATAAATCGAACATGAGGGGCAGCTAAGTGGCACAGTGAATAGAGCACCGGCCCTGGAGTCAGAAGGACCTGAGTTCAAATCCAGGCCTCAGACACTTGACACACTTACTAGCTGTGTGACCTTGGGTAAGCCAGGCACTTAACCCCAATTGCCTTGCCTCCGCCCCTCCTAAATAAATAGAACATCAGATAAAATGAAAGTTAACACTCAGCACAGAATCTTTTGTTTCAAACACAGTATGAGATGAAAATCATTTTGATATATATTACATACATCTGTTG
Source organism: Gymnobelideus leadbeateri (assembly GCA_011680675.1). Lineage (NCBI taxonomy): Eukaryota > Metazoa > Chordata > Mammalia > Diprotodontia > Petauridae > Gymnobelideus > Gymnobelideus leadbeateri. Next base: position 136,983 of record WOXC01008312.1, read on the forward strand.
TGGTAAACAAAGTACACTGGAGATAATTGTAACTTTTTCTGAAGACTCAAGGTCATATAATCACAAAAATTACAATTGAAAAGGAACTTAGCAGTGAAAGAAGCCCAGATCATCATCTGACTCAGGGGTGGGGAACCTGTGTCCTCAAGGACACGTGTGGCCCTCTAAGTCCTCAAGTGTGGCCCTTTGACTGATCCAAACTTTACAGAACAAATCCCTTTAATAAAAGGATTTGTTCCATAAGACTTGGACTCAATCAAAAGACTGCACCCAAGGACCTAGAAGGTCACATATGGCTTCAAGGTCGAAGGTTCCCCATCCCTGATAGCTTCTGCTTAAACATCTCCAGGGACAGGTACCTCATTACTGTATAAGGCAATATCTTCTATTTGGGGATAGCTCTGTTTGTTAGAAATTTTCTTCTTGTATTGAACCAAAATCAATATCACTATAATTCCCACCTAGTGGTCCTAGATAATAATAATAGCTAGCATTCAGATAGCACTTTAAGGTTTATTAAGGGCTTTACAAATATTGGACAGTCATTTTGCAGATGAGGAGACTGAGGGTCAAAGAAACTAAATGACTTGTCCAAGGTCATGGTAACACAGCAAGTAAGTATTAGAGTTAGATTCAAACTCAGGCTTTCTTGACTCCTGTTCCATCACTATCTCCATTAAACTATCCTACCTGTAGAATATTGTGTTAGGCATTGGGAAGATACAAAGTTAGATAAAATGGAATGCTACCTTCAAGGTGCTTATGATCTAATAGGATAAGAAAAAAAATCAGATGGATTGTACCAATGCCACATCAGAGAGTTAAAAAATAAAGTGGTAGGGAAGTCTGAATGGTAGAGTCATTCCCAACCAGAAGACTTAGGGAAGGATTTCTAGCAGAGGTGGTATTTGGATTGGGTTTTGAAGGATGAATAGGAATTAAACAGACCCAAAGAGGAGGGAAGGATATAACATGCATAGTGTATCTAGCCTGAACAAAGGCTCAAAGGTTTGAGAGTACAATGCATGTTGGGGAAAGAGTTGGAGGTGGAAGAGGGGTGGGGAGATGGGGGGAAGTGGGGAGTTTGCAAAGAGTTGTCCAGGATAATATAATATAATAGAAGGCAGTGATATGAAATAAGGCTAGAAATTGAAAGTTTGCATCAGGTATGAAGATCCTTGAATGTCTGGAAAAGAAGTCTGAACCTTATTCAGTGGAAAGTAGTGAACCACTCACTAAAGATCCTTGAATACAAGAATGGCTTCTTCTCAAGACCAGATGGGTATATAAGAAAGATTATTCTAACAAAAATACTAAGGAGTATTGCAAAGGGTAAAAAGTATAGGCAGGGGAGTTGACACTCAGGTTGTCAAGCTTGATGGCCACTGCCTATCAACTCAACCATTTTCTGCAAAGACAGAAAAGCAAACCAACTTTAACCTACAGATTAACTCGCCTAGGAAATGCAACCAACATGTAATAGGAAACAGCAGGTATCATCCTTGCTGGTAATGGATGCTTCTACTGTGGTTTCAGTTTGCCCACCAGCTCTGGAATGTCTGATGGTTGTGGGCTTGAGATTTGTCTGGAATGGGGCTAGACAGAGCACTCACAAGAGAGACAAGGGAAGGTTCCAGGAAGAGAGCAGGAGCAGGGGAAAAGGAAAACAGGAAAAAAAATTGATGAAGGGCCAGGAAGTTCTCCCTCAGCTGCATTTAGCTCCTGCTGGTGGCTCCCCCTCAGTTGTATGTAATAGGGAACAACAGAATTTGCCTCTGCCATCAAAGGATGCTTGCAAAGCCTCCTTGGTTTGCCCACAAGTCCCAAGATGCCTGGCGCCTAGACGGGGATTAGTAGCAAAGGAAATCTTTGCTGTTCCTTGTTACAAATACAGATTTTCTGGAAAAGAGAATAGCATGGAGTCACACAGAACACACACACACACACACGCACACATGTGCACACACGCACACACACATGCACACACGCACACACATGCACACATGCACACAAGCATAGCCAAGATAGTTGTGGTTGGATCAGGGATTTCCTCCAAAAGGACAGGAAGTCAGTGGGCTATTCTAGACTTCAGCCATCTAAGTCACCAACAGGACAGAGAGGGTCTGTTGCTGCTTTTAGTGCTCAGCCAGAACTTCACCCATGTAAAAATGTCTCAAGGTCAGTTTCCACCAAATGCCAAACAGCTGTCCACAGGATTCTAAACCTTGGCCTTTCAAAGTCACCAAGTGACTATCAATCCAAAAGGGCTTCCTCGTGTTGAACAAGAAAGGCAGATGCAGAAACAAAAACAGCTAAATTAATTGGGACTGAAAGGTGGGATCTGAGATCCCAGAGAGATGATGTTCCAAGTCACCAAAAAAAAAAAAAAATCACTTTAGTTGGTTCTGTAGGAGAAGAGGAAGAAAGAAGGGTTGGTGAATCAGAGAAGCCAGAAAGTATAAAAAGGACTGGTAGGAGAAGTAATGATCTGAAATTAAGAGGTAAATGGAGAGTTATTTCCTTCTCTGTTTCCCTGTGTTTGAGAAAAGCTTAACTCCTCACTCTTATATCTATCTATCTATCTATCTATATCTATCTATCTATCTATCTATATATATATGACTAGATTCCTGGATAGAATATTCACAAACACAGAAACACATATATACACACACCCAAAGTGTAACACACAAGTACTTACTTCCTGGAGGTTTACATATATGTGGTGACCCCATTCAAAAGAAAGTACATCACCAATTTGAGACTTCATAATGGCTGACTCCAGTCAAGCCAGAAGCAATGAGAAATCAATACAAGTCAAGAAATCAACAGCAATTCTTTGGCAATGTAATACTGCACCTTCCTCCAAGGTTGGAAGAGCATTCTGCAAATAACAGGCTTGTTCCTACCAGCCAGGAGAAAACCCAATGTTCTGCTCTGGGGAAGCAAATTTGTTCTTTTAGAATACTTAGGAGCCATTTACGGTCATAGACCTAGAGCTGAAAGGGTCCCCTGATGCCATCTAGTCCGATCCCCAGGTAGGCAAAGTGAGTGCCCAAAGTCACACAGGCAGTAAGCATCAAAGACAGGATTTAATCCAGTTCAGTGATTTAAGAGCCACTGACATTTATACTACACTAAAAAAAAAAATACCATTAGCCTAAAAACATTAATTAACCATCAAATTTGACTTTACCTTCCACCATTGATGAGATTTTATATGGGCCCATAGGACACAGGCTTTGCTAGGTATCACTAGCTAAGATTCCTAATTAACTAACCAGATTGGTTGTTATCTCAAGAAGACAGCACAGCTAGCCAGTGGCAGAAGTGTGATCACTCAGAGAGCCTGTAGAACTTCCCATCTAAGTGGGTTTTTTTTTTCCTTCCTCGATGTCCTAATTCTCTCTTTACTCTCTCTTCATTCTAAAAATTCTCCTCATTCTAAAAATACCCATTAGTGTTTCCATAAAGGGCAGTAGTGCAAAGAAGACAGGACTGGGAGATTTGAGCCTTGGATTCTAGTCTTACCTTTGTCACTAAAATAGCTCTATGGCTTCAGTGTGATGCTAGAATTGGAGTCAAAAGACCTGAGTTCAAATCCTGGCTCTGATATTTCCTGGTTACAGGTGACTGGTGTGACTGGTTATAGGTTAGTTACCTAACCTGTTTCCTCAACAACAGCAAGCATTCACTGACTATATTATGTGCTTTGCTCTGTCAGTTTCAGTTTCTGTCCTTGGTTTCATGAGTTTACATTCTGCCATAGATAGAAATAAATAGAGAGAAGTAAATACAAATTATTTTGAGGAAAGAGAGAGAGAGGAGGAAGGAAGGGAGAGAGGAAGAAAAGAAGAAAGGAAAGAAGAAAGGAAGGGAAGGAAGGAGGGAGGGAAGAAGAGAGGGAAGGAGGGAGGAAGGAAAGAAGGAAGGAAAAAAGGAAGGAAGAAATAAAGAGAAACTCACAGAGAAAGAAAAAATTAGAAAGATAGAGACAGAGAGAGAGGGAAGGAGAAAACTAATAACTGGAGGTGGGGTGGGCTTCAGGGAAGGTTTCACATAGAAGAACTCTGAAAGTAACAAGGATCTTGGAGGCATGGGTGAAAAGTGTCCATTCCCAGACATGGTGGACAGCCCATGCAAAGGCACAAGGGACAAGAATTGGGATGCTGAGTACACTACTTTTACTGGAACATAGAGCACATGAGGGGAAATATATTAAATGTCTTGAAAGGTTATGTTGGAGTCAGATTAACTGTAATACGAGGTTAAGAAGTTTGTATTTTTTCCCCTGGGGAGTCATTGAAGATCTTTGAGCAGATAGATGTCATACTTGAGCCTTTGGAAGATTATTTTGGCAGCTGTATGGGAGATGGAATGGAGAGAGAAGAGCCTAGAAGCCAGGAGACCAATTAAGAAGCTAGTACTAGGTAAGAGGCAATGAGGGCTAAGGTAAAGGACAAAGGAGTGGAGAGAAGGGCCTACTAGGATAAATAATGCCAAGATGGAAATTTAGAGGATATTCGAATCTTCCACTCTGCTGAGAATCCATTTCCCATCAGCTTCAACCACTATATTCCCATAAATAGGGAACTCCCAAGTCATCTGAGGTAAGTCTAGTTGGATAGTCAAATCGTATGTGTTATAAGCAGCATTAGATGATTTTTCATATTAGTTACTGCATATTGAGTCATAGTTGCCTGGTAGGAAATTAGAGTCAGATCACAGAGAGAATTATGAAGGCATTCCACATGTGCCTCTGTACCACACACACAGTAAGACCCTGCTCACTCTCCACCCACAGTATTCTCAGGAATCAAACACGCCGAGAACACCAGACTCGTGAAGGTAAAGAGACTGAATTCTGCTTGAGAAGAATCAGAAACATCATGAGCCTAAAATTCAGAATGCACATAATACATTAGATATGAGAGAAATTTCTGCCTGGAAGAATTGCTAAACATAGGAATAAGTGGCTAGGGAATATGGTGGAATCACCTTATTTGGTAGTTTTTGAAGGATGAAGCGTGTTATCCATCACTGTAATTACGTGTGATCTTACCTAAAAGGAGGGAGGAAGGGATGAACCAAAAGACTTTTCTATGTATCCCTTACAGCAAGAAATTTAGTGATTTACCGTCAGTTCACCCTTCTTCTCCACTCCTGCTATGTCCTCACTTTCCTCCCTTCACAACCTTGGACCTGAAGTATATACAATTCAACTCTACTCCAGAAACCTTTAACCCCTTGCCCTAGGATTGTTTAAGCTTTGCCAAATCATAATTCTGTCCACCAACCCCGTTCTCTGATTCTATACTAATACCACTGAATTTGCCAGGAAAAAGTCATACAACCCTAGCAACTGAGTTCACTCCAAATTCTTGTTTTCTGATCTCAACTGGACTCAGTGTTATATGTAGAGCCTTTTATTCTTTTTTTAAAAATTGATTTATTTTTAGTTTTTGAAGTAAAACAATCATTTTCATAACATAGAATAAAAAAGATGATTGCACATGAAGCTACAAATCTATTGTGTTCAACTTGCCATTCCTTTTAAATGTATAATAAAGTTATGTAAATTTCTTTTTTCTCCTTTTTTCTCCCTCCCCACAAAATGTGTGTGTGTGTGTGTGTGTGTGTGTGTGCGTGTACGTATAAATATTTTCTTTGGATACAGATTGCATCTTCCTTCATATGTCCTTTGTAGTTAATTTGGGTATTTATAATAGTCAAAATTACTTATTTGCTCAAAGTTGTTCTTAAAACAATATTGCTATTACTCTATATAATGTTCTCTTGGTTCTGCTCAATTCGCACTTCATTATTTCATGCAAGTCTATCCATGTTTTTCTAAGATCATCGAGTTCATCATTTCTTACAGAGTTCCTTATAGCACAGTAGTATTACATAGCAATGATCTACCACAACTTGTTTAGCCAGTCCCCAACTGATAGGCATATCCACAATTTCCAGTTCTTTGCCACCACAAAAAGAGCTGCTATGAATATTTTTAACATATCCCAAACCTTTTCTTCTCTCCTAAAGACTCCTCTTCTCATTCTATACCCTCTCTGAAGTATAGAGATCAGCTTGAAAAGATATGATTATTACTTCCCTTTAAAGATAAACCAAAGAACCACAGTATGTCTCATGTCTTATGCTTCATTTTATAAAGCATTTGCAGATACACTCTTCAGTTACTCCTAAATATCTGATTTATTGAAGAATTTCCTTTCTAATTCATCAATGCAAAGTTAAGTTGGCTGAAGTAACCTAACAAAGCACCATTATGTTCTGGTACTAAGAAAGTGACCTTTCAATAAAACTATTGAAATGCAAAAAAAAAAAAAAGATATGATTATCTTATCTGTGCAGATGATTTCTACATATGTGTGTATCTATACATATCTATATATGTATATCTATACCTATCTTTATGTATGTATTGTATATATGTGTGTATGTGTATATATATATTTCCAACTCTAATATCTTTCCTGAGTTCCTGTCCTGTATCTCCTCCAATCAAATGTCCTGTAGGCACCTTTCTTAAATTTAATTTTTTTTCTGATTGACTAAACTCTATCTTTCCTCTCTACAATTCCCTCCATGGAGAAGGGAGGGGGAAAACCCTTATAAAAAATATTCATAGTCAAACAAAATAAATCCTAGCATTGGCCATGTCAAATAATAATAATAAAAATACATTTCATTCTGCATCCTGAGGTTATAACATCTTTTTCAGGGATGGGTAGTATGCTTCATCACTGCTCCTCTGGAATCATGACTGGTTATTATACTGATCAGAACTCGTTTGTTTTTAAAGTATTATTATTGTATTAATTGTTCTCCTAGTTATAGTCTCTTCACTTTGCATCATCAGCTCATATGAGGCTGCCCAGAGCATAGTTCTAACTTAATTTCTAGAATGACTAGACTTATTCACAGTTCTACCAACAGGGCATTTATATGCCTATTTTCCCACAGCCCCACCAACATTTGTCATTTTCCCTTTTTTGCCATCTTTGTCAATCTTAGGGCTGTAAAGTAGAACCACATCATTGCTTTGATTTGCATTTCTCTAATTATTAATGATTTGGAGTATTTTCTCATATGACTTTAGTTAGTTTTAATTTCTTCCTTAGAAAACTGTTTATATCTTTTGATAATTTATCAACTGGAGCTGTAAATGTCTTTCAAAACATAAAACATTTCTTTGATCGATTCTTTTTGTCTTTATATCATTTTGTTTCTGAATCCATCCTCTCTCCCCATACAGTGAGTTATTTATCATAATAAAGTTTTAAAAAGAAAGAAATATCTGATAGCATTTGCAAAACTGAACACCCAAAGTCCTCTACACCTCTCCAATTAAGGGAGGAAGAGGTCACCACATTTATGCAGCATTTGGTTTCATTTTATTGGACCTTGAATTTATCTTATTGTTGTCATTGTGTTTAGTGGCTTCCTGGTTCCGATAAATAACAACTCACTTTAAGCATCTTATCTCATTTGAGCCTCAAAACAATCCTGGAAAATATAATGGTATTATAACCATTTTACAGGTGTGAAAACCGAGGATCAGAAAGGTTAAGTAAGGTTGCCTATGCCAGCTAGCAGTCAGAGGTAATATTTTATCTTGGGTCTTCAGGACTCCAAATCAGGAACGCTCTCCAACATATCACTGCCTTTTACTGCAGTCATCTTAAACTCACGTCCAAAATAGAACTACTCCCATCCCCCTGTCCCTTCTCTAAACTTCCCTATTTCTGTCAAGGGCACCATTACCCTCACCTTATGAGCTCAGGTTCCTAAGCCCAGCCTCATCTCCACTCTTCCATTCCCTCAAAACCCCCATATCCAATCAGCTGCCCAGTTTTATGGATTCTACCTTCCCAATCATCATCCCTCTCTGTACTCACACACTTATCACCCTAGTTCAGTTCGTTCTCTCTCTCTCTCTCTCTCTCCTTGAGGATTTCCACAGCCTCCTAACTGAACTCCCAGATTATAGTATCTCCTCTCTCCAATCTATTCTCTACATATATGCTGAAATAATATTCCTAAATAACAAGTTTGCCCTTGTCACTCCCCTACTCAAGCAGCATAGGTGGCCCTTATTGCCTCCAGGACAAAATAAAAACTCCTGTTTACTATCTATATGACCTTGGGCAACTCACTTAAACTCTGTACTTCAATTTCCTCCTCTGATAAAATCATGTGGGGGGCAGGAAAAGGTGATATGGAATTAAGTAGCCTATGAGGGTCTCCTCTGGCTCTCAATCCATGAGCCTTTCCCCTCAAGGAATACCCAACAAATGTTGGAGAGGATGTGGAAAAATTGGAATGCTAATTCATTGCTTGTGGAAATTATAAAACGATCTAACCATTTTGGAGAGCAATCTGGAATTATGCCTTAAGAATTCTTAAACTACCTACATTTTTTGGGCATAATAAGAGAACGTTGTATATAGTAACAAGCAATATTGTTTTAAGAATGACTTTGAGTGAATTAAATTATTTTGTCTATTACAAATAATCAAATTAACTATAAAGAAGATATGAAGAAAGACACTATCTGCATCCAGGGAAAGAACTGATAGGAATATGTACAGAATAATTTTATATATATACATATACATATATATCCCTATTTGTATTTAATGGTAGCCATGGGGGGGGGGGGGATCGAGGGAAGAAAAAAAGAAAAAAAATACATGATAATTTTGTTGCTAATCTGAAAGGAATAGCAAGTTGTACATAGTAGATTTGCAGTTTCACATATAATAGTCTTTTATTTTACTATGTTATGGAAATGCTTGTTTTATTCCATAAATTTAAAATTAAAAAAAAAGTACCCATTGCCAGTGTCTGAATACTTTCTGGGAAAGTTTGGCCCCACTTAAGAGTCTCCAATAATCAAACTGACATTGAAGAGCAAACATCTAGCTTGTTGAAATAACACGGAGGCACCCACCAAAATGTTCAGCAACAGTCCAGATTGGATAATGGAACCAAACACCAGAGGGCACCCTGGGCACCATGACAACTGGGAAGACACGCAGTCCCCCATGCTGCAGATCCCAGCACTCTCCAGAAATGTCTCATCACTTCTCACATTCCCCCACACCTTCTGTGAGGTAAAGTGAGGACATTTATACAGATGGCAAAACCGAGGTACAGAGAACAGAAGTAAATTTCACAATAACCCAGAAAAAAAAAGAACTTAATTCAAGTGAATTCAACAACCATTTATTAAATGGTTATCTTATGCAAAGCACAGAGGATATAAAGGTAAAAATAAACTAATGCCATCCAAAAAAGAGTTTACATTCTATTAGGGGAGTGGGATATGGATTTATAAACTAATAAGAAAATACAAGTTAACTTAAGAAAGGAGAAAAGAATAAAAACTCAAAGATCAGCGAACACTGTATAAAGGTGGTGGCACCTAAACTGAAGTTTTAAAGAAATATTTTTAGAGGATTTTTAGAGGTCAAATTAAAACCTTCCAGGCATATTCTAAAATTACACAGGGAGAGGAGATAGAAGGTCAAGTTTGAGGAAGAGCTAGTTGGTCACCTTGACTTGAGGGGAAAAGGAGACTCTAGGAATTCTGCAAGACAGAAATCAATGACCTATGAGCAAATTCCAGGCCTGATCAAAGACATGGAGATGGGAGATAGGGCTGCATGTGAGAAACAGCACCAAAGATAGTTTGACTGGATTTTAGAATATGTGGAAAGGATGTATGCCTAGAATGGAAGGCTGTAGCCAGACTATGAAGGGCTTTTAAAGACAAACAGAAAAGTTTGCATTTTATGCTAGAGGTAACAGAGAGACACTGAAAGTTTTTGAGTAGGGGGGGTGATATGTGACATCATCAGATCCATGCTTATAAATATCACTTCGATAGTTGTATATAGGATGGATCAGATGGGGGGAGAGACAAGAATCAGAAAGATAAATTAGAAAAATATAAAATAAAGATAAATTGTAATAGCCTAGGTTTCTAACTTATTTCCACTCCAGACCCCTTTACGCATTTCAGCAGCTTCGGTTGGCATTGCATGGTCTGACACTATGAGCAGTGCAAAGTGCACATGCTTTGTGTTCAGAACCAAGGCTATAGTGAAGTTGCCTGATGCAACACAGGCAAATGGATCCATTACACATTTGATTTTTAAATAATTTTTGGCCACTGAGCATTCAGAAACCTTTTTACTTTTACCAAATTTTTCATATGGGGTCACAACCCACAGTTTAAGAAGCACTGGAAGGGATGTTAAAGATCTGAACTTGGGTGGTAGCCCTGTGAGGGGAGAGAGGGAATGAATTTGAAAGATAGCATAGAGGTGGAATTAACAAAATCTGGCAATTGATTGGTTATGTAGAGAGAGGGAGAGCAAGGAATGGAGGACAGCTTTCAGGCTGCTAACCTGGATGATGGGAAAGATGGTGGTACCTGGGACAGAAACACATAAGTTAGGGAAAGGAATCGGTTTAAGGAAAAGATACCAATAGTAACGGTCTCAATAGGAACTTAGGGGGCAAATATCTCTGAAAAGCTAAGGTTGTATAGGTATAGGCATGCTGATAATAGGTTAGAGATAAAATCAGATCTATTTTAATCAATCTTTGACTTATTCACAAGTCTCCTTTATCTCCCACATAACCCTGCCTAGCGAGCAATTTCAGAGTCTCTTTTGGAGACTGGCCTGGAAAAGGAACCTTATCCTAGGAAGCTGATGTTAAACACATATCTGTGAATCACTCATCTGCTACAGATAAGTTCTGATGCTGCAAATAAATGGCACTTCTTCTCTAACTTAGCTTTCTATATTCTAATTGGCACAGCACTAATTATTGCTAGAAAAATATGTTTTCTTAATTGTCCCTTTAAGCAAATTGTATTTTCAATAATGCCAGTGAAGAATCAATAAAATCACTGACTCTCCAAATATCATTAAGATAAGGTTTCAGAGATCATGTGGTTCAAACTATACCTGAAGTAGGACTCCTAATGAAAGGAAAGGGGGGATTTAAAGGAAAGACCTATAGTGAAGATGGAACAGAGACAGGACTCTAGAAAGAGGAACAGTTTGAAAAAGACAAATTTACTAAATTAAAATAAGTAAGACGAAGGAAAGGATGTTGCATATATTTAGTTGTCAAGGTAATATGGTATTAACAGGATAAGAAGGTGTTAAACATCCATGGAACCAAATAAACTAAGAAGGAAAGTGATAGCTTTGTGACATAAGAAAGGATGACCAAAGAATTCAGAGGGGGAAAAACTCTTATAAAATGATACAGAGGAAAGTAAGAACTAGGAAAAGCAATATACACTGACTACATAATAAAATAAAACAACACCATTTAATTAGCGTGATCAAGCTTGGCCCCAGAGAACACATGACAAAGTTTTCATTGGAAGAAATGGGGAGCAATGGTTGTTGAATACTGAATGTACCATTAGTTGCATTCAATGTGTTGGTTGGTTTTATTGAACTGTTTTTCCTTTAACTTTTGTTTTTTTGATATTTAACACACAAGAAAGTTTATTGGATAAGCAGAAAAAGGAGATATTTGGAAAGGAACATGACATAAAAACAAAAGGTGTCCACAAAAATACATGTTTTTAAACTTGGCACAATATAATTTTTTAACTCGGCACTATCCTGTAAGAATAGCATAAAGATCACTAACGTTTTGAACAAGGTGAGAGAAGACAAGAAAGAAGACATGCTCAACATTTATTTTCTTTTTTCTCAACCAAGGAGAATGATTTTTTGACTAAAAAGGACAGCATGAAATAGGTAAAATCCAAGATTAATAAGCCCATATAAACAGAACACCTGGTCGACTGGAATGAGTTCAAATCACCAGCCCACAAGATGCAGAATGAAGTTGAGGAAATCATTGATAAAAGATCATGGAGAATGAAGGCAATGTCACTGGATTGGAGAAAGACACATTTCATTTTTTTTTCCAATTTTTCAAAATAAAATAGGAAGGGAGTTGAGTCTACAAATTATAGGCCAGTGAATGCATCAATTACTGGAAAAATTCTAGACTTTATTATTAAAGAAAGAACAGTGAAGGGGCGGCTAGGTGGCGCAGTGAGTAGAGCGTCGGCCCTAGAGTCAGAAGGACCTGAGTTCGGATCCGGCCTCAAACACTTAACGCACACACAAACAAAAAAAAAAAACACCTAGCCGTGTGACCTTGGGCAAGTTACTTAACCCCAAGTGCCCTCCAAAAAAAAAAAAAAGAAGAAAGAACAGTGAAAAGAATACAGTGATCATAAAGAAAAATTATGGCTTTATTAAGAACATATCATACCAGACAAACCTCATTAGATTAGTGAATTGTTATAGCTATCTCTAACAGTGGTTGGAGGTAGAGAGTTGTTTGCCAGAAGATAAATATTGGCTGTTTCCTCTCTCAATCCCCCATCATCTTGTACCACTATTTCTCAACTCTCCCCAAGAGTCAGGCATGAGATTGTTTTCCCCTTAGTAAATGCACACACACACGCACATGCACACACACACACACACACACACACACACACACACACACACACACTGCTCCTCTGAAGGACTTTTTAAACCTGCTCAAGAGAGGGAAATGAGGAGGGAATTTATCTAAGGCATTATCTTTGTAGCACTCACTCCTACTTAATCAAACCTTCACCTCCCACCAGCCAGTTGGCTCATTTATGCCCACGAGAATCCAATATGATCTGGATTCATTTTGATCTCTGTTTGTCAAGAGGTTACTAATATACTCTCAATAAAAATTACTTTGGTTTGTCTTGAGCCCACAACTAAGCCAATTAGAAAAGGAATCAATTCGTGTGTGTGTGTGTGTGTGTGTGTGATTATGACAAGCCTTCTCAAGTGGCTTGCCCTTCCATTTCCTTCAGGAAAATAAGTCTTGTTTAGAAATCACAATTTGCTCATCAATCTGTGTGATCATTAACCCTTTGAGGGTCAAAGAGAGAAAGATTATGGAAATTTCAAACTTGGCAAGCAAGTGTCCACCCCTAGCATATACAGGATGTCCCACAAGTCTCAATCTCTAATAGATTAAAACTACACTAACATTTTTGGGACACCCTGCATATCACCTTGGTACCTGAGAGAGTGATGTTACCTATACTTTCACTAGAGTTTAGCAAAACATCTGAATGCCTCTCAAGATAGTTTTGTGGAAAAGATGGAGAGGTTTAGGTAAGACAGTAGTACTGTTAGCTGAAATGGGATCTGACTGAATGGCCTGATCTAAGAGGTAGTCAATAAAGAAATTTAATAGGGATAAAAAGAAATTAATGCAATCATAAGAGATAAAACCAAGTTCACTGAAGTAAAATAAAATAATGATACTGAAGGGTTTTGGGTTTTTTTGCAACAAAATCAATGCATCTAAGATAAGAAGGGAAACTGTGACTGGGAAAATATCTTTGCACCAAATTTCTCTGATATCTATGTGTACACACACACATGTATATATGAAATTAACATATATAAGACCAAAAGACATTATCCGATGGGTAAGTAGCCAAAGGACGTTAGCAAACAATATTCAAAAGAAGAATTGTAGGCTATTAACAACCATATGGAAGATTTGTTCCAAAAATTCAACCATGCAAATTAAAGATGGATGAGCCATGGCTAGCTAGCATTTCATCTGCAAAAAAAAAAAAAAAAAAAATGTGGGGTTTGAGGAGACTAAGATCATCAAGGTCCATTAGCATTTATTAAGTGCTTACTATTATGCCAGGCACTGTACTGTACAAGCTCACTACAAGTCAGTTATATGGTAGTCAAAAAACTAACTTGACCTTGACATTAAGAGAGCTATAGCTTCTAAGACTAGGTAGGTGATAAACCTGTTGTATTCCAGTTTGGTCATGCCTCATCTGGAGTATTGCTTTCACTTCAGGGCACCACATTTTAAGATGCTTGTGATAAGATGGAAAGTTTCCAGATGAAGGCATCTAAGATGGTGAAGGGCTTTGAAATCATGGTTAAAGGAAGACTAGTTGAAGGAAATGGGGTATGAGCCCAGAGAAACTTAAGGGTGATTTTGTGGCTATATCCAGTCCTTGAAGAGGGCAGCACTGTAGGAGATAGTATGGTACAATGGCTCTGATTTCTTCTTTCAGTTGTGTCCATCTCTTTGTGACCTCGTTTGGGGTTTTTATGTCAGAGATACAGGAGTGGTTTGTCATTGCTTTCTCCAGCTCATTTTACAGATGAGGAAACTGAGGCAAACACAATGAAGGGACTTGCTCATCTACTTGCTCAGTCACACAGCTACCAAGTATTTTGAGTCCAGATTTGAACTCAGGAAGCTGAGTCTTCCTAACTCTAGGCCTGGTGCTCTATACACTGTGCCACCTAGCTGCCCTTGGGTTCAGATACCACCTCTGATGCTTACCACCTGTGAGACCTCAACAATTATCTTACTTTGGCCTCAGTTTCCTCACTTGTAAAATGAGGGTGTTAGATTAAATGACCTGTGAGGTCCCTTTCTGCCTTAGATCTGTGATCTCCTTATAGTATGTTTCTCTTAAAGCAGCTCAAGGTTGCATAAGAGTAATTAGGCTTTTCCTATTTGACCCCAGAGAGCAGAACTACTAGACTAAGAGAGATGGGTAGAGATTGCAGGGATAGGTTTAGCCTTAAAATAAGAAACATAGTTATATGCAGAGTTTTCATATATTTAGAGCTGGAAGAAATCTAGTGAAACCCCTTTGTCTCACAGTTGAGGTACAATGGAGGTTAAGAAGCGTGCCCAAGACCAAACAGGTAACACATAGCAGGGTTAGGACCAGACCAGGTCTGACTCCAAATGCATCACACTGCTTCCCATTCCAAAGTAGAGGGGAGCAGCTACCTGGCATTGTGGATAGATTGCTGGAATGGGAGTCAGGAAGACCTGAGCATGAGTCCTGTCTCAGAGGCTTACTAGAGGTGTGACGCTAAGGGGAATAATTCCCCACTAAATAAAGAAGCCACAGGGAAGCTCAAAAAACCCTAAATTACCCCAACAGAGGAAGACCAGTAATAATAGGGGGGGAAGGGGGAGGGAAAGGAGGGCAGTGTTGTATATCAAACAGCCTCCAAAACTCTTGTCTTTCCCTTCCCCTACTTGAATGAATCAGCACAATGCCTCTCTCTAAGCTTTTCACTCCCTTACCCCAATGCCTGATCCAATTAGGTCAAGCTAAGAGCCCTATAAAAAAACACACCAGACTTTCCTGATTAGGGGAGGAGAGCGAGTATTCCCTCTGGGCCTGGTTGGGTACCCCAGTTCCTCTGGGTTGTCCTAAAGGACCGGACCTGTTTCCACCAACCTCCCTGACTTTTGTCTATATTATGGCTATAGAATAGACATAGCTGTGTCAGGTCACTTCACCTGCTTTGCCTCAGTTTCCTCACCTGTAAAATGAGCTGGAGAAAGAAATGGCAATATTTTGTCTATACAACTACCCTTTGTCCTATGCCCCCTCACAAAACTAGTTCTCTTTGCTGTACCATTGTGTGTTCCAAGTTTCCTTGTACTGGATCTTGGCATTCCAAACCTCCTAAATCTTCATTAAGACACTGGGTGAGTCACTTCGCTTCTCTCAGATTCAGTTTCTTCCTCTGCAAAATGGGGATAATAATTAGTGCCTACTTCACTGGATTGACAGGAGGGTCAAATGAAATGATATACATAGAGGAACTTGCAAAGCTTAAAGTACTCTAAGTTATCTAGTATATCAGTAAACTATTTGTAGTGTTGTAGGAATTCCCTAGCCTGGGTTCCTTGAGAGTCCAGCAAGAATCTTATCCACCACTACATCTGAAATTTTGGGAAGGGGAGGCTCTTATACATTAACTTTTTTTAGGCTTATTTAGAGTATACAGAGGAGCAGATAGGTGGAGCCACTGTACAGAGATAGCTGGTCCTGGAGTCAGGAAGATATGTTCCTGAGTTCAAATATGATCTCAGACAGTTACTAGCTGTGTGACCGTGGACAAGTCACCTAACCCTGTTTGTCTAAGTTCCTCATCTGAAAAACATTCTGGAGAAGGAAATGGCAAAGCACTCCAGTATCTCTGCCAGGAAAACCCCATATGGGGTCATGAAGAGCTGGACATAACAACCGCACAACAGCACGGTTACAGAGAATGCAAATAAAGGAAGTTGTACAGGCAGGGTTGTAGGAGTTACTACAGGTCAAGTTTGTTCCTGTGGGAAATACGTTTCTCTGATGTTAGTCTTATCAGAATTCCCTGTATTGACAGGAAATCTCTTAAGATGGTAGAGGCCCCTTTTGATAATTAAAATCATTCTTGTTTATCCTGTTGTGGTCAATAGGAAGAGAACCAAAGTATAAACCCTACAAATCTGTTTCCTTGGTCCCAAGTTACTTTATCTGTGGAGAACATGTTTCCCCCAAACACACCTGGCTTTGATCCTCTAACTGCTAGGGGATCACCTGTGTGATCTTAGACAAGGCTCTTAACCTCAGTTGTCCCTTAGTGTGATACAACGGGGTTGGACTAGATCTCTTCCACCTCTAAATCTATGAAGATTCCATAGCTAGCTCTGATTGTTAGGAAGTTGCTGTATTTCCCTCTCTGGGGGTCTTATTCACACATAAGCCAGATGCCCACATTTCTGGTGTCTCATAGAGAGCTTTTTGTCTAGTAGGGTTTGACTAAACAGATTTTGGAGTCCCTTTCATCTTTCATACTGTACTTCTATGGACAAGATTCCTCTTTACAAATGGCCACCAAACTGGATTCTAGTGGTCCTCAGTGGAAACTTAAAAAGCACCAGAGAGATGATGATTATGCCCCATTCCTTTTTTCAATAGCTCTAAATCTTCAGATGCTTTTCTCTTCCCCAAAATCTTTAACTTCTACCTATTAAAGCCAGATAAAGCTGAGACTTTGGAGAGCATAAGTAACTTAGGTGATGGTACAGCTAATAAGTGTCAGAGGCAAGATTCGATTCTGACTACATGCTGGTCCACTCATGTTAGGGGGGATCCTCTCCACATATGTGTACTTTTATCATTTCCCTTCCAAAAGGATTTCCCAAAGCTTTAAAAGATCATAGATTTAGAAAGGGAAGGGAACTTGGGAGCCATCAAGTCCAACACCACCATTTTATAGATGAGGAAACTGAGACACAGGGATGTTAAGCTGACTTGCCCAGAGTCAGTCAACTAGTAAGCATCTGATGTGAAACTTGAACCTAAGTGCTCCTGACTCTTCCATTTTTAAAAATTTATTTAATTTTTTAATTTGTAAAATAAAAAAGTATGTCCATAGTATAACAAAAACATAGTATAATAAAGACGATTGCACACAAAACTGCAAATCTATTGTGTACAACTTGATATTCCTTTTAAAATATATAAATTTATCATGCAATTTTCTTTTTTTTCCTTCCTTTCCCCTGCCCATCCTAGAGATGGCTACCATTAGACACAAATAGATGTGTGTGTATGTATATATACATAAACATACTTCTATTTATCAGTTCTTTCACCATTCACTACCTGAAAGAGATTGCAGGAGAAAAACTTAAAGGAATATCATAGCCTCCTCACTTTTTTCATGCTACTTGTTTTCTGAGACAATACATGTATTGAAAACAGCACACATTTATTGAGCACTTGCTGTTTGCCAAGCACTAGGCATGAAGGGTATGGAAAATAACCAGCAGGGTTACCCTGGACCTTACTACTACCCTGATTAAATAACCTGGGGATAGAGGTTATCAGAACGTAAATCTGCCTAAGGACACATCACCCCTGGAAACTATAACTCAAAAGGTCTACAGGGTCCCTTCTAGTCCTGCAATTCTACGAGCTTATGATCCCCTCTTACTCATGAACTGGAAGGCACAAGGTTTTTAGTGAGATGGTATTAATCAGCCTTGATGAATCTCAACCCAGTCAAGTTGTCTCCTGCTCTCCCTTAGTGTTCCTCTTAGCCCGGCTGCTTAAACAATTATGTTTGTCCTCATATTTCCTTTGTCAATACTTCCTCCAGCAGCCAAAACAAACATTACAGAAACACACCAACCCCAGAACAGGGGGGGAAAGAGAGAGGAAGAAAATTAAAACATCACCAAACTTAACATGTGGGACACAGGAAAAAAGAAATTCACTCTGAAAAAGTAAATCCAACCCCTCACTCCTACACCCCATAATCTCCCCACCAACCTTTTAAAAACAAAACAAACACACACCAAAAAAAATAAAAGCATTTCTTAAACCTGGGATTACTGCCAGAGGGTCAAGGATACTGGCTGATTCAAGCCCAGGCCTCTTCCGGCCCTATCTCCTCCCTCCCAGAGCAGAGGGAGGTTTTTTCAGACCTACCCTCTATGGGCCCCAACCCCCTCCCTCCCTCCCAGAGAAACCACAGCTCCAGCTGTTAAGACTTCCCATTCCTGTAGCAGATGCATCAACCTCCCTGGGATTTGTGTATAGGAAGGTATTTAGGAGGGTTGCTAGGGGCCCCAGAGGTGTTACAGCTGGTAAACTTATGGAACCAATAAACCACCAAGAGACAAAAGAGGCCAAGCAAAGGGAGAGTTGTCACAATGGTTGAAAAAAAGGAAGACTGAAAAGTCTGATTCTTGTGAAGGAAAATGACTGGGAGCCAAAGGGAAGCTGGAAAAGGGGGACCTAAAAGGCCTGAAGGAGAGATAAGATAAAGGGCTAATGCAGGTTTTGCTCTAAAGTTACCAACTACTGCAAAGATAGCTACCTTTAATATAAATGTCCTTTTGATTTTGGGTGAGATCTGGGCACCTATCAGAACTGACACCTACTCTGTTCTCAAGGGCCAAAGCCTTAAGCAAAAATGTTAAGCCAATGAAATTTGTCTTTGGAATCCTCCCACCTCCCATTTTTAGTCCCTCTCCTACTTCTTGGCAATTCCTCATCTTTTATGACATCATCTCTGTGCCCAAACCTACCCCCCCCTACACACTGGTGTCCTAACCAAGCCTCCCCTTTCTCACTCAAAAATTCTTTCTACCTCCACCTTTTTGCACCAAAATTTATCAGTAAGACACATAGGTGTTTCATGGAAAATATTTTGATCGGACTAATTCACACTAAATTGTGAATGACTGATAGTCTCATTTATATTTTCATTTTTAAAGAGCTGGCCTTGGAACCAGGAAACTGAGTTCAAGATAGCCCTCTGACACATACTGACCATGTAACTTTGGGCAAGTTATTCAACTAAAACCACTCTCTCCAAAGTTATGAATTATTTCATAACTGTCCAAACTAATGACTTTTCTAAGTCCTCATTCTTCTTTACCTCTCTGTGGTCTTTGACCCTGGGGATCACCATCTCCTTATTACTTTCTCCTCTCTGTGTTTCCATGACACTACTCTCTCCTGGTTCTCCTCCTACCTAAGACACCTCTTCTCAGTCTCCTTTGATGGATCTTCAAGCAAGTTAAATACACTAATTATGGGTATCCCACAGGACTCTGTCCTGGGCCCTCTTCTCTTCTCCTATACTATTCTCACCTTCCCTCATTACTCTTAAATGAACCACCATTTTCCCAGTCCCCTAGATTCACAGCCTAAGAGCCATCCTTGATTCCTTACTATCCCTTACCCCCATATTCAATCTGTTGCCAAGGCCTGGCAATTTCAGTTTCATAACATCTTTTGAATAAGCCTCCTTCTCTCCTCTGATATTGCAACCACCCTGATGCAAGAAGCCCTCATCACCTCAAACACCTAGAGTACTGAAATAACCTGCTGATGGGTCTGCCTGCCTCAAGTCTCTCCCCACTCCAGTATACCCTACATTCAGCTATCAAAGTGGCCTTCCTAAAGCACAGATCTGACCATGGTACCCCATGATTCAATAACTTCCAGTGTCTCCCTATCAGTGACAGGATCAAATAAAAAATCCTATCTGATGTTCAAAGTCCTGCGTAACCAAACCCCCTCCACCTTTCCAGTCTTCTTGCATTTACTCCCCACCATGTACTTCTCTATCCAGTGACACTGGCCTCTGAGCTGTTCCTCCAACTAGACCTTCCATATCTTCCAACTCCTGGCATTTTTACTGGATGCCCCCCATGACTTGATACCAATCCCTCTTTATCTCTACTTCCTGGTTTCCTTCAAGCTCCAGCTAAAATTCAGCCTTCTATAGGATGCCTTTTCCCAATCCTTATTCTAATGTCTTCCATCTGTTAATTATTTCTCATTTATTCTATAATATAGGACCTATTATATTGTTGCTGTTGTTACTGATCCTTCATTTTTGAAGACCACTGTTTGACTCCTAAGCTCTCACCATTACCCCCCATCACCATGTCAAATTTTGTTATAACATCTCTCCTATATGTTCCCTTCTTTCCTCTCACTTTGCAAACCCTCTGGTGCAGGCCCCTATCACTTCACTCTTAGACTATTGTAATGGCCTTCTAGTAGGTCTCCCTGCCTCATCTCTGTCCACTTCAATCCATCATCTGCTCAGTTTCAAAAGTCATCTTCCTAAAGCATAAGTCCTGGAAACAGCTTTGTCTCCCTTTGGGGAAAATAAACCCTTGTTGCAGGAGGGAAGGAGGAGGCATGGGCCTAATCCATGTTGCAGGGAAATTCTGGAAGATAGTCCTATCACAGAGACATTTTTCCTGGGTTTTGTTAGCTTGACATGATGGCTATGATTAAAGAGTTGTTAATCTGTCCTTATCAGACAGAGGTTCTAGCAACTAAACATTTGAATTCAAAAAAATGATGTTACTCTTGTGTAGTTTTGAAGAGATGATCTAGTAGCAGGGAAAAATACCCAGCAGCCACCATGAGACTATCTGAGACTAACAGGGACCACCATGCCCATGGAAACAGCAGACGAGTGCCCAGCTGGGTCCATATGCCCCGCAGTCACCAGGAAACCAACAGGAATCAGTGAAAAAATGACCAAGGACACTACAATATGGAAGATAATGGGCTTGAGAATGGGAAAAAAAATTAAGTCACTTCAAGAACTCCCAATTTAGCTCTACCATGTATTAAACTATACAACCCCCTACTGGCCTGAAAAAAATTATTGAAACTCCCTAAGGAGAGAACAGAGAAGATCAGAAGGGTTTCTATCCCAAATTCCCTAAAGTCCCAGGCCAAGCCCCACATGGTCATAGTTTGGGCCCTGAATGGCTCAGAGTGGATGTCAATAGCAAATTTTTCTGTTTGGGGCAGAAACCCTGAGGTTCTTTCCCTCCCAGATTGATTTTTTTTTTTTGGACTATGAAAGAAAATACCATACTCAGCCCTATTTCTTACCTAGCCTTAATCACTGATTGGTTGTTGCCTCAGTCAAACTGAGACATGTTAAAGAGCTTATCTTAAAAAACCCAAGATCCTCCACTGCATCCAAAACCATCTCCAGCCACCTGATCTATATCTTGCCACTGGACCCAGATGGCTCTGGAGGAGCAAGTGAGGCTGGTGAATTTACACAGCCCCTGCTCACTTAAATTCAATTCACTTTCATGTCAGGGCGTCACCTTCCTGATGTCACGGTCCTCTTCAAGAACAAAGGACAAACAACTACAACATACTTTACGGGTCCCTCCACTTCCTAGAACCTTCATCCTAAGAGTCCTTTGAAGCTGTTTCAGAAAACTATAATAACTCTTTGAAATCTGAATAAGCAAATGAACCTGATGCTAAGAAAAGAAGGAAGTAAGGAAAGAGAGAGAGAAGGAAGGAAGGAAGGGAGGAAAAAAAGAAAGACTCACTAAAGATGGGACATTACAAGGAGGCCTTGGGGCACTTTACCTCCCAAAGTATACTAGTATACTATAAGATGAATGAGTTTATCACCTTACATGTTCTTTGCAAAACGCTCTTTATGAGCTCCAGGAGGCTCACATAGCTTTTAAGATCAGGATGGGTTAAGAACAGTGAGTGGGGCAAGAAATCTGCCCTGTCAGCTAACACTTAAAAAGACTCAAGACTCCCAAACACACAATCTACCCTTACATCTCAGAAAGACAAAGATTACGCCATGGCCTACTGCATCAGAAGACTGGGCTCCAATTCTGCCTTAAGAGCAAATCACTCTCAGAGCCCCTGTTTCCTCATCTGCAAAACACTTGGGGTAACACTTGTACTGCCTAGGTAAAGGACTACTTCAAGGAAAGTAAAGCATTATGTAAATTGACTTGTTATTATTCAACACATAACCTTAGGCTGAAAGCCTGGGGTTAGAAAGCTGGTCTTGAACTCAAGGTTCAGGTTCACGTATAGCCTCTAACAAATACTGCTCTAGGTGGCACAGTGGATAGAGCCCTGAAGCCCTGAATAGGCCCTGAAGTCAATAAGACTCAGCTTCTTGAGTTCAAATCTGGCCTCAGACACTTACTAGCTGTGTGACACTGAGTAAATCTCTTAACCCTGTTTGCCTCAGTCTCCCCATCTGTAAAATGAGCAGGAGAAGGAAATGGCAAACCACTCCAGTATCTGCCAAGAAAGCCCCAAATGGGGTCATGGAGAGTCAGACACAATTGTAAGGACAATCGAACACATACTCCTGATCTGCACTGGCTGTTTCCTCACTGGAAGTACCCAACTTGAAAGAAATCATACATCTGATCTCTCTCCCCTCCCTCCCCCTCTCCCAAAAAAACAACCCAACCCTGTTTCAGGATGCCCAGGAAGCATATTGAAAGGCAGGGTGATACACTGAAAAAAAACAGACTGGTCTGCTCCCTAATCCTTGTGTGACCTTGGGCAATTCACTTGGCTCCTCATCCTCCATTTCTTCATCTGTAAAGTGAGAGGACTGAACTACAATCACCTCTACAATCCCTTTCAGATGGAAATTCATAATTGTCAGAGCCTGCTTTTACCTATAAACAAATACTAGGAGAATAATATGAGGGAAGGGGTCACTAAGGCACTTTTTTGTTCGGCTCCCTCCTTGGAAAGCTGCTGCCTTCTTCTTCCCCCATATCTTGGTATTATGTAGGTTTTTCCAGGATGTCCTAAGGTACATACAATCTGTAGCTTTTAAGTTGCTTTTTAAAATTTATTTCTCATAGCTTGAATTAAAAAAATCTGGTCCCTCAGAAAAACCAATGTATCCACTTTGAGGGACCCACAGGCCACCCTGCAGTCCGTCAATCAGTAGCTCTCTCAAGGTTAGCCAGGGGCCGGGTTTCCAGGAATGCAATAAAGCTCCCTGACTATTTCCATATTATGCGGAGGAGGTCCCTGGGGTCCCCATAGAGAGCTGCCTTAAACCCCTGGTCGGTTGGGTTGCTTCACCCGCCCACAAGTTTGCTGCAAATTTAGTTGAGATTGAGGAACTTCCAGTGGTTTTGAGACCAAAGGGTGGGGTAATGGGAGGGGGGATGGGTTTTTTGGGGGGAAGAGGTAGCAAAGCTGGGAGGGGCGGAATATTAGGGAAGTTACAGACAAGAGGGAACAGATGTGGAGAATGAAGCAGCCTTATTTCAGTGAGATTTCCCTCCCTCCTCAGACCTGGGAAACAAAAGTCCTCAGAAAACAATTAACCACGTGGCCTTGGAGCAGCCAGCCCCGAGGGAAGCCAGCAGAGTTTAATTACACTTAACTACTGAAAATTCACCAAAAGGGGGTGCTTTTTTTTTTTTTTTTTACAAACCTAGGTCTCTTCCTTCAAGCAGGCAGAGAAGTGAAGGAATTTAGGTCAGTTCAAAAGAAATTGGAGACAAAGCCCCTGACCTCCTTCCAACAGAAACTGTCCAAGGAGGACCCATCAAACAGCAGCAACCTAGAGTTTGGTCTCCCTTAGACCAAATCTGTTTAACAATGCTGTAGCCAGCTTTTCTCCCTGGTCCTGGGCCACAGATTCCTGATAGCATTTGCCCCGGCCTCATGGAATTATAGATTTAGTGGTAGAAGGGGCTTAAAGACTTTCAAATCCAGATCTCTTATCTGACATATGAGGAAACTGAGTCACAAGGATTGGCAAGCTAATAGTTTGTGTCTGAGGAGGGATTTGAATGTAGGTTTCCTTGAATCTAGAGTTCAATAAAACAATCATTTAAACTCTAAAGGGTTCAACAAAAGAATAATACGATGAAAAAGATAGGGTATAAACGCCCTAAGTAATCTAGAGACAGCTAGATACTGCAGTGACTATACTGGTGGGCAAAGACTCCAGGTCAAATTCTACCTCAGAAACTTACTGATTGGGTGACCCTAGACCAGTCATTTAACCTGCCTCAGTTTCCCTATCTATAAAATGAGGATAACAATGTCTACATCATGGAATTGTTGAGATTCAACTGAGATAACATATGTAAAGTACTTCATTAATCTCAGGCATTTAGAAAAGTTAGCTTATTATTTCTTCCTATAAAAGGATAATAATGATTTCTTGGGCAGAACTCTCTCCACAGTTAATCATGTAGGTGATACCAAGCCCTGGAAAAGGGAGAAGTGAGGGTAGGTGACCTATAGACCAGAGGGGAGCTCAAAAACACACCATCCAGCATCTTGAATGCAACTCAAACCAGATTAAGATGCAGTTGGGAAATATTTAATAAAACAAATTAAAATATAATGAAACATAGATAACATTACATTTTAAAACTAAATGTGTGTCCCATTGGGATCCTTACATATGGATTGGTAGCCAGACATCCCAACTGAACAAATGAAAAGGGATCACTGGGAGATGTTGGCAAAAGGAAACAGAATGAGTTTTAATGAAAGCAAAACGGAGGTAGGAGCTCAGAGTCAGAGATCTCAAAAGCCATCTATCTAGTCCTGTGCCACCTGCATTGTTGTTCAGTCATTTTCAGTCATGTCAGACTCTTCATGACCCCATTTGGCAGAGATACTGGAGTAGTTTGCCATTTCCTTCTCTAGTTCATTTTACAGAGGCAAACATGGTTAAGTGATTTGTTTGGGGGTCACACAGCTAGGAAGACTCTGAGGCCAAATTTGAACACAGAACCATGAGTCTTCCTGACTTCTGTCCGCCACACTATCCACCTTGCTTCCTTTCCTACCTCCCCATCCCCAATTTTACAGATTAAGAAAGAGAGCATGGGGCAGCTACCTGGTGCAGTGAATAGAGCACCGGCCCTGGAGTCAGGAGGACCTGAGTTCAAATCCAGACTCAGACACTTAACACAAAACTAGCCATATGACCTTAGGCAAGTCACAACCCCAATTACCCTACCTTCCCCGGACCAAAAAGCCAAAAAGAGAGAGAGAGAGAGAGAGAGAGAGAGAGAGAGAGCAGCTAAAGTGACTTGTTCCGGGTCACACCAGCAGTAAATTTGCCTAGTCCTAAGAAGTAAAATAAAGCACACAACAAAATGGTGAGGGAGTGACTATATTTGGAGTAGGGTGACCATAATCCTGATGGAAGTCATTAAAGCATTAATTCTTCTCCCACTACAGATTAACAAACCTTTTTTTGTCATTTACTCATAGACAGATGCCTGGGGCACTGAGGAATCATATATCATAGTTAAAATCAGAGGTCCTATATGAACCTAGTTTTCCTGGACTCTAAGTCAAAGTCACCCTTGCATGAATATGGCAGAAAAAGATTCGGAGGTCAAAGTTGTTGAGTTCAGGCCTTGGGGATCGAGGGGAGTTCTGATAGATCAGGAAGGTATCATTTTGCTGATGGCCTCCCTCCCAGAAGCCTGTCCACATTAAAGAAAGGTCCACTGAGGCAAACAAAATTTAACAAGTTTCCAAAAGTTGTCCAGGAAACTAGGCCAGAACTGAAAACTCCTCTCTTTATCCTAGGCATGAATAGAGGATCACATTCTCTCCTTCCTGACGGTAAGGAACAAAGGCTAATCCACAAAAGGACTGAGTTTGGGGCTATGCCACCCTGAATTGTTTCCACAGCTAGCTAGAAACATCAAATGGCATTGGGGGGTTTCCAGTAAGATCCTGCATTTTGCTCAACTTTCCATCCCCACTGAATGGCATAAGGAAGTCAGATGACTTGCCCTAGGGAAGTCTGTGATTCAGTGGTTCAAATGGAATGTGACACGCAGCTTGTTCCCACAAAGATGCCTAGCTTCTTCAAACTGGACATTATCAGTCTCAGCAGAAAGGGAACTTCCTTTAAGGCTCAGCTCATGTTCCCCCTCCTATTGGAGACCTTTCCTGATTCCCCAGCAGCTAGTATCACATACCTCCCCCCACCCAATCACTTTGGGTTTGTCAGAGAGACAGAGACAGATAGAAAAATAGATAATACGTATAGATATCTACATACATGGATAAATAAATATAGAGACCATTGATAGATATATACGTAGATATACTGAAACATAGATAAATAAATGTATAGATAATAAAAGATAGATACAAAGATAAATAAACATAGAGATGATTGACAGATATAGAAATGGTTGATAAATGATAGATACATATATACATAGATAAATGTATAGATGATAGATATCTAGATAGATACAAAAGAGATACAGAGATGATTGATAAATACGTAGAAGATACATAGATAACTATAGAGATGATTAATAAATGATAGATATATACATATATAGATACATGTATAGATTATAGATAGATAGATATTATATTGATTCCTCTGTTTATGTGGTTACCCATAAAATGTGAGCTGCTTGAAGGTAAGAAGTGTTTTGGTTTTGTCTTTGTCTCCTCAGGACCTCATATGGTGCCCATAGTAGGTACTTAATAAATGTTTCTTGAATGAATGAATGAATGATGAATGAATGAATGAATGAATGAAGTACCACTTGACTTTTATCTCAGGCCAATAATGAATAAAATGCGACATTGCCATCCTAGTTCCAACCTATCCTCTGAACTCAATGGGAATAGGGACTGGGCCTGTGATTTCATTGGTCTAGTGAACCTCAGTTCTTCACTACCAATATAGGTTGGTACCCTCTCTTCAATTTGACAGATTAAAGAAATAATCTAGGTAATGCCTAGGTAATGGTCAATGTGTATCAGAGTGAGGACTTGAACCCAAGACTTCTGGCCTCAAGGTCATTTTTCTAACCTGTACACCAAACCACCTCTCTCTGAGCTTGAAGTAGTCTATGAAAATGAGTCTATGAAAATCACCACCCTACCTACTCTGAGGGAAGGAAATCAATTGTCCCATACAAAGAGGTCAATACCTGTGATTTCATTGATCTGAAAACTCCTTCTACCAATGTAGATCTGGCAAGCTGTACCTCACACTCAGATGCCCAGGGAATTGATCAGTTAATACATATCAAAAGCAGATCTTAAACCTAGGCCTTCTTAATTAGTCTTCTACCCACTATACCAAGGTACCTTTTTAAATAATCATTCACTTCTGAAAAATTAGAATTGGCTTAGATTTAAAATGAGAAAGAGACAGGTCAAGTCTCCTAAAGGAGGGTCCAGGACTTTGAACCTAGATTAAATTATTGTAATAATTTTAAAGATAATTTACAAATGGCCTTTACTTGTTGCTAGACAACACCATAAATTATATAGAAAAAAAAATTAGTACTTACACATCATATTTTCTTACCTAATTTCTGTAACAGTCTATTTTGAGCCAAGGAAGATACAAAGCTTTCTCAAATAGGGAATTTATTTAGATACAATTTGTTGACATTAAAAAATAAAATGTGCAGCAAGGACACATATCACAGCCTGTGACACTGCTATCCAAGATTCCTTTTGTCCTGAACCAGGGCATGCCAGAGCACATTTAAACATCCAGCTCTGCCAGGATTATGGATTACCCTGAGTAGTTTATGAACATTGGGAGTTAAATCATATCGGTAGGACAAAGGGAGGAGTTGGAACCCTTCAAAATGTATCTATCTGTGGTAATCAGTCTCCAGGCTCTTCCAGATATAACAGACAGGAGTAAGCCAGATAAAAGATACCCAGAAGCAGGGGTGTGCTAGTAAATGTTTAACAACCAGTTCTCTGAACAAAATAAAGCAAAAACAAAAAAATGTATGTATGACATACTTTTAAATTTAATCTGTGCTATAAATATTTTCTCCTTCATTTTCCTAAATTCAAACAATCAACAAAATAACAAAGCCCTAATTTCTAGCATTTGCAGATTTTCTAGGTGTAAATGCTCAGCAGTGAAAATTTAATGACTGACTCTAGAAAGCAGGCACAGCTGGCTATAGCGGCACCCTCTAGAGTCCTTAAAATCTTTCTGGTGTCAGGGTCAGCACTTTTGAACTTAATCATCCCAGCTATTTCTGACTATACGTCATTCCTGCCTCCCTTTGAGGAGAGGGAAGGGGTTAGTGTGGGCATTAACAGTGTCAATAATACTTAATTTTATTCCAATCCTGTACCGTGTACTGGAAATAAATGATCCCCTTCAACATTTGATGTATCCTTCATATGTCTTTCCAAAAATTAAATGGTCTATTATTTTCACTAGCAAAATTCGCAATGAATTATGTGTAAGATAAAACATGATGGTGAAACCACCATTAACTAAGAATTCTAAAGAACTTTTGGTATCACATAACATAAGATTAGTATCAGAACATAATACTGGGTTGTTTTTTTTTTCTATTTTCCTCCCCCTTCATCCATGAGAGATGGAATTGTAGGAGCACCTGAAGCTAACATTCTGCCATCTTTACTTATTTTGAGCTTTTCACCTCCATTTCCTAGAGGAGTTTCACTTATTATATAATAATAAAAGGCAATGTTCTTTGGAATCTAGACCTTCTTATGAGTTGACCTTCTTTTCTCTCTGTCCCTTCCTTAAAAGTTTCACTACTCACAAAAAGCTTGGCTTAAGTCAAGATTTTGGCATTTCCCAGATGAGGAAGAGTAAGTTCAAACTCACACATTTAGTAAATGGCAAACCAGTAAACAAAACCAGTTTCCCGGTTCTTTCTCTTACATCATACTGAAGTAACTTAAAATACAATTTCTATTAGAAACTTCTAGGGGAATAAAAAGCTCTTCTATGTCTTAATAGTAGATAGAAATTCCTGGGACAATGTAAAACTTGACTTTAAAAATGACTAAAATGTCCATACCCTTTGAACCAAAGATCTCGCTGCTAGACATCGAAGACCAAAGAAGAGCTAATATTCCTATAGTGTTTCCTATTTGCCAAGCACTTTACAAACAGTATCTCATCTGATCCTCACAAAATCCCTTGGAGGTAGGTGCTATTGTTATCATCCCCATCTTACAGATGAGAAAACTGAGATTAAGAGACTTGCCCAGGGTCACCATAAGTGTCTGAGGCCAGATCTGAACTCAAGTCTTTCTGATGCCAGCACTCTATCCACTGCATTATCTAGCTGTCCAGATTTCTTCTGCCAAAGACAGAACAAAAGTTTCCATATACAACAAAATATTCATAGCATCCTTTTTGTAGTGGTAAAGAACTAGAAATAAGTAGAAGTCCATTGATTGAGGGACATTGAAGCTAACTGTGCTACATGCGTATAATGGAATGTTACTGTGCCAAGAAAAACAATCAATTTTTTTTATTTGTCTTTGTATCTCTAATACTTAGGGAAGAGTCTGATTCTTAATATACTTCTTAACTGAATTTAGAGAAGTATAAGAAGACTTACAGGAATTTTATAAAGTAAAATAAGAACCAGGAAAATCATATACATAAAGGCTTGTGGTTGTTCAGTCATGTCTGATTCTTTATGACCCCATTTGGAGTTTGCTTGGCAAAGATACTGGAGTGATTTGCCCTTTCCTTCTCCAGCTCATTCACAGAAGAGAACCTGAGACAAACAGGGTTAAGTGACTTGCCCAGGATCATACTGCTACTAAGTATCTGAAGCCAGATTTGAACTCAGGAAAATGAATCTTCCTGACTCTAGGCTGGTACTCTATCCATTGTACCACCTGGCTGTGCCACCTAGTTTAGAAAGACTAAACAAAGTAAATGTAAAGAACAAAAAAAAAACCACAATTTTAATTGTAATGCCCAAGAGTGACCTTGGAAAAGAAATGAGAAAATGTTTTCCTTCAAATCAGAGGTAGAAGACTACAAATATGGAAAAGTTGTCAGACATAGTTACTGTGCTGGTTATAGTTAGTTTTGCTAAACTTTTTTCTTTCTTAAAAATTTTGTTGCAAGGGACAGCCTACCGATAAAAGAGAGGAGTAGAACATATCCAGAAATGAAGATGATATAAAAACAAGCAGTTTCTAAGAAGTATTTTTAATTAATCTGTCTTTACAATTCAAGGAAATAATAATTATAAAATAAACCATAGCCTTCTTAAAACTAGAACCTTTACTCAATCTCCAGGTTCTAAATGGTGTTTGGAAATAAAATTATGTAAATATGATTCCAGCCACATTCCAACATAGATTCTCTATTCATGAGCCATGTAAAGCCACAAATCAAACAGTAAAATATCAAATTAAGGCAGAATAGCAAGATAACATACCAGAAAATAAATGAGCAACAGAATGACTCCTGTTCTATACCTCTACCCCCCAGACACAAAGATGGATGCAGTTTCCTACAAACGCCTACAAAGAAGTGACAATTTCTGAGGAAACTCATCCCTCCTATGTAGGGATAAACAGAGTTATGAATCAGCCCATCCTTCTCCACCTCCTCTCATCCTGATCTCAATAACGAGCATGAGAATCTGCAGATGCCTCTTAGCTATAGTCATTCACTGAGGTGGTTCCAGTATCATCAGTATTTTGCTGGGAATTCTAGATTCAGAGATGCTAGAGCTGACTCATAGTACTTGTCTTTTTCCCCTGATTCCAAAACACCTTCTTCCTTCTTGATCTGCCCAAAGGTTCTCTTCGCAATCATAGCTAGATAATCTCTGCATTCCTCAGCTCCCTCTGTTTGTTCTCAAACACAGGCAATCTGATTCTACAAGAGGTTTTTCCTCCTTCCTTCCACCACCCCCCTGCTGCCAACCTTACCCTGTCCTGTAGTGCATTGGTAGCTACCAAATCTATCTCCTCACAACTCTCCTCTTCTGAACCTGATCTTCACGATGGCATTCCTATGTTCAGGTATGTCTTTCAGAATCCTGAGGTTTCTCACAAGTGGTTGGTAACTGACTCACTTCAGTCATATTGGCCAGTGAATTTGGGCAAGAAGTCAGATTCCCTATCATATAATAATAACTTACTACAACAGAAAATTCCAATCAGTCAACAAGTATTTATTATGTAACAAGCTCTGTGCTAACTCTGAGGATACAAGAACCAAGTGTCAAATAATCATGGCACAAAGAGCTTACAATCTAATTCTATTCTAATGGGAGAGAGCTACTACATATGAAAATATATGTAAGTATAATAAAATATGTAAAATATACTTATAAAAGTATAAACATAAATATTAAGCTAATTTATACAAAGTATGGGGTGGCTAGGTGGCAAGTGAATAGAGCACCAGCCCTGGAGTCAGGAGGACTTGAGTTCAAATCCGACCTCAGACACTTAACACTTACTAGCGGTGTGACCTTGGGCAAGTCACTTAAGCCCAATTGCCCTGTGCTCTCCCCTCCAAAAACAAACAACAACAACAACTATATATCTATATAGTAAATGAAATACAAAATAGTTTGAAAGGGAGAGCACATACAGATAGCGGGAATGAGAAAAGCCTCCATGGAAAAGATGGTGGCTAAGCTGCAGGTTAAAAGGAAGATAAAACGTGATGAGGGCGATGCAAGGAAAGAGTTTATTCCAAGAAAAGAAGTCAGTCAGTGCAAAGACACTGAAACAGAAGGTGAAGAACATTTGTGAAGAACAGAGAGAAGGCCACTTTGGCCATGGCTCAAAGTATGAGAGAGTAATGTTCCCTGAAGCTGGAAAGATAAGTTGCTGACAAGTTCTATAGGACTTTAAAAGCTAACCTGAGGATTTTATTTTTGATCCTAAAGGCAATAATAGGAAGCCACTGTGGTTAATTGAGTAGGGGAGGCACAAGGTCAGAACTGTGCTTTACTAACTTTGACAGTAGTGTGTTGGATAGACTGGAGTGGAGAGAGACTTGAGGCAGGGAGACCAATCAGGAAATTGCTGCAATAATCTAGGTGAGAAGTGATAAAGCCTGAACCAAGATGGTAGCTGTGTGAGTGGAATGAAGGGGATAGATGTAAAGGATGTAGCAAAGGTACTGACAGCAAGCTTTGGCCATTGATTGGTTATGTGGGATAAGGGAGAGTGAAGAGTCCCAGTCCAAGAGCACATCAAGATTATTAAAGTGGAAGACTATCAGGATGATGATGCCTTCAGGCAAAATAAGGAAGTTTGTTAGAGCTGAGGGTTTAGGGAGAAAGTTAATGAGTTTAGTTTGGGGGACAAGTTAAGTTTAAGATGTCTCCATTTGAAAAAGTAGTGGCTTTTAAATGAAAGCACATTTATCAGAGAGAGCAAGGCGAGAGTACAAAGTAATTAAGCAATGGCATTTTCATTTAGAACTTTCTTTCAAGCCTGGTTCTTAAGCATCTTTGGTAGGAGGACCAGGAAGCCACTTCAAAACCAACTCACTACTCCAGTGCTTCTCTATGGTACATCCCAACTTTGCATGCTCAAAGGAGTCACCAATGCCTGTTCAGTGATGGTCATCATATTTTATTGTCAGGCAAGCAGTGTCTGACATAAGCAAGCAGGTCACAAGCAGCAAGTGGAATTGTGTAGAGTGGGGGAGTAATGGAGCAAGAGGTGTAACTAACAGATTGAGGAATGAATGAATGGTGATTCCTTCCCTTCACCCTCTTCAGGGTCAAGCAACTGGCTGCTGACCACTTGCTTCTCCTTTAATTTATTTTTTTTTCTCTGCCCTAGAGAGGATGGGAGCATTCTATTTTATAGGGGGGGAAATGTTCCGTAATGGAAGACTGAGTTATACCAGTAGAAAAATGCTTTAAGCTGTAATTCCCTAAATCACTCTGCCTCCAGCTGTGAAACTGACTGATACTCTTAAAGCCCCTGAAAGCCTTTGGGGGCAGCTGTGGTGACTCTTTCAGAGAAGAGAAAAGTGTGTGTGTGTGTGTGTGTGTGTGTGTGTGTGTGTGTGTGTGTGTGTGTGTGTGTGTGTGTGTGTGTGTGTGTGTGTGTGTGTGTGTGTGTGTGTGTGTGTGTGTGTGTGTGTCTTTTAGAAGAGGTAAATCAGGAGGGAGGTTTTTTTTTTTTAAAAGGTTTTTTTCCTTGAATTCTTTCTAAAAGCTGCTAAAAGGAAGAAAGATTCACTCAAAGAGGAAAAATACTCAAGTACCTTTGGTACAGTAGAAAAAGAATCAAAGGTCAGGGAATAGGACCAAGTAATCAAAGAACCAGGAAGTCTGGGGTCTATATACTTGACTCATTGGATTACAGGATATACAAAACACACTATAAAACCTTAGTCAGCTTCACTCCAGTGAAACTGGGACCCAGGGTCCAGAGCTAGTTTCCCCATTATAAAATTTTGGACACTTGGAAATAAAAGAATAAAAGTTCCTTGAGGGTTTGATTTTGGCCTGGGTGGAGGAGAAGTGAGGAGGAGATTTGGAACCAAACCTATGATTTCATTAATACAGGAAAGAGTTGAGCAGGCTCCATCTATCAATACAGATTGACACCTACCTACTCTATAATTTAGTCTTAGAGAGTTGCCTAAAACAATCAGAAACTAAATGACTTGCTCAATACTCAACTGAGAGTCAGCCTACATCAGAGGTAGTATTAGAACCGAGATCTTTCTGTCCCCACAGGGTTCCCTAACCACTTCTCTAAACTGCCTCCTCTTGTATATAGTCAGAGCTTTAAAATGCTTGTTGGAGCCAATTGAACCATAATTGGCTAACAACCAAGCCCCTGATTATGTGCTGTAAAATCTCCCAGAAGATGTCCATCAATTGGAGAATGACTAAACAAGCTATGGTATGTGATTATGACAATATTATTCTGCTATAAGAAATGACAAGCAGGATGATCTCAGAAAAACCTGGGAAGATTTATATGAACTGATGTAAAGAGAAGTGAGCAGAAACAGGAAAATGTTGTACATAGTAACAGCAATATTGTACAATGAAGAACTGTGAGTGACTTAGCTATTCTCAGCAATACAATGATCCAAGACAATCCCAAAGGACTAATGATGAAGCAAATTATCCATCTCCAGAGAAAAAATTAATATTATTTGAATACAGACTTGAAGCATGCTATTTTTCACTTTTATTCTTTTTCTTTTGTTCAAGTCTTCTTGTGCAAAATGACTTAATAGGGAAATGTTTTACATGATTGTGTATGTATAAGCTATATTGGATTGCTTACCATCTCAGGGATGGGCAAAGGGAGGGAGGAATCGAATTTGAAACTTAAAACTTAAAAAAAAAAACCCCAAATGTTTAAAATATATATTTTGACATGTAATTGAGAGAAAAAATAAAATGTATTTTTGAAAAAGCTCTCCCAAAAGAAAAGGGCTCTGCCAATATGAAGAATGGTTGTGATCTCCCAGGGGTGGCATCAAGTTTTCTCCTGAAAAAGGTTTGCAAACACACTGACTGGAGAAAATAAACACATACACACCAGACTGCTGATTTGTTCTCCCAGATTAAGCAAATTGTTAGAATTACTGGAGAGAAAAAAAGTCTATGATTTGATTAATGATAAAGAGAAATGACTTTCACAAGAAGAGACAGAGGAGACATCACAGTGATGCAGTGACTGTAAACAGTACTGAAGTACCCCACTTCATCATATAAGGGAAATCCCAGTGAAGTTTGAGGAGAGGACTGTCACCATCTGTTCCATAGAACATGCATCAACATAATTTTTTCCACATGTTATGAATTATTTTTTATTTCACAAACATCAATTAATCTTTTTTCTTTTCTAACTAAAGGAATTTTATTGCAACTATGCTTAGAGGTTGAGTAAAAACTTTTTTCCTCTAGTTCTAACCATCTCTTCTTCAACACATTTCTAAATCATTGGTTTTTGCCAGGTGAAAAGTCAGCCTTTTTGAGACAGCTAGGTAGCCTTGTGGATAGAGAGCTGGGCCTGGAAACAGGTAGACCTGGGTTTAGATCTGGCCTCAGATACTTCCTGGTTGTACGACCGTAGGCAAATCTGCCTCAGTTTCCTCAATTGTAATAGGGGGATAATAAAAGCACATACTTCCTAGAGCTATTGTGAGAATCAAATGAGATATTTTTTCTAAGGGCTTAGCCTGGCATACAGTAGGTACTTAATAAGAGCTTATTCCCTCCCTTTTTTCCTAATGACAATTCCTGGAATTAAAAAAGAAGAAAGTGGGGTGGTTTGGTGGCACAGTGAATAGAGCACCGGCCCTGGAGTTCAGAGGACCTGAGTTCAAATATGGCCTCAGACACTTAACACAAAAAACTAGTCGAGTGACCCTGGGCAAGTCAACCCAAATTACCCTACCTTCCCCCCTCCAAAAAGGAAGAAGAAGGAGGAGGAGGAGGAGAGATGCTTCAGCAAAACACAACAAGAAGTGAATGTCCAAGACAGCAAAACTGGATATGCCTTCAAGATCATTTAGTTGAAGGGTTCTGAGCTTTTCGATGTCATTATGGTGACCTCTTCTCAGAATACAGTTTTGATGCCCACAGTCCTAAATAAAGGAAATACTCTCATTCCTCTCCAGGTGGTACTGTAGACAGACTTTCTTTATTATATCCCAATTCTTCATCCTGAAACCTCACTGCAGCTCTGGAATTCGTACTTTGGAAGTATACTGCCACCCAAGCCTCCTCCCTCTAATTGGGTGGCTCTTCCAAGAACCAGTAGAAGTTGGTTCTGGATTTAAATTCTGGCTTGGCAAGATAACTGTGGGTTATATAGGTTTAGTCAGTCATTCAACAAGCACCTACTATGTGCTAGGTACTGTGCTAAGCACCAGAGATACAAAAAAGTCAAAAGAGTCCCAGTTCTCAAAGAGCTCAGTCTAATGGCAAATTTAGGCAATACATGTACCTTCAGAAGTCAATTAGTCCAACCCATCATTTTATGAGGCAACTGAGGCACAAGAAAGCTAAATAAATAACTTGCCCAAGTCACATACAGAGGTAATAAAGAGATATTTGTATCCAGGATCTCTAACTCTAGAGATAGTATTCTTACCACGGTGCTATATACTACCATTTCCATTTTATGGATTGAATAAATAAATGCCACAAATAAAATCTTCTTCCATCAAATAAAAAAAATGATGGTACAGGCAAACATAGCTAAGCTGAACACACTTTGAACATAGAGACTTAGGAGCAAAGAGGCAAGGGGATGAATCCAAGGAAAAATGGAAGAAAGTATAGTATTTGGCTATTAAAAATAGTAAAATTGTAGCTTTCATCAACTCTCTTCCAGAGGGTTTGGTTATTTAAGTAAAAAAAAGACCTAATCAGAAGATGTTCTCTCCCATAAGTCACTCTCCTAGCATAGAGCCCCAAGATAGAGTTATAACAAAATTCCAGGATATTCAGGTTAGATTGCTAGGGATGTAAGTGTCAGATAGTCATACCTCTGTCAATTACACCGACATGTTTGCCAACAATCAGGAATGAGATGCACAGAGCAAAAAGGAGTCAAAACAAGTAGATCACTAATAATATTGTTTTTATCATTATTAATGATAATAGTTTCTTGAAGGCAGGAATCTGTTGTTTGGCTTTGTATTCCTAGAAAAGCATCTTGCACATAGTATTTTGGTACCTTACTGGATTAGCTCTCTGGAATCAGAAAGACCTGGGTTCAAGTCCAGCCTTGAATCTAGGATGGAAAGCCGGTATTGAAGTGCATTGCTAGAGGGAGTTTTCTCACAGGGAATCCATAAGCAATAAATAAACAAACATCTATTAATCACTTACTATGTGCTAAGTGGGATACAGGGAAAAAGTGAAAACCTTTCCTAACAGACAATATGAATGTATATAAATCCCAAGTGTAAACCTCCCCACCCCCCAAAAAAGACCCATGATTCCATTGATGGATGTTTCAGAGTTTCACTGGTAACTCCTTCTGCAAATGCAGATAATTCCAATAAAATGACTGCTAACATTTGTATAGTGTTTACTATGTGCCAGGAACTATGCAAAGTGCTTTACAATTATTATGTCATTTGATCTTCCCAACAATCCTGGGAGGTGGGTGCTATTATTATCATTATTTTACAGATGGGGAAATTGAGGTAAACAAGGGTTTAAGCGACTTCCTCAGGGTCACATAGCAACTAAGTGTCTGAGGCTAGATTTGAATTCAAATCTTCCTGATCCTGGTCCAGAGCTCTATGGTTTGTCCAGATTTTCCCATAGATTGCTCCACTGGGGATCTATGCAATGCTCTAACAGGCCTTACTCCTGTTTTCTTAGTACCTAGGGAGTGGCTATGTACCATTTGACCTAGCTGCCCAATGTGTCACATTTTTGCTAGAGAGCAACCCTAGCTCCTTTTCCTACTCTACCTGTCCTTGAAAATGCAAACATTCAAGAAATATTTATCAAATAAATGGCAATCACACCTTATACTTAGACCATGTTTTGTCCCTTCCAAAGCGTTGACATATCTATTATCTTACTTGATCCCAGGAGGGTAACAAGGGAAGGTTTTTCTTTATTTTTAAGGGGGAGGAAAGGGAGGCAGGAAAGTGACTTGCCCAAGGTCCTGAAGGGAATTATCAATAAAGCCAGTAGTATATGCCAAGTTATTGTACAATGGAAAGTAAATTGGACCTGGAATCAAGGGACTTGTATTTTAATACTTTCTCTGCTACTTATTAGCCATTTGACCTTTGGCAAGTCTCTTTAATTTCTCTGAGTCTCAGTTTCCTCATCTGTAAAATTGAGGTTTGTTTAGATGGCCCCTAAGGTCCCTTCCAGCATTGAATCTATAATCCTAAGAGTCTAATTCCAATGTTCTCCCTACTCTTCCATGGCCATATTAAAATGAGCCAATATTGACAAGTTAACTAAAATAGTACCCAGAGAAAATAAATACCCGTGGACCACCAGTAACCCTTTTCAGAATTCTGAAGAGTTTTGCCATAACATTACAAAGGCCTTTCAAGACCCAGCCCTGTTAATGAATACTCCCCACCCCTTCCTCTGCACCTTCTTCACCTTAGTACACATCAACTTAGAGGCATAAAAGACCCACTGATAGCCTGGAAAAAGAGTTTGCTGCTCCCTCTACAATAACATTTAGCTGGCTTTTCTCCCAAAGTCTGCTTCTGAGGCTTTACAAGGTCTGAATGAAAAGTGGAATGGGTGTGGGTGAAGGGAAAAGGAAAAGGAAAAAGAGGTGTGGAGGCTGACAACAGGGGAATGAGGCGTCTGTAGTGGCAGGCTGCATCTGGGAGAAGCCTGATCAAGTCAATCAGCCTTCGTTTTGTTTCTCATGAAAACTGAGGTTATGGAAGAAGAAAATGTAGGTTTATTAGACATGGGCTTGGTGAAATTTTTATGTTAAACATAATTGTTGAAGGTTAGAGAAGAGCAGCTCTCAGCTCATTGACACCTAATCATATTCAGTCCTAAATAAATCACAGTCATCTAGGAGATGGAGACCACCCCTTCTATTTGTAAGCTTTTCATTTACTTTGGCAAGTGTCCCCTTTGGCTAGTCTATCTGTTCTAAAGATGGTGCCTCAGAGTTGTCTGGCTGAATAACCAATCAGGGAGCCAAGGCAGCCCAGGGAAACTTCCAGCCTGGGGGTCAAATCAGGCCCTCAGCTTAATTCCATCTGGCCCTTGGGCTGCTGCTGCTGGTGGTTACTGCTTCCTCTTAGAGAACAATAACCAGGTTGGTGGGTTGTTCAGGTAATTCCACTCAGGCGAGAAGAACTGTGAAAAAATGGTCATTAAATTAATCATTTCCAAGAGCATCAGATAACAAATATTTCTCTGAAATTTATATCCTACATGAACAAGATGTGATTTCCTACTGAAACTCAACCTTTCTCCTTTCTGTCTCCTCCTCATTTTTATCCTCCTTCATCTTTTCCTCCTCCTCCCCTCTGTTTCTCTTTCTCTCTCTTCTGCTCCCTCTGTTTCTTCTTCTAAGCCTTCCTTCCTCTTTCTCCCATTTTCTTCTTTCTCCTCCTCCTCCTCCTCTTCCTCTTCTACTAACCCTCTTCCTTATTTATTTCTTCTCTCCTGTTCCTCTTCCTATGTCTATCCTTTTGCCTCAATTTTTCCTAGGGTTGGCTGGCTCTCTCTCTCTCTCTCTCTCTCTCTCTCTCTCTCTCTCCTCTCTCTCCCTCTCTCTCTCTGCCTCTCTCTCTCTCTCTCTCTCTCTCTCTCTCTCTCTCTCTCTCTCTCTCTCTCTTTCTCTCTGTTTCTCCTTTCCTCCCTGCCTCCCTCCCCACTCAATCAGTGCCATTCCATTGTACCTACCTTTCTTTTATTCTTTTTGAGCTTTTTTTAGCTATCATATGGCTCTGACATACATGATCTACTCATTGAATGAACATCTATATTCTTTTTTTCTGAGTTGAGAAAGAAGGTAAAAAATGTAAATATTCTCTAAAATGATGAAGAATATGAATTAAAGTTTCTTTTAGTATCTGGGTCTTCATTTTTTTCTGTAAGCAGTGGTCTTTGACAGAAAAATGGTTATGCGGGGGTAAAATAAGAAGATGGAGGGGGCAGAAATTACAAGGAAAAAGACATAGTTCCCAGAGTTTGGGTGGACATATCAAGCTTTTTCTTTCTCCATTACTAAGAAAAATGAATAAACCCAGACTAGACTTCATTATGTAGTCCTGCATCACCCATCACTCATATCATAATGTCCCAGGCTACAATGACTGTATTCAACTAAAACCATAGGTTGGTTCAAAAGGGGAAGTCCAAAGTCATCACTTTGGCATTACTTCCCCACTCAGAGAACAACCTAAAATTGTAAAATTCCAGGTGAAATTTTCATGTTCATTGAAAATGGTTTTCTTTTCTTTTTTAAAAGGAACTGTTGTTTTTAAGAAAGTTTGTTGGCTTTAATATTTGGGAAATGTCAACTAGTGTTGAAATCTGGGTTATTCCCCCACACATAGGCAAAGGGCACTCACAATCCCATAAGACATTAGATAAAAGATCCCAAGTATTGAAATTGAGCACTGAGCCTTTCTCCTGGAAATACAAAAAAAGAAAGAAAAAAAGGCACCCAAAATACTAGTTCTTCCCTCTCATTGCCCACCCCAGGAATTCTCATTGCCCTCTTTGCTGAGGAAATACTTGATACCCTCTGAGGTTGTTCAGAACTGCTGACAAGATATCCGGAACAAAAGCATCAACAGAGCTAAGAGGGGCAAGTGCTAAGTACAGCATCACAAAATGCTAGACCTAAGGCATATAAGGTAGCAAGCACAGTGGATAGAGCACCAGTCCTTGAGTTAAGAAGATCTAAGTTCAGAAGCAGTTTCAGACACTTACTAGCTGTATGACCCTGGGTAAGTCATTAAACTATGACTGCCCCCCCCAAAAAAAAATTGGACTTAGAAGAGACCTTATATGGACCCTCAGATGGGCAATAGGGACTGGACCTGTGATTTCACTGGCATATGGGGCTCCCAGTGTGGAATTTCTGCTCCCAGTGTAGGTTGGACCTTCTGTGCAACTTAGAAAGCTACCTAGAATTCTGAAAGAATTAAATGACTTGCCTAGGGCACACATCGAGTATGTGTCAGAGGCAGTATTTGAACTCATCTAGTTCCAGTTCCAAGGCTAGCTCTGAATCCACCCAAGATGCCTCTCTAGCAGATACTTAACCTCTAGTGATATTGTTTTATTTTGTGTGGAGAGGAGGGAGGGACAAGAAGAAGAGAAAGAAGATAAAAGGGACAGGAAAATCCACAAAGGCTGATCAGGAACTATAAGGGCCAGGGAACAGCCTCCAGGGCAGGGTTTCTGGGAGTTCCTCTGGAAAGATTTTGGGGGAATATGTGAACTTGGGTGGGATAACAATTACACCCTTCTTTTTACTAAACTACAACTGAAATTTAGCATTTCTTTCCATTATGAATGTAGTCAACAAAATAGTATAGTGAGTCTTTAGGTTTTACCAGATGACCAAGGAAGTCCATCACACACACACACACACACACACACACACACACATACACACACACACACGATAAAATAAAACCCCACATTCTAGAGTGTCTGTGTCAAAGACGATAAAGAAAAAATAGAGAAAAACAACATTTGTGTCTGTTGGGGATGAAGTCAGAAGGTAGGTATTTGCCCCCCCCCCAAAAAAAGAGGACTTGAACTCCTCCAGGGGTCAAAGGAAGGCAAGGACTAAAAGATTAAATACTCTGGACTAACTAGAAGGAATGTAAGCACAAGGGTTAGGGCCTGGTGGTACAGCCTATGGGAAAAAAATGTAAACAGTGGGAAATTTAGTGCCTGAAAAGGATTCTTAAGGGCTTTAAATGTGGATAGCTTACAGCTAACATAAAGTTTACAATGACAATTAACAATCCTGGGAGGTAGGTGTTATTATTATCCTTATTTTACAGATGAGGAAACTGAGGCAAAGAGAGGTGAAGTAACTTGCCCAGGGTCACACAGCTAGTTAAGTATCTGAGGCCAGCTTTGAACTCAGTCCTTCTTGACTCCAGGCCCAGCACTCTATCCACTGCACCACCTAGCTATCCCTAGGCAGCTAATGTAACTAATGTGAAACTATACCTGTAATATATCTTAACTATTCATAACTGATACCTGAAAATTCTCTCCTATCTTGAGAAAGTCTTTGTGTAAGTTCCTTGCAAATGGACTTAATTTGGTTTTGGTTTTACATCTCCAGTATATAGTACAATGCTTTGCACATAGGAGATATTTAACAAATGTTTATTGAAAATCACTAATATTAATTAGATTGGATTAAACCAAGCCAGTTGTATTGGAAGTTGGATTTTAGGGTACCCAAATGGAAGGGACATTTTGGAGCAAAAGCTAGGACTCTGAAGTATAATAGTCTTTGATGGAGAAATTTTTCCCCTTTAGGTGATGTCAATGAATGGTGAAGTACAGATAACCCCCACAGTCAAAGTGATGTTTGAAGAACAAAGTCACCAGGAGCACAGTTAATAAAGATGGAGTAATAAATAATAACAATAGATCACATTCGTATAGTGCATTAAGGTTTGCAGAACACTTCATATACACTGGCTCATTGGAACCTTACAAGAACATTATGGGGCAGGTGTTATCTCCATTTTGCTAACAAAGAAAACTGAGGTTGGAGAAGAACAGTTTGAACTGGCTATGTCTCCCCTAGGCATCTCAAACTCAACATGTCCCAAACAGAGCTCAGCCCAGATATTTTAGACTATGTGTTCCACAGTCATCTGGAATTCAACGTGTCAAAAGAGATCTTACTATCTTTCCCTCCCAAATCCATTTCTCTTCTGATAACTCTTATTTCTATTGAAATAGGGCCCCATTACCTTTCTAGTCATCCAGGTTAGCAACCTCAGTATCATTCTTGACTCCTCACTTACAGTTACCCCACATATCCAGTTAGTGACAAGGATCTTGTCTTTACTACATCTATAATCTCTCTCCCATATATCCCCTTTTCCTGACTCATGTGGCCACCACCTACTTCAAATGATCTTCAGCTCTCATGTGGGCTCTCATAATAGGGCCCTACTTAGTGTCCCTATCTCAAAATCCCTCTTCTGCAATCTATCATCTACCTAGTATCCAAAATGATTTTCCTAAATGAAGGTCTTCCTACATCACTATCTACTTAACCAACTCAGTGACTTCCTATCTCCTCTAGGATACTTGGGCATTTAAAGTTCTTTACAACCTGGCCTTATCTACTTTTCCAGGCTTCTTATACATTACACCCCTCTACACACTCTGCATCCTTCCTATGCTGGCCATATTCTTGCTCCTCACTGTAGCAGTAACCACACTGGCATACCCAAGATGGCTGCTAACACAGGTTCTTAGATCTGCTTTACTAAGAAAGATAGCTGTTTAAGGGATCAACAATCTTTTTTAATTACATTCATTAGTTTAGGGGAAAAATCAACACCCTGAACTTCAGAGAAAATTCAAACAAAGAAAATAGATAAAATACAAGCAGAGAAGTAAAGACCAACAGACAGGGCTTCTAACTGTCTGAGAAATTGGCCCAGATCAACAGACAGATCCAAGTGTCTGACCAAGGTGATACATACATAGTTACCAGAGAGAGAAGCACCAACATCTGGATTTTTCAAAGCTGGGGGGTTCCTTAATGGCTACCCAGAGTCTCATCTGGTCAAATCACAAGGATACTCTTCCAATGAATAAGC
The DNA here is from genome assembly GCA_011680675.1 of Gymnobelideus leadbeateri. Classification (NCBI taxonomy): domain Eukaryota; kingdom Metazoa; phylum Chordata; class Mammalia; order Diprotodontia; family Petauridae; genus Gymnobelideus; species Gymnobelideus leadbeateri. The sequence continues at coordinate 180,290 of WOXC01008312.1, forward strand.
CCCAAAGCAAAATGCTAACCTCAGATTATATATATACTTTTTAGAGCCAGAGGGCATTATAACCCTCTTGACTCAGTGCCTAATTAGACATTAACAAAAGGTGTGAAAGCCTTACTTCAAGTAAGCCTCCCCTAAGCAAGTTTCCCTTCATGGGCTCTATGTGAGGTCTATTAAATCTTATACCCCATTAATATTACACTCACATACAATACCCATCTCTAAACTCCAGGCCTTTGGGTTGGTTGTCCTTTATACTGTCATTCATTTCTACCTTCTGGAATCCCTGTTTCCCTTTGAGACTTTTGTCAAAACCCTTTTTTTGGATTATGTCTCTCTTGGTCCCCCCAGTTGCTAATGCCTTCCCCTCTAAGGTTTTATTGTACCTGTGTTGCTGTATGTATTTTGAATATGTGTGTAGTGCATGTTGTCTCTACTACAAAAGAACCCTTTTCCTTTATCTTTTTATCTCCAGCAACTAGAACAGTGCCTGCCAACCCAGCAAATGCTTAATTAATTTTTGTTGACTGATTAATTGAGAATATTTATTCATATTTTCAAGAATTCTCATTTCAGTGCTCAAGAATTAACAATCAAGGAAACAATGGTTCCCTCACAGAAGGTGAGACCCCCAAAACAAACTTCACTTACTTAACAATTTTGGTCAAGGTCAGCCCCATGCTCAGGGACTAACTTTTTTTTTTCTGTTCTTGGCTTTCATCCCTCCAACCTCATTCTAAATATTGTTTTGCTTTTGACATTGTTCTTCTGAGAAAATGAATTCTATTTTCTACCATCTTCCAATAAGTCTTCTCATCAGGTATTACTAGTTGGATGGGAACCAAAGGAGAGTCCTCCCTCTACCAAAACAATTGAAACTTCATTCCTTACAGATTAAATTTAAATGAGTTAATCAGACAACTTTCCATGGCATTGAATGCTGGCCTTACCTAAAAGTGATCACTAAAAGCCATGCAAATTATCTCTAGCCCACAAGAAATCACACTGTAGGCAGGTAAAAGGCCTAAATAAAAATAGAAACTCTGGCTTATGTGACAGCACAAGTCCTTTGTGTCCTTAAGCATCTCATGACACTGGAAAGCATGGGGAGAATTGGTGACACCAAAAAGGGCTGAGGGAAAAGGGATTTAGTCCTTTAAATATATTTATGGACCCTGAGTGCATTTTTCCATAGTGTTTATAAATCTAGAGCTGGAAGACACATAGACAGCTCTCTAGATATAGGGTCATGGATTTGGGGGTTGGGAGGGACCTCGGACCCTTGCCCAGACCTGTCCTTTTGAAGATGAAGAAACTGAGCTCCAGAGAAGTTAAATGAATTGCCCAAGATGAGATAGGGACAAAATAACAGAGCTGGGATTCAAACCCAGATCCTCTGACTTCAAATTCATTCTTTCCACTGCATTATGTCACTGTTTTATTGCTACAGCTTTTGACCAACAACATCCATATTTAAAATCTGTGGAAAAACAAGAAGGGGGGAGGCGGGAGTTGGTTTTCACAGGAAATTCATTCATTTGTGGATTTGGATAAACTTGAGAAAGTCTAATAGAGGTCACTGTCATTACTCTGTGGGCCCCTCCACCACACCAAGTCAGCTGAGCTCTCCCTCAGTGGGCATGGCCTCTTTTGTCCCTTTGACAAAATTTCCTCTGGCGTGAACAGAGCAGAAACCTTAAACACACATCGCTCTAAGAACCAGATTACATAATGTCTCCATCACCCCCCTCATGACAGCTACAATTATGAGTCAATCCCTGGTTTAAATATAAAACAGGAACCTTCGTTTTTTTCCCCCTCTGACTATGTGGCAGGCTGGGAAGAGGTCTCCAGGCCTGTCAGTTTGAAGATCTGAGCTGCTCCCATAGTCACTGATTTAGCATGAGACCAAAGGATGGTGTAATTAGATGAAGCAAAGTGTTGCTCCCGGCCCAGATCTTCTTTATTTAACCATTGCCTACATAGTAAACAGAAATAACTCTCCTCTTGCTGTCTCTGCCTCTCCATCTCTTTGTTTCTCTACCTTCATCTCTCTCTGTCACTGTCTCTCTATCATTGTCTCTCTGTCACTGTCTCTGTCTGTCTCTCTCTCTTTTTCTGTCTCTCTGTCTCTTTCTTTGTTCTCTATTTGTCTCTTTCTGTCTTCTCCCTACCTACATTATCCTTTCCATATAATTTATGTCTTCTGATCCTTCAAATCCAATTTAATAAAATTCCCAATACCCAGAGATGACCCTTTGGTGAACATATGACTGTAAATTGCAGAATACCATTGTATTCCCTTCTTTGGAGCGCCCCCCCAGCCTTTCAGTTCATGAGGCCTTGAGTTGCTCAGACAGCCTCACATGACCAGCAGCTCCATAAAGCCCCACCTAGCTGCCCATACTGCTCTTTGAGTAAACATTGGCCACCCCAGTACTTAGAAGCCCAGTGCTTGAGTAAATAACATTGCCTTCTGATGTTCAGGGAGCCCAAGACAAGCTGAATAAGACACCCCCTCCCCTTCATTGCGCAAAGGGCATGACAAATAAAAGACTTGACCTAGATCTCTAGAGAGCCTTGGCATAGAAACCAATGGGCCAAGGGCCAGCTGGTAAATAAAGGGGAGGTCTTGTCTTGATTTTTCTGGCATCTAGACAAATCACCAATAGAGAAAAAGACTAGGGATTGGGTAAGTGAACCCGATTCACATCTTTCAAAAATAGGAAATCAATACAACATTAAATAATAAAGGAGATTTTACCTTAGCTGATGCTATTGATTTCATATGTCTCTTGGTTTTTGTCCATACTGTAGAAGCCACTGGTATTTACTTGTATTTAAGATGTCTAATGGCTAGAACCCTGGAGTGAGAGTCAAGAGAAACAAGTAGCTGTTACTGGAAAGATCACTAGACTAGAGGAAAGAGACCTGGGTTCTGGTCAACTTACTAGTTGTTTGACCTGAGTTGCTTAACATCTCTGAGATAGTGTTTTTATCTTTAAAATGAGGGGTCCTATTAGATGATCTTTATAATTATATATATTTATAATATTAATACATCATATTAATATTAACAATTGCATTGATCTTATATTGTTATATTGATAAATTATATTAACTATATGTTATATATTTGGGATAGGTGTATAAAATTTTCTAGTGATTTATATAGGCAGCGGCCCAGTGGACACAGTGTTGGACAGGAAGAACTAACTTCAAATCTGGCCTCAGATCCCCAGCTATGTGAACCTGGGCAAGTCACTTAACTTCTGTTTGCCTCAGTTTCTTCAACTATAAAATGGGAATAATGATAGCACCTAATGTGCAGGGTTGTTGTAATAATCAAATGAGATATTTATAATACTGCTTAGCACAGCACCTGGCACTTTGTGGGCACTATATAAATGCTTATTCCTTCCCCTACCCTAGTCTTTGCTCTATAATTGTAGTACTATGCCCCAATATGTCAATTACTTCTCTGAGATGGTTTTTCCATCTGTAAAGTGGGAATACCTATACTTGATTTGTCCTCCCAATCGCCACACACAATTCCTAGGAAAGGTGTGATTGCAAATATCACACAAGAAGAATTTTGAGTTTTTTTGAAAGATGCCATAAATATCAGGCATTCTAATGTCCCTTCAAGAAAAAATGAATATATAAATCCACATTTAAAAACAGAAAAATTAGAAAGCATTTTATACTGTGATTGAATGAATGAAAAAACATTTATGTGCCAAACTCTGTACTAAGAACTGTTTGCAAATTTATATATATATATATGTGTATATATTTATATAAACACAAAAAGTAGTCACTGCTTTTGAAATGCTCACAGCTGGGGAAAACAATATGTGTAAAAGGACAGATGGAAAGGTCCAGGAACCTTCAGAGTTCATTGCCTTGTGGGACTTTAAAGACTAGAGGGGACCTGCCATGCACCATCAGGAAAAGAGTAGGCCTAAGAGTCAAAGTATAGTTAAAATTCTGAGTTCCCTCAAGGAAGGGTGGAGATGTGGGAGATGTATGATGGGTGTCTGAGGGAGAAAGGGAAGAGCACATTGGCAAGAACGTTGACCTGGGGGAAGGGGATCAGTAGAGAGAAGACATCCTGCTCCAAGTAGGGGTTACCCGGCTATGAGAATGAGATGTAATGAAGAAGTGCCACCATTTAGACATTTGCTAGAGCTTTCTTTCTGCTGAAAGCAAAATAGCTAATTACTTCCTGACTAGTCTTAATATTTTTGTCTTCAAAAAGATGAGGGAAACAACAGGGATATATCATATAAAGAATTCTTGACTTTATAAAAAGAATTACAAATCATTCATTTAACAAGTGTTTGTTAGTCACCTACTACATAAAAGATATTGTACCAATTCCTAAGGATACAAAGACAAAACAAAAATAATTCCTGCCCTCAAGCAGGTTATATTTAACTAAGGAAATACACCATTTACATAGATAAATTATGTGCCAGATAATTTAAGGAGGGAAAGAGTGCTAATAACCATGGGGCTCAAGAAAGGTTTCCCATTGAAAGTAGCACCTGTTGCTGAGACTTGAAAGAAATTAAGTCATCCAAGAGGTAGAGGAGAGGAGGGCAGTCCAGATCTACAGGATGGCATGTGCCAAGTTCAAGGAAGAGCAAGGAAACCAGTTTGTAACAAGGTAACCAGGCTGTAACAGTGTGTGAAAAGGAGTAATGTGAGAAAAATCTGAAAAGGTAAACCAACGTCCAATGGCAAAGAGTTTTAAATGTCCAACTGTAGAGTCTGTATTTTTCTCTAGAAGCAATTGGGAAACACAAGAGATTCTTAAGCATGGGAGTAATATGGGTCTTGAGAGATATAAGAAAGTTATTTTGTCAGTTCTAGGTATGATGGATTAGGGAAGGAGAAACTGAAAACATGGAGACCAATTGGGAAGCTAATATTATAGTCCAGGTGAAAAACCAGTGATGGTGGTAGCTATATGAGTGAAAAAAAAGGGGATAGATAGGAAAATGTCATGAAGGCAAAATCAACAGCATCTGTCAACTGAATGGATATGTGGGATGGAGAGTAGAGAGTAGAGTCTAGGTCATGAATCTGAAAACTGAGAGGAAACTTTTCCAGCACATGTTCACTTAAATCTTTGTTAAAGACCATTTCAAATCAGTCAATTGCAAATTGTCTGATGTAATGGTCCTCTTTGAGAACTAAGGCCAAATCACACAACCTTAAGACTATTAAAGACATTAATAGGCCAGCAGAAAATACTAGAAGTTAAAGTATCTAAGATTTAACCACCAGACTACTAAAAAAATAATCAGAAATGACCATCAAATCTCTTTGAATGTTCTATGTAATACAGAAGGAAAAATGGAATTTAACATAAAAATACTTTGATTTATACACAACTTTGGGCAAAGCAGATCTATTATATATAAAATGAGATATACCTAGATTAGTATCATTGTAACCCTTTTTTAAAAATAAGCTTTAATAAACTTTATCCAAGACTACTAGGTGATACCATGCCTGCTGGGCCTGGAAGTGGACCTGAGCTCAAATCCAGCCTCAGACACTTACTAGCTGTGTGACCCTAGGCACATCATTTACCTTCTGCCTCTGTTTCCTCAACTGTAAAATGAGGATTATAATGGCAATTGTCTCACAAATTTGTTGTAAGATCAATAGTAGGTGCCTGATTCCCCTAGTTGTTATTCTTCTCTTCCTCCTCAAATTATCCAGTATATATTCATCTCTGCGTATGTTGTACGCCCTTAGAATAATGTAGACTCCCTGAGGGTAGGGACTATTTTGCATTTTGCTTTGTATCTACAGCACCTAACATAGTATCTTGTACCTAGTAGGTGTTTAATAAATGCGTATGGCTTACTTTTTCTTTTCTTTTCTTTTTTAGCACAAATTTGTGGCTTACTTTCTTCACTGCTTCCTCACATCTGGGCTCTAGCCACCAAGTGGAACAGACTTAAGGGAGACCAGTAGTGAAGCAAGGTGAAGACCTACAATGTAGTCATATATGCATGGAGATGAAGCAGAGTATATGTATAGTACATGTGGCTGCCTTGGGACTCCAACTCATCACTCCCCTCTGTCCCTCTGGTGTGAGGGTAGAGCCATGGACTCTAAAACCTCCAAGTGCCTGGCACACAGTAGGCTCTTAATAAATGTTTGATTAACTGCGTGCCTGTTTTCTGATGGTCATAAGTCCACAAAATAGGACTCCCCTGGAGTGGTTCCTTATCCAAACTGTTCTAAGTTACTCATTAATTATTCCTATGTGTATATGGGAGAATGTGGGGTGTGGAGGGAGGATTTAGAGGTGGGGAGGCGGGATCTGGATTCTGTGCTGAATGGGTAAACCCTAATTAAGTCATGCCCATTTCCCTTAAGTGGCATTTCCTGTAAGTATACAGCTCTGGGGTTGAGGTGGTATGCCCCCTACTCATCTCACATTTATGTACTCATGAATTCTCTGGTTGGAAATAAAAATTTCTCTTTTCTTTTTTTCAATTTGCTTCTATCCCTTCCAGGCCTCTGATGAAAACACCCAGGTTACAGATCAAACCACCCTTAAAATAGCAATATTAAAATAACTGGCAAGGTGTATTTCAAGCAACATGAAGCAATTGATGATACACAGCCTGCATAACCATTACTGACACTGACCCACTTCCCTGGGATGTTTAAAGAATGAATGAATGATGGACTGTATGACTGTGCAAACAGAAAGCATGATTCAGCCTTGCCAATGTGAAGCATCCACTCACTCAGAAACAGTGACACCTTCCCCTTCTGAATGCCCCCACACTCCCTAGGGTCATTTCAGGAAGCCTTGGCAGTCACTTCTTACTCTGTAAACCTTTCCCTCCTCTTATCCTCCAACTCCTCCTATTCCTCTGAACAGCCAGTATCCAAAACCACCACCTGTCTTCCCTTCTTTCTAGTTCAAGTGGTTAAGTGACCTGACACAGTGAGCAGCCTAATGTCTGCATGCCCTGATGCAAATGCTCATTTGAAATCTGAGTATAATCAAGCCCCAATAGCCACAGATTATACCCATGTACAGAAGGTTCAGTACAAGTCCTGGGTCTGATTTAGAATGATTTTTTTCCCCTAGGGCTTAAAGAGCTTTAATATGTCATAGATTAGCAAATGTAAAACTAGAAATCATTTGGTCTACCTCCCCTGATCTTACAGATGAGGGAAGTGAGGAATAAAGATGTTATCCCCTTACCCACAAATAGAGTGGGAGCAAGCATTTGTTAAGTGCCTATTATCCCCAGGAATCATGCTAAGTACCTCATACAAATTATCTTTTTTGATCCTTACAACAACCCATGGAGATAAATTCTATTATTATCCCCATTGTACAGTTGAGGAAACAGAGGCAGGCAGTGCTTAAATGACTTTCATAGAAGCATACAGGTAGTAAATATCTGGGCCCAAATTTGAGCTCATCTTTATGACTTTAGGCCCAATGATGTGTTCTCTGTGCTGCCTAGCTGCCTCACAAATTTGTAGCTCTGGAATTTTATGATTCTTATAGCAGAGTTGAAACTGGAATCTATATCTCCTAACTCTGAATTCATATGCCTTATCATTTCAGTGCTTGGCCTCTCTAATTCACTATTCTCATGACAGCAGGGGTGTGTTGGTAAGTGTTTAACAACCAGCTCTTGGGAAAAGGGGAATTACAAATGATACATCTGTAATTTAGATTTAATCTTCATTATTAACATTTTCTCTATCACTTCTCTCAAATCTAGACAACTAATAAAATAATAAATCAAGCCCTGACTTTTAGCATTTGCTGATTTCCCAGGTGTAAATGTTCACACTGAAAATTTTACAATTGGCTCTTTAGGCAGTTCAAGCTGGTTCTAGCATGCGCCTGTATTAGGTCACATAGATGAGGGGGAAAGGTAACACAAGCTGTTTCTTTACCAAAGTGATATAACTGGTCAAGATTGGAACTGGAGTAATATTATATAATGTTATCTGAGAATCCAGTAGAATTACCCCTCCCAAATCAGCTGTTATCCAAAGTAGTTTATTTATGGAGCACCTACTATGTGCATAGGTACTGTAGCTCTCCCAAAGGGTAAACTATTTCAGGGATGGGCCCAGTTACATCATGTTCCGGGTCTGGATATGACACTGTTTCTGGGCCCACAACAGCATGACCCACACCCTGCCTCTGAGAACATGGAAAAAGATGAGCAACAGCTTTAGAACCAACTTCCTCCCCCCAAAATACATTTTTTTTGTCCACCTCAACTTTTGCAATTAGACAGGTGAGTGAAGAAAGGCCCAAAGAAACCTTTCAAAGGGCCAGCTCTGGGTGGGTTCACTCTGGGCTGAGTCCAGACTGAGTCACACCCATTATGAAAACCTAATCTGTTTAATGGAGAACTTTATGCTCTTGTAGAAGAAAGACAAAGAGACCAGAGACATAGAGTGACAAAAAGAAAACAAGGAAGGGAAGGAAGGAGAGATGGCAGGAGTGAGGTAGGGGAAAGAATGAAACAGGGAAGCCCAAAGTAAGACACAAAGAGACAAGAAAGAGATAGTCAAAGAAACAGGGGGAGGGAGGGAGACAAGGAGAGAAGGAAGGAAGGAGGAAGAGGTGGTGGGGAAAAGAAAAATAAGACACATTGAGGGGAACACAGAGTAAGACAGCGAGATGGAGACAAGAGAATTAGATACAGATACAGAAGAACAGGAGGAGAAGGAGGTGGAGGAGAGGGAGGAGGAGGAGGAGGGACAGAAGGAGGAGGGTGCAGTGGGGAGGAAAGGGGAAGGAGAAAAAGAGACAGAGACAGATTAAGACAAAGAGAGGCACACAGAGAGACAAATAAGAAGAGAAAGAAAACAAGGGAGGGAAGGAAGGAGACATAGCAAGGAGTGAGGGACAGAGGTGGGGGGAAAGATTGAAATGGGGAGGAAAACCGAGCCAAGAGCGGTTCAAAAAAAACAACAGGAAGAGGTTGGAAAAGAGCAAAGAAGAGGAGGGGGAAAAGGAGAGGAGGAGAGGAGGAGGAGGAGGAGGAGGAGGAGGAGGAGGAGGAGGAGGAGGAGGAGGAGGAGGAGGAGGAGAAGGAGGAGGAGGAGGAGGAGGAGAAGGAGAAGGAGAAGGAGGAGAAGGAGAAGGAGAAGAAGAAGAAGAAGAAGAAGAAGGAGGAGGAGGAGGAGGAGGAGGAGGAGGAGGAGGAGGAAGGAGGAGGAGGAAGAAGGAGGAGGAGGAAGAGGAGGAGGAGGAGGAAGGGGAAGGAAGGAGGGGGTAATAAAAAGTAAAAGACACACGGAGATAAGAGATACAGGGACAGAAACAAGCAAGGAGAGAGGGAGGGAGAAGGAAAAAAGGAGGGAAAATTAAGGAAGGAAAGAAAAATAAATAGGAAGGAGGGAGCAGGGGTTGGGGGTAGAGGGAAAGGCACAAAGTAAGTCAGAGAGCTATCTAGAGGGACAGGGACAGAAACCGGGACAGAAAGGTCCCAGCACGAAAGCTCAGGAGCAGTGTTTAAGAACCAATCCCGCCGACAAAGGTGCACACATGCTCTGGGACAGAAAAATCTCGACGGCCCCTTCCTCCTCCCCACGTCTGCAATGAAATGGGCTTTAATGGCATCAAAGGACTGCTCTCAATGGGGTTTCAGAGAAGCCAGGCGGCGTTCCCTCCAGAGGGCTCCTTTGCTACTTGCCAGCATTCCTCTGCCCTCCGAATGGAAAGGAGTAGGCCTTTTTTGGGGGGAGCCAAACCCTCATTTCCATTCCCCTCTCATACAGCCTCTGTTGTATCTGCAGGGCCTGCAGAATGTAACCGCTGCCGCCGCGGGAACAAAACCCCCATTCATCGGCCGGACCAGCTTCCTTTCCGCGCTGCTCTGGCCACCGAGGGGTTGGCTCCCGGCACGCTATGGGACAGCCCCAGGATTCGCTGGCCGAGGCTCCCAGCTCAGTATTCTGGAGCTGTCTAGTGGGCTCCTTTTTCCAGTGGGGCCCTACAATGAGAATCAGCTGTCGCTCCCCCTCATTTCTGAACTGGGGGGGGGGGAGGGAATACATGCACACTGACATCTTTTCATGGAGGAAATCCTCAGTTCAATCACAGCTCATTATAGTTAAGATGTCAGCTTGCACTAACCTCCGCCCCCAGCTCCCTTTCCCCCTCCACCCCCATTCCCTCCCGCCCCCACTTTTCTTTCTTTTTTTTTCCTTTTTGCTTGGGATGGTATGTTCCAAAGGAACAGAAGTTATAAGGCCACATTGTTTCTAATCTACTGCCTCTGAAATCCCATCCCAGGGGTCATTTCCTGACTTTTGTGTCCCGGCGATCCTCACCACCACCCCCTCCCCCCCAGAATGCTCTCATTCCTCTCTCTCTCCCCCGGCTGTGACTGAGCAAAGGACATAATTGCAGGGCTTCTCCAGTCGCCTTTTCCAGGACTGAAACACTCAACACGTTTTAACTTTGGAGCTGTGGTTTCACACCAAAGATCAGCTTTCTGTTTTTCACTCCTAGGGAAAAAAACCCTCCTACACCCATCTCACTTCCAGCAAGGTTGTTCAGCCCAGTACAGAAAATAAACATGTGGAATCCACAAGGAGCCCTTTAATGGTCAAATAAAGGTGGCTGGATCTCCCAACCTTCTCCTGACCAAACTCGGCTGAAGGAACAACTTCCTTGCCTCTTCTCTAATCAAAAACACAGAAGCCAAATCTGCTTCCTTGTGAGATCTGGCCAAATTTAAGCCCTGAGAATCATAGAATTATAGAAATGGAAATAGCCTCAGAGAAACCACATGGAGGGGCGGAAGGCATGCTGGACCTCCCAGGAAGCAGAGGATGTGGATTTAGATCCCAGATCTCCCATCTTCTACCTTAAGCATATTATTTTACCCCTTTAGCCTACAGGCCTCACCTGTAAGGTGAGGGGATTGGGCAAATGACCTCTAAGATTCCCCCTATTCCAAGTCCATGATCCTATGAAGTGGGTAACTGTGTGACCTCTCTGCAACTCAATTTCTTCATCCCTCAAGTGAAGGGATTATATTAGATGACCTCTAAAGTTCCCTTCACCCTAAAACTATAAACCTCTAATCTTGTCCAACTTCAACTCATAGTTTGTTGTGGTTGTTCGGTCATATCTGACTCTTAATCACCCCTTTTAGGGTTTTCTTCGTAAAGCTACCGGAGTGGTTTGTCATTGCCTTCTCTATCACATTTCACAGATGAGGAAACTGAGGCAGAGTTAAGTGACTTGCCCAGGGTCACACAGCTAGTAAGTATTTGAGGCTGAATTTGAACTCGGGTCTTCCAGACTCTAGACCCTAAGCTCTATCAACTTCACCACCAAATCATAGTTGACAGATAAGGAAACTAAGTCTTAGAGGGGGGTTATCATTTACCCACCTTTAGGAAAAAGCAAACTCATTCTAGTAAATTCCTCACGTACACACATAAATCCTGAAGATAATTTCCCCAAAGAACATTTTTCTAAGAAAAAAAAATGTATTACTTAGGAATGTGTGGAGTTCAGGTTTTATGTGCTTCATGTTTATCTCCAAATTAGAAACCACTTCCCCTTAAGCCAGGGTAAAGGGAGGGACAAGTAATGGTTGGGAGTCAGTCTTCAAATACATTTCCGTAAGAGTGCCTCGATGTTTCTTTCATTTCCTGCATTTAGGGACACTGTTTGACCTTTCTCATTAAAGCAAATGTTTTTAAAGTGCTGAATATGATTTTTTTAAAAAATGTCTACCATTTTTTTGGCTCATTTCTCTTTCCTGGGAAAATACTCAATCCTGAATCAAGCTCTAGGGACAGGGTCTTGCAGTGGATGTTCCTGAAGATCCAAAAGGACTAGTCATGTTTTATTATACTACACATACAAATGCATGTGAAACAACACTCAGAGAACATAGGCCCTGAACAATTGAAGCTAAAGAGCCTCAAGCCAAGCACATTCTTTTATATTTCTGAAAGAGACCATACTGGCAAGCCTCAAAGCCAAATGGTTCCATTCAGAGAAAGGTAAAACCCAGGCAATGGGAGGAATGATCGACTCCATCCTGCCTGACCCTGGGGAACACAGGCTGCCTGTCCATGTACTTAATTAACTCTGAGAGCCTCTGGATGGAATGTAAGAGAAACTACCAATTAAAGACAGCTGCTTGCTCTATCCCAGCAGGTGATTACATCTATAAATTGTTACTTTCCTATGCTGAATATGTGCTGGCATTCCCATCTTGAAGTTCCATTACTACAACCTCATGGTCCTGTTGCAATTGGGTGGCTGAAGCCTGAAGTCAGGAAGACCTGAGTTCAAATGCAGACTCAGACAGAAACTCAGTAGCTGTGTGACTCTGGGCAAGTTATTAAATCTCAACCTACCTCAGTTTCCTCAATTGTAAAATGGGGTATTAATAATAGCACCTACCTCTCAGGGTGTTTGTGAGAGTCAAATGAGATAATATTTGTAAAAAAAAAAAAATGCTTAACACAATGTGGCACAAGGAAGATACTAAATAAATGCTGATTCCCTTCCCCTTCTCTAATGCTTATCCCTAAACTAACAATATTTAAGGGGGCAGATAGATATAATTCTAGCCTAGTACTTCCCTCTCTCTGAGACGAACAGAGTGGCCTCTGGCACCAACTTCCTGCTTCCTTTCCTGGCAGAAATTAAAGTCTCCTTTGGAGAAAGGTGGGGGGAGAAAAAGCTAGAGATGCCTATTCTGCATCCCTTTGACAATGACTCCTCCATGCTGCATAGGGGAACAGTCCTTGACTTATGTGGGGCCCCCTTAAAGGGGTACAAGCCTAGCAGTGATATAACTGGGTCAAAGGTAATCTGCTGTTTAATAACTTTATGTCTTCAGAATTTTGTTCTTAGAAGCTTTCTATCCCTCCCAGGATAGTTTTGCCTGGGAAATATTAATCCATGTGAGGGATGAACGAATGAATGAATGAATGAATGAATGAATGAATGAACGATCATTTATTAAATATTCACTGTATGCCAGACACTGTGCTAAGTACTGGAGATATGAGCAAACAAGCTTGTCCTTGTCCACAAGGACTGAACCCTTTGAGGCTTTCTTAAAATCTAGAGTGAATGTTAAACTATTCCCAGCTTTCCTCTCCTTCTCAACCACAAATTATAAGATTAAGTTACTTCCCCCCAAGTTTCCCATCATCTCTGCCCCAACAGCTACTTCCTCCTTCCTGAGAATCAGGTGGAGAAAAGTGGTTCAATTCACTGGTTCCAATGAAGAATGAAATTAACATTAAGGCAAGCCAATAAATTATTAGTCTGTAGAAACAGTTCCATTGGATGTCTCTATTATTCTAGATTCCTCAAATTCCCTCACCATTATTGAAGTTTCCCCATTGCTACAATATCATGCTGCCATGGCAGTCTTGGATTGTCTCCCTAACTCCTTATCAATTTCCTCTTTGTGTCTAGGCAGTCCATATACCAATAGAGCTTTGATCTCTGCCTCTATTACCTTTCCCCAAGTGCACTTCATCACATTTCACTACTCTGGTTCCTGGATCTCTTCATGTGAGTGCATTTTATTAACATACAATGCTGTTACCTACCTCCCCACCTTTCACAAATCCTAATCTTTAGAATAAATTATCCCCTTCCATAAACACATTCCAGACATGGGTCTTCTCCCATTTTATCTCAGGGATGCAAATGAAGTCAAATTTGCCCCCTCACATAGGTATCACCAATCCATCTTGCTTGTTGCTCATACATTGTGCATCTCAGGAGAAATATATGAGGTCATATAGTTGATTGCTGGTCCATTTCCTGGATTTGTGTTTCCTATGAATTTCTGAGTACCACTATTGCTATTCTTCTTTCATTTTAGCTATGAACGTATGTATGTATCCAGCTTATTGGATATAGAGAAAGTTTCCTCCTTTCCTTTTTCTCCACTTCCTCCTCGTCCTCCTTCTACTACTAATAATGATGGCTAGCATTTATATAGCTGTAACCTTAACTTGAGTCTATAAGCTGGATTTATAAAATAGGGCCTGAATTTGTAGTAATTCTGCACTTATAAGGTTGGTTATGGAATGATTCACATATATGCCCCCATTTAAAGAGCAAAACTCTCTAACTGGACTGGGGGTGGGGGAAGGGTTGGAGATCTCAGTCTAATGCTAGGAAAGATCCCTCTCCCCTATATATCACCCAATGCACCATCCTGCCATAAAGAAAGGGACACCCAGCAACATATGAACAGAGTCAACCACAGGTACTTGTGATAAATAATATTAAATTTAGCAAATACATTCTTTAACAGAATAAATTTAAGAAAAATACAAATAGAAGTAAGCTTGGAGTGCGATGTAGGTGGGCCTCAGCTGGCTTGTTTCTCTCCTGCAAGCTCCTTGGATAAAAAAACAAACACAGTCATACACACCTCCCAGTTTAGTCATTCAGATAGAGATCATCTCTCTTGATCTTAAAGAAAGATGTGTGGACACAAATCCACTCACCCTTTCCTTGATTTGTAAAACAGGCAGCCCAACCTTTCCTTCATTGATTTGTAAAGCAGAGAACTCCACCTTGCTTAATCTGTAAACAGGCAGACCCCCAACCCCTTGCTTCCCCTATATTAATCTGTGGGCGGGAGTCCCAGCCTAGGGTTTCCACGCTGGCGGGAAATTCAAATGTATACTGACCAATCATTAATTGTAGTTTCAAGTGTACACTGACCAATCATTGGAGTTTCAGCTTACATCACTGTAATTTCAGCTTACATAACCTGGCTATGGAACTTCTATAAAACCCGCACAATGTCTGTGCCAAAGCACTGTCTGATTTGGGTGACCATGTACCCTGACAGTCCCATGGTAATAAAATCCACTTTTTAAACTTAAAAAAAGAAAGAAAGAAAGAAAGAAAGATGTGGCAGATACCAGCTGTTGTTCCTATCTCCCCGCCACTGTGGGACAATAGCAATCTCTCTCTTCTCCTTTCATCATCTTCTTTAAGAGTCCCAAGGAGAGGAAAAGAAGTTCCCTGACACCCCACCACACACACCCTTTCCCCCTGTCTGTGGACTGCTTTTGTGTTAGTTTTGGTCTCAAATACCATCTTTTTTTTTTTTAATTTTAAAAATGGGTTTCCTTATCTTGTCAACAATGGAAATGTAGTGGCTACCCATAATCCTAACTCCAACTGTAGATGGGCACAGAAACTTTGACCTGTTCCATTTCCAACCTGAGCAGGTTTACTCTTTTTTAGGCAACTTGATCCCTAGTCTCACTACTACCATATTGGTGCTACTACCTAATTGACCCCAATGATAGAAAAACTCCAAACTCAAGTGACCCACTAGCCTCAGTTTCCCTAGTAGCAGGAATTATAGGCATGTACCACCATATCCAACGCTGTTACCATCTTATCAACCTGCTATTCACTTTCCAACTCTGTCTTTCTCTTCTGAATGCCTTGCCTTCAATCAGCAGCAATAACTAAAAGATCATATATACCCCAAGTTCTTTAAGGGGGTTTTGGTTGTTGGTTTTTTTCCCCAAGTTTTCATAATCTTTAGATTCCTTCTGGCCATATCTTTCATACTCATGTGAATCACCAGAAGTGAGTAGCAGTCATCAGACTTGACAAATCTTCTGAGGTTCTATCCCACATCCTGGATATATGTTCTGGGAAGACAGAAGGCCTCTCATTTGTCACTGTTAGAGCAATAAATCACTGCCTTGGTACCCCTAGCATGTAGTCACCAACTACCACCACTTCCCCTCCTTCTGACCATTACTGGACGATGTCTCATCTGACAGCATCAATGTTGTAAAGCCACAACATCTTTCAAGAAGGACAAGCATCCCTAACTGATAAAAATGGTCAAAGGATATGAACAGGCAATTTTCAGATAAAAAAATCAAAGCTATCTGTAGGCATATGAAGAAGTGCTCTAAATCACTTTGATTAGATAAATGCAAATTAAAACAGTTCTGAGATACTACCTCACACCTATCAGATTGGTTAATATGACAAAAAACGAGAAAAATGATAAGTTTTGGAGAGGATGTGGTAAAATTGGGACACTTATGAACTGATCCAACCATTCTAGAAAACAATTTGGAACTATGCCTAAAGGGCAACCAAACTGTGCATACCTTTTGATCCAGCAATACCACTGCTAGGTCTATATCCCAAAGAGATGATAAAAAAAGGGAAATGCAAAAATATTTATAGAAGTCTTTTTCATAGTGGCAAAATATTGGAAACTGAGGGGATGCCCATCTATTGGGGAATGGTTGAACAAACTGTGGTATATGACTGTAATGGAATGTTATTGCACAATAACAAATGATGAACTGGTAGATTTCAGAAAATCCTGGAAAGACTTGTACAAACTGATGCAAAGTGAAATGAACAGAACCAGGAAAACATTGTACACAGTATCAGCAACATTGTATGATGATCAGCTATGAATGACTCAATTCTCCTCAGCCACACAATGATCTAAGACAAGTACAAAGAACTCACAAAAGAAAATGCTATCCATATCCAGCTAAAGAACTAATGGACTCTGAATGTAGATCGAAGCATTTTTTTTCACTTACTTTAATCTTTCTCATGGAATTTTTTAAAAATCTGTTTCTTCTTTCACACTTGTGACTAATATGGAACTATTTTTTACATGATAGTACATATATAAACTATATCAAACTGCCTACCATTTCAGAAGAGGGTAGGGGATGGAGGGAGGGAGAAGAATTTAGAACTCAAAATCTTGTAAAAAATGAATGCTAAAAATTTTCTTGACATATAACTGGGGAAAATATAAAATACTATTTTAAAAAAAAAGGACAAGCAAGATGATCAGAAGGTCTAGCTTCCTTCTCTCTGGAAGAGCCCATATCTAATATTTACCAATGTTCAGTAACCCTTCTTCCTTCTTTCTTTTCTTCTAGAAGGCCAAAAGGCACAATGGAGAATGCACTGGGCCTGGAGTCAGGAAGACAAGTTCAACTACTGCCTCAGTGAACTACTAACTATGTGATCTGGGTCAAGTCATTTAGCCTCTCTCTCCCTCAGTTAACTGATCTGTAAAATGAAGAGGTTGGACTCCATTGAGACCTAGTTTCCTTTTTTTTTTTTTTACTTTGAAGTCTTTCTTCTGTTTTGTTTTGTTTTTTTTTTAAAGAAGCACTTGTCTCTGATAGTTTGGAGAGTTAGAAGAAGTTCTTCAAAACCCTTTGCTTCTCTTCAAGGAGAGAGATGAGCCTAAACTTTGAATATATCTAGGTGACAAAGTACTTGGCGCTGGCAGAAAGGCAAAGCTCTTGCTACTCTCCATAATTTCTGGAAGCAAGGCCCTAGTTGTCTGGTATCACTGAAAAGTACAGCAAACCACATTTTTCCAAAAAAACATGATAGTGATCAGACTTCAGTCTACCTTGGCACTGATCTTTGTGAGAAGGGTGGAAGGGGGTTACTCTTGGGAGATGCAACATTTTTATCCCTCAAATTAAAAGACCTCCACACGTAGAGGGAAGCAGTTCTTCCAGTGGTACAGACCATAACGCTTTGAGGCTTTCTCATCCAATGCAATTCTTGTCCATGTCCTCTCATAAATCTTCAATAAACAATCTACCCAGCACATAGAGGCTTTCCTCTAGGTCTATTAATATTCTATGGGAAACAGTGCTGTACTAAGGCTCACCATATGCTGTCCCTTGCTTTCAGTACATGGCTGGCCCAGTTTCTTTTCTAACCAAACACTCCCTACATGATATCTTTAGGGGAAGAAGGAGGGAGTGGAAAGAACAAGCATTTATTAAGCACCTACTATGTGCCAGGTTTTTAAAATATTACCTCATTTGATCCTAATTTTCTTCAAGAGTCCCTAAACTCCCACATGAAAAATTAAAAGCTTACAATTCTGTGAGGTGAATGCTGTTATTATCCTCATGTTATAGCTAAAGAAACTGAGGCAGGTTGACTAACCCAGGGTCACACAGCTAATAAGAATCTGAAGTCATATTTAAACTCATGTCTTCTTGACTCCAGACCAAGGACTCTATCTACTATATCATTTGGCTTCTTTTTGTTCACAGGCCATCACCAGTAACATTCTCAACATGTCACTCCATTGCCTGTTGTGTCACCAACAGTCTTGATACCTGAGAGTATCATGCTGTTCCATGATTCCATTAGCCAAAAGAAATGCAAGATGTGCAAATTTAGAGAATCTACCCCAAATGTTCACATAGACTATTCATGCCTGAACTGTGGTAGAACATTCCAAGCTTATATTGGTCTGATCAGCCACAGTTGGGCACACTGTAGCTTGACTTTAACATAGTGATGTCATTTTGGTCCTCTTCAAGAATGAAGGACAACAACCAACCACCAGTGGAGTACTCAAAGTGGATATTCAAAGGATCTGACATTTCATCAGCATGAGGAACTTCATAAGGGAATTCTCTCCACTGGCAATTATGACTCAGAACTAAATCCTAGGGAGTTGCCTGGGAATTATAGAGGTTAAATGAGTTGTCTAAGGTCATAGAAATAATAAGTGCCATAAGGAAGATTATAATATAGGAGTTCCTGACCTTTAGTCCTGAATTGCATATTTTATTTATATATGTAAGAAACATATATTTATGTTATATATAATATATGTTTATATATTGTGGATTAGTCATTTTTTCAGTTGCTTCCAACTCTTCATGATCCCATTTGGGGTTTTGGCAAATACTGGATGGGTTTGTCATTTCCTTCTGCAGCTCATTTTATAGATGAGGAAAATGAGGCAAATAGTGTTAAGTGATTTGCCCAGGGTCACATAGCAAACAAATGTATGAGGTTGTATTTGAGCTCAAGACTTACCGACTCTTTAATAAATTCTTGCTGACTTGATTTGAATTAAATTTATCTATTCAATCTATAATACAAGTGTGTATTAGACTAGTAAAAATTTTTAGATACAATAGATATATGATTTCTTCTTAATATAAAAATTTGATATGCCTTCTGAATAAATACCAAAACAAAGCCAAGGGTATTCCTTTAAAAGTAATTCACTCAGTGGATAGTATACCAGGCCTGGGGGCAGGAGGACCTGAGTACAAATCTAGCCTCAGACACTTACTAGCTAGAATATAAGATCCTTGAGGGCAGGCACTGTTTGGCTTTTGTCTTTATTTCCCAAGAGTTTGGCATGTTCAATCAATAAGCATTTATTAAACACTTACTATTTGCCAAACACTGTGACAAGCCTGGAAATACATAGACAAAAGAAAAAAATCTGCCCTCAAAAAGCTTGTATTCCCATATGAGATACAACATGTACACAAAAATTAATGCAGGATGGATACAGGATGTAGATTTGGGAGGGGATGCACAAGTAACTGGAGGGCCAGGAAAGGCTTCATGTGGAAGGTGGCATCTAAGCTGAGTCTTGAAGAGAACAAGGCCAAGAGGCAAAGATGAAGGAGGGCATTTTCTATATATAAAAAGTAGGTTTACATACATGATTTACAACCTATGATAGAGTACCCCTTAAGCAACATAGGAAAAAAAAAGGCTGCTAGGTTGTGTAGTGTTAAAATACTAGACTAGGAATCCGGAAAGCTGAGTTCAAATCCTACCATAAACACTTAGCTATATAATCCTGGGGCAAGCCATTTAACCTCTCTCAGCCTTAAGCGTCTTCATCTGTAAAAAAAACCTATGTCATGGGATTGTTATAAAGACAAAATGAGATAACATGCATAAAGAAGGTTACAATGTTTAAATTATTACATAAATATTAGGTATTATTACCAAAAACTAATTTTATAAGAGGAGTTTCATTGGCATGAAACTATTAATATGCCTGCCTCAGTTATAAGACATTTACTTTGTTATTATTTCTCACATATTCTTGCAATATTCCTCAAAGATAACCAAATCTACCCCAAAGTTCAAAATAAAATATCTTAGTCAATTAACTATTTCTTTTTTCTATTCATATAGCAAAGGCTTTGACAGATAATTTTTCACTGTATTGATCACTAAAAAACAAATTCAGATCAGATGGAGCCACAGAGCAATGGTATAGGTTGTTAGCCACGTTTTCTAGATAGGGACCACAAGGTACAGAGAGGAAATTCCTTATCAGAAACCACCTTCCGGTGAGTCAGCAGCAAAGCTAGTGGCTGGCTGTAAAATTCCTTGCCTACCATATCTGATAGATCCCTATATGCCCCCTACTCCCCTCCCCGCCTTGTCTGTGAACGGAGGTCTCCTTGACTTTGGGCAAATATTGACAGAGTTGAAGGGCAGGCCCATGAGTGGGTGCGTCTCTTTCTATTACCTCATGTCAGGAAGTTTCTAGTCCACCTCTGCCTGGAATCCTTGAACTCTCACTGAATCAACGCTTTGCATTTTCCCATATAGGGTAACAAAATTTGTGCCAAAAGGGGAGACCATTTACTAAGGATTTGCTCCCAAAGACCTACAGTGTTGAATCTCCTGTTGATCCTGAAGAGAACTGGTTTGTGAAAGTTAACTGAATAGATGATAGGTAGCTAGCCAGCTAAAGAGAGAGACATTTGGGGCATGTTTTTAACAGAATGCCTCTGGGTAGGGGCAGCAGAGATTAGGGTGGGGTTGGGGTACAAGTTTGTGAAAGTCCATGAATTAAGAGCTAAGAGCTTGGCTCCATGTGTATCAACAGCAGCACCCCTTCCACCTTTCCTCCCTTCCTCTCACCCACCCCCAAGGAAAAGAACCTGGCCTACAAAGCAATCTTTCCTTTTAGAGAGATGTGGAAGATGAAACTCAGATTAGTAACAATTTTCTGGGCCTACTTTGTAGATGCCACTTGGTTTCAAGGACTCAGAAAGAACCAGGTTTCCTCGGGAACACTTCCCAAGGTTGTCTAAAACCCAAGTTGTTCATTTTGGCTCATTCACACATCATTATGTGACACCAGATTTCTCCATTTAGGACATCTAACAGCCAAGAGGCAAACTAAGAAAGGCTTCTTTGGGAATGTTCATTGTAAAAGCTGCATAGCAACTGCTTTTGAAAAGGCCACTGCAAAGTCCCCTGGTCCCTGTTGGTTGTGAGCCAGCAGCAATTGCCTGTAACACCACATGTGGGTTCCTTAGGGTTTTCACATTGGTCTCTTCCTGGCCACTCACTGGGAACCACCATGACTGCTGGGCAAACAATGCGGGTGAATGAACATCACCACCAGAACTGACTGGGAGGGTGGGGGTGGGTGGATGGGCAGTGAAACCAAAAGGCTGGGACCTCCTAGAGAGTGAGATTGATCTTAGAGGGGGGTAGCTCCACATGGTAAGGGGCCACTCAAGTGAAACAGGAAATAAGAATCCATCAGACCCATGAAAAACAAGTAGAAATAAAGGCTGCATCAATTAAATGAGCTGCCATGTGCATATAAAACTAGTAACATGGGAATATATATTTTATTTCTTTCTTTCTATGTATTAGATATAGATAGATGCTTGATATAGATTGATACAGTAGATACAGAGTACAGCAGATAGATACACACAGTAGAAACATAGAGTAAATACTTACATATAGTGGATATACATATATAGAGAGAATTGATATATACATATATATACATACATACATACATACATATATACATGTAGTAGATATAGGTAGATGAAAGAGAGAGAGAGGGTGGGGAGAGAGACAGAGACAGAGAGACAGAGGCAGGGACAGAGACAGAGAAAGATAGAGATATAGATACACAGAGACTGAGAGGTAGATGTAGTGAGAGGACAATTCTACAGGACCAGTGATGAAGCATAGTATTTACCACCAGAGAAAGAACTGATATTATTTGAATACAGATTGAAGCATGCTATTTTTCACTTTCTTTCATTCTTTTTCTTTTATTCAAGTGCTCTTGTACAAAATGACTAATATGGAAATGTTTTACAGGATTGCATATGTATAACCTATATCTGATTGCTTACTGTCTCAGGGAGGGAGGGATAGAATTTGGAACTCAGAACTTAAAAATAAAACAAATGTTAAAAAATCATTTTTATATAATTTATATGATAGAATATATAATTATATAATTTATATAATATAATTGGGGGGAAATAAAATATGTTAAATTTCAAGAACTAGAATAGTAAATCGAAGACTTGCCTTGTAGTAAGGAAGGCCTTGGTTCCAGACCCACATCAGCTACATATTCCTGGGGGAACATGGGCAAATCATGAAATCTCTCAGTGTCTCAAGTCACATTACAGACAAGTTGTCAACATACATCAACAGATAGAGTTTTCCCCACAATTATAAAATCACATGTCTGGATGAATATTTGGAAATAGAAAACTTCTAAAATGCAGTATATGAATATATAGACATCATATTTCTGGGGAAAAATTGTGTAGTCAAATAGTGAAAAACAGTCACTTAGAATCTCAGTAATATCCTATTCCTTAAGTATTTTCACCCTATTAACCATTTACCACAATTTTTTTTCCTACATTGAAGGTCTTTGTTGTTGTTGGTCAGTCATTTTCCAGTTATGACTCTTTGTGACCCAACTGGGGGCTTTCTTGGCAAAGATACTAGAGGGGTTTGCCATTTCCTTCTCCAATCCATTTCATAGATGAGAAAACTGGGGCAAACAGCGTTATATGACTTGCCTGGGGTCACATATCTAATAAGCGTGTGAGGCCAGATTTGAACTCAGGAAGATGAGTCTTCCTGACTCCGGTCCCTTGCTCTTTCCACCACACCATCTAGCTGCCCAGAGCTGAAGGCTTCTATTAGCTAACTTTTTCTCCCTTTGTCATCTAAGATTAAGGCAGCTAAGTGGTTCATTGGATAGATTGCTTAGCCTGGAATTAGGAAGACCTGAATTCAAATGCAGCATCAAATACTTGTTAGCTATGTGATCCTGGGTAAATCGCTTAACCTCTGTTTGCTTTTGTTTCCTCAACTATAAAATAGGGAAAATAATGATAAGTTGACACGAGGATCAAATAAGTAGGCACTATAGAAATGGCAGCTACTACATCAAGGATCTCATCTTATGTAAAGCTGGCCCTTTCTGGAAGTCATGGTGGTTGTGGAAAACATTTTTAGATCATTTTTGGCTCTAAGAAGTTCCAAATGAATCATAAATTTAGAGCTCAAAGTAGGGGTGTTCTGGAGCCAGCTTGTATTGACTGACAAAAGCTGGTTGCTACATTTTCAGTGGGATCATTTAAACCTCTGAAATCAGCAAACATTACAAATTAGTGCCTAATTTATTGTTTTGTTGATTGTCTAGCCTTAAGAAAGGGATGAAGAAAATGTTAATAATGCAGCAGATTAAACTTTAAAATGTATTGTCTATAATTTTTTTTTCTTCTGAAGATCCAGTTGTTAAACATTTACAAATACATCCCTGGCTGGAAGGGACCTTAGAAGTCATCTTGTCCAACTCCTTCACTTTTCAAAGAAGGAAATTAAGTCCAGAGATCATAAGTTATTACTTCAAGGTTGTAAAAGTAGTAGTAAGTCACTGAGCTAGAATTCACACTCAGGTACTATAACTACAAAGTCTAGCATATCCACTGAACCACAAGGCCCCTCAGAAAGCAACCTTGCTCTTGCCATTATGTGTCTTCATTCAACCTCAAGAAATAAAGTTATGTAACAAAAACTTTGGCCCAAGAATGACTTTGAATGTCCACTTTATACTGAATTTGAGTATCATGTACTGAAAACTGAGTATCACAAATACTCAAACCAAATATAAAGGACCCATGAAGGAAGATGCTATCTACCTTCAGAGAAAGAACTGATAAATAGATGTATAATATGGTGATTAGATAGATAGATAGATAGATAGATAGATAGATAGATAGAAGATAGATTTGTGTTTAATCGTTGCCTTTTCTATGGCAGGGTGGGGAGGGAAGGAGAAAAAATACACAGTAGACAACAAAAGGAAGGAGGCACAGAAAAGCAGGGTAGCTTTAAAATTGATGTGTAGTATTTATTTCATTGTTTGGGGTGGGGTTAAGTGAATAGATGAAAATAAAAATTCATGGTTATATTTAATTCCTCTCTATGTTGTGCTGTGTACATGGAAATGTTTTTTTCTTTTTTTCTTTTTGTATTTAAGTTCAAAATTTTTTAAATGAATTAAAAAAAAAAGAAAGCTATACAGAAAAACTGCAGGGTTCCTGGTATTAAGAGAATTTACTACCAGTTCCTAAGCATTGAGAGAAACTTGGTAACCCTCAAAGTTCAAAAGAAGGGGGAAGCAATTGCTTTGGGAAATATTTTTCCTTTCCAAAGTACTTTGGTTTTCAGTTACATTTCTTGTTTTGGTTATTTTAAATGTCATTCTCAAAAAATGTTTTGATCTTTGGAGAAAGTGTTTGGTGTAGTGCGTAGTAAAATGATCTCAAAGCCAGGAAGATTGACACTTGAGTCCTGTCCCTGACACCCACTAACTGTGTGTCCCTGCAAATCTCTAATTACTAGGTTCTCTAAACCTGGGGTGGGGAACACCTTGAGCAACAGGTGGCCTCAAGGCCGAAGATTCCCCACTCCTGCTCTAAACCTATGATGTAATACAAATAGAAATGGGAGCCCTATACCATACAAAAATATCCCTGCAGGCCACATATTAACTTAGAAAACCACATAGTAGCATTATCTATATTCTATTGCATTTTAAATTATTTTGTTAAATATTCCCCAATAACATGGTCATCTGAGTCCAGCCTCCCTCAGTGTTGCAGTTGCCATTGGCTGAACATTTCACCCCTCTATAAGCTGCAGAGAAGGCAAACTTGTATTGTTAGAAAGAATTCCCTCCCTTGGAGTTCGTTATGTCAGTGAAGATATAGATACCATCCCTGTCACTTTGATCTTTAACTCCTGGAGATATCATTGTGGCTTCCAAACTATGTGGTTTCCAAATCAGAGTAATTTTTCCCCAATTTATTAAATTATTTATTTTTAGTTTTTCAACATTCATTTCCATAAAGCATAGTTCTCAATCACAAAATATAACAGACTCTCCATGTAGAAGACAGAAACAAAACATATATTCAGATACCAGAAAATCAAATATCAACACCAGGAAACTGAATCTATCATAGCAACATAGAAACTAATATACCACAATGCAGCAGACAGTCACACCATCCTTTAGTCTTCCCACAAACCAGCACTCAGAAGCCTAGCTGTCTCTTGGGGTACGTCCTCTCTTCTCTCCAGCACTAACTGCTCTGACTTCTAGCTTCTTGTGGGCTCTGCTCTACTCTTTAGCAAGCGCCTACCTCCACAGGCTCCATGTGATTATATTCAAACTATTAGGGGGCAGGGAAGATCTTCAAATTCCCATTACCATTACAGAATAATGTTATAGACTCAAAACTAGAGTTTGCTTTTGTTATGAAAGAGAGACTAATCCTTGAGGGCTGCCCTGTGCAAGCCTGTAAGTTTCCTAGTGGCAGGAAGGACCCAGGTGCACTTGGGTAAATTCTTACTCTTCTAGTTCATTATCCCAACCTAAATGGAAACTAGGAACTTCAGTGTTTGTTATTCCTCAGGAGATAGCTATCAGCTCCCAGCTCCCAACCAGCTCCCAATTCCCATTACAAACATTCAAGGTCACACACCTTTTAAACAAGTCCTTTCAGTCATGTCTGATTTTTCATGACCCCATTTGGGGTTTTCTTGGCAAAAATACTGGACTGGTTTGAATTTTGAAAAAACAAAAACAAAAACACGTGCATTTATATATAGCACCTACTATGTGACAGACACTGTGCTAAGTGCATCACAATTATTATCTCACAACAACCCCAGGAAGTAGGTGCTATTATTATCCCATTTTACAGGTGAGAAAACTGAGGAAAAACAGAGGCCAATTGACTTGCCAAGGATTATGTGGCTAGTAAGCGTCTAAGAATGGATTTGAATTCGGGTCTTCCCAACTCTGAGCCCAGGCTCTATCCACTGAAGCCTAAGCTATTTTATTGGCCTAATCTTTGATTATTAATGCCTTATAAGCTTTGACTTAAAGTTGATCATTTTCTCCCCAAAGTTTCTCTATCAATAAAAATATATATTTATATATATCAATATATAAATAGATGCTGCTGTTAAGTTCCAATTGAGTACACTATTTGTAGAAATTATTTTACAAATCAATAATTCTTTGATGATGCAAATAATTAGCCTCCTATTTTGTTTGTTATGGACATTTTAATTTTGCCTCATTTCCTTACAAGTGGTCTCAACTGAGTAGAAGTTTTCATCTCTTCCATTGCTAAAAGCAAAAAACAGCAACATTAAATCTAGCACTTCACTTGGTCATCCAATAAAAGATTTATTAATGGCATACCATGTGCCGGACGCTGTGCTAAGCTCTGGGAGTACAAAGAAAAGCAGAAGACAGTCCCTGCTTCAGTAGAGGTGATATTGATCATGAAATCAACGCTGCCCTGGGAGGGGTGGAAGAGGAGGAAGGAAGGGAGAAAAAAGGAAACTCAAAGTTTTAAAAACAAATGTTAAAAATTGTTTTAACATATAACTAGGGGAAAATAAAATACTAAATAAATACCAAAAAATCAATGCTGCCTTGGAATTGTGGGATCCTTCTTCTCTTCTCTCCACCAAACCTTCTCATGTAGTTCTTCCTCCACCTTCACCTCCTTCCTTTTAGTCTTCAAGCAGGGGAGACTGTTCCCTCTTGCCAAAGCTCATCCCTTCACTGGTACCTTTGCTTCCATCTCTTCCTGCCCCCTTCAGAACCTTGCTCCATCATTCATCCCATCTCATTCATCTTGCATCTCTCCTCCCTTCCTGTTTCCTTTCCCTTTGCCTACAAATACACTCATTCAGGCCTCCCTTATCCAAAAAAACAAAACTAACTTTTCCCTTTGACCTTTAACTGTGCCCACCTCTCAGCCTGCCTTTATTGCTAAAGAGATTCCCCTATTGTCTAGCTTCAATTCTCTGTCACCCACTTAACTCCTTACAAGCTGCCCTCTATCCACATGGTTTTGCTTTCACAGCTCTCTTAAGTGACCTCTCCCCATTGTACAGATGAGGAAATTGAAGCCTGGACTAACCAAGTGTCTTGTCTGAGGACACATAAGTACTAAGTACAGGGGCAGCTAGGTGGCGCAGTGAGTAGAGCGCTGGCCCTGGAGTCAGAAGGACCTGAGTTCAGATCTGGCCTCAGACACTTAACACACACAGACAAAAACCTAGCCGTGTGACCTTGGGCAAGTTACTTAACCCCAATTGCCCTCCAAAAAAAGAAAAAGAAAAGAAAAAGTACTAAGTACAGAGGTAGACTGAGCCCAGGCCTTAGTCCAAAGCCATTTTGGACTAATTTTTTAGTCCTAACTCATTTTTTTCATAACTTCCTCCATCTAAGAGGTGTTTCCTGTGTTGATCCTTGAAGGAATCTTGGAATTCTGAGAAGCAGAGGTTTGAGGGAGTGCTTCAAGCATAAGACACAACCTTTTACAAAGACACAAAGACAGGAGTTCAAGTATTAGCTTGCCAGCATGTATCGATAGTGTGAAGAGGAGTAATACAAAACAAATCTGGTAGATTTGTGTAGGGGGGCAGAATGTGAAAGTAGTTAGATGCTAGCCTGGCTAACTAGCATTCTATACTAGAGGCACTAGGGAGTCACTGATGATTTGTGAGGAGGGGAGTGACATGGTCAGACTATAACATGACTCTTATTCAATAGATGTGGAAACTGAGACCCAGAGAGGTTAAGTAACCTGCCCAAGGCTACCTAGGTCCCCTAATTCCTGGGTAAGTGTTCTTTCTACACTACCACATTATTTCTTTCCTTTCTTTTCTTTTCTTTTCTTTTCTTTTCTTTTCTTTTCTTTTCTTTTCTTTTCTTTTCTTTTCTTTTCTTTTTTTCTTTTCTCTTCTCTTCTTTTCTTTTCTTTTCTTTTTTTTTGTCTTTTTGGAGGGGGGAAAGTAGGGCAATTGGGGTTAAGTGACTTGCCCAAGGTCACACAGTAAGTGTTAAGGGTCTGAGACAGGATTTGAACTCAGGTGCTCCTGATTCTAGAGCCAGTGCTCTATTCACTGTGCCACCTAGCTGCCCCTACCACACTATTTCTAAATTAGTCTTGTAAACAGTCATCACTTCAGGGTGATTTTTTCATTTCTCTTGAGTGACTTAAAAAGGAAGCAGATACCATTTCTTTTACTAACAGCAACTTAATGGTGCAATGGATAGAATCCTGGGCCTGAAGTCAGGAAGACCTGAGTTCAATCCAGCCTCAGATACTTACTAGTTGTGTGACCCTGGGCAAATCATTTAACCCTGTTTGACTCAGTTTCCTCATTTGTAAAATTAGCTGGAGAAGGAAAAGGCAAATCACTCCAGTATCTTTGCCAAGAAAACCCCAAATGGGTGATGAAGAGATAGGACCGAAATGTCTCATCATTATCAACAATATGTTGAAAGCCCAAGGGTTTGTGCTAGGTGCTACTGGTATAAGGATACAAATGAAACTGTCACTTCCTTCAAGGAGACTATATTTGATCAGGGAAAATAACAAGCTAATATTCATACAGTAGTTACTATGTGCCATAACCTGTGCTAAGCACTTTCCAATTATTATTTCATTTGATCCTTATAACAACCCTGGGAGGTAGATGCTATTATTACGCTCATTTTACAGATGAGGAAACTGAGACAGACAAGTGTTAAGTGACTTGCCCAGGGTCACACACCTAGTAATTGACTGAGGCTGGATTTGAACTTAGGTCTTCCTAATACCAGACCCAGTACGCTATCTGCTGTGCCACCCAGCAACCCTGTTATATAAAACAGGAATGCATATACATAGATACAATAGAAACAGAAAAATGTTGGTGGGAGGCACTATTAGCTAGAGCAGGGATGGAGAAACTGAGGCCTCAAGGCCACATGTGGTCCTCTAGGTCCTCAAGCACAGCCCTCTGAGTCCAAGTTTTACAGAACAAATCCTTCTATTAAGGGGATTTGTTCTGTAAAGTTTGGATTCAGTCAGAGGACCATACTTGAGCCCCTAGGGGCCACAGGTTCCCCAACCCCGAAGAGAAAGACCCTCATATAGGATTTCATGTTTGCCATGAGCTTTGAAGGAAGTCAGAAATGCAAAATAACAGAAAGGTGAAGAGGGAATGCCTTCTAGATCTGGGGGACAGCCTGTACCATAGATGGAGATGGGAGACAGAATGCTACGTGTGAAGAGTAAGCAGAAAGCCGATTTGACTGGGTCATAGAGTATATAAAAGGGAGTGATATGTAATAAGCCAGGAAAAAAAAAGTAGGCAAAAATCTGGTAGGGAAGGGCTTTAAAAGCCAGACAAGTTTTTCTTCAACCCCTAGAGACAATAGGGAGTCACAGGAGTTAATAGTGCTGGGGAGGGCAGCTGGCTGAGAAGATGGATTGGAGGGGAAAGAGATCAGAGTCAGGGAGACCATGCACCTTTTCAGTCTCTGAGCTAGATTGTCTATGTGCTTTCCCCAGGTGGTAGGGGTACGATTTAGGACCAGAGTCAAGCGAGGAACAAGAACTTCTAACTCTGGGACTATTCACAAGTAGTGAAGAGAGATGTTATAACATCTAGTAGTTATAACATCTAGTAGTCAGCAGGAGGGTTGGCCTTTCCACGCCCTTACAAGAATGTAAAGGGCTGAATTCATGACCATGTCTTACTGCTGCTCCTCGCCACCAAAGCCCCCAATCCCAAATCCTCCTTTCTTAACCCCCCTACTGCTTTTCAGCATCCCATATCCTGTGCCTGAGGCAGCCCTACAGGGGCTCTTCCTTACAAACAACGGGTCAGACTTCAGCCCTGTGCACCCTCCTAGCTCCCACCTCTGTCCCCAATTTCCTTTCAGTCTGTATGCACTTGGGCTTGGTTTTTACTTTTTTTTTTTTTTTTGGAATGTGATCTGGAAATGAAGCCTTGTCATTTACTCTTCACATGACCAGCTCAGTGTTTGTTCCTCTTTACTTCCTTCCTTAATAAATTGTTTTGTTAGCAGTGTTTATTTTTTTTTCCTCTACCCCTCTATTTTTAAGGTGCTACTGATTCCCTAACACTCAAATTGCAAGGGAGTGTGTCGGTTTTGTTTCACACTAGAATTACATAGGGATCACGTGATTTTTCCCACCGGTTGGAATTTTCCCCTTAAAAATCCCCAGTCTTTCTTAAGACCTTGTCTGACTTCAGTTTGAGAAATTACTGGATCTTTCCTATACACATTTCTATGTATCAGTTTCAACTCCATGGTCAAGGTAAGTATTGGACTTGAAGTCAACAAGAATTGACTCTATCCACTGTGTCACCTAGCTAAATGGAGGATGGGGCTGAGTTCATATAAGTTGACTACAAACTTGTCGTGAGACATTGTGAAACTACTATTAAGAAAAGCTAATAAAATCTCACCAGAATGAATAGTAGTCTGTATTCCAATCACAGGTCCTGATGACAAGGGCTATCTACAGACCAGACCTGCTAAATTCACAAAGTTGGCCAATGGATGATGAATGTTCCTGCCACATAAATTTTCAATGACCATCTACTAAGTTATAGCAAGATGGCAATTTAAATTGGCAGAGAGTATCTATCCTGGCAGAACTGATAGATCCTTGAGTTTTGAGAGAAGTCTCCTTATAAATAAAAGCAACTTAGCCTCTTTATACTGGTCAGAACCCATCTAGAATCTTATTTCATTCTGGAAAGCCACGTTTTAAAAGGGTTATTCACAAATCCATTCAGCATTGTTATATTTGGAATACATGGAGTTTTTCAGTTGGCCTACTACCAGACTAGTAGAAGGACTTGGACCCTAAATTACATGAGGACTTTAGTAAGGAATTCAGGTTGCCTGGAGAACATAAGAGTAGAGGGAACCTGATAGTTATCTTCAAATATTTGATGGGCTTTTATGTAAATGAAGGATTATGTCTATTTTGTGCATCTCCAGAAGGCAGAGTTAGAACTTCCAGGAGGTGGAAGTCAGAGAGGTTTTCTGTTCACGAGTAGGAAAAAACTTTCTAACAATGAGAGCTATTTAAAAATTGAATAAGCTGCCTCTTAGATTAGAGACTTCCCTGCCTCTAAAGTACTTAATAAGAAAGTACATGGACCATCAGTCAATAATGATAGAGATTGCTACATTTAGTAGGAAGTTGAAATAGAAGACCTCTGAGATCCTCTCCAGTTCTTAGATTCTGTTATTCCATAATAATAGACTTCTTATCCTTGGGTATATGAACTTGAAAAAAATATATATTTTGATAACTGTATTTTAACATAGTTTGTATTCCTACGTACAATTTGTATTCATAGGTATTTTATTTTACACACTTAAAAGCATGAAACTGAGAAGGGATCCATAGACTTCCCCAGAATGACAAAAGGGCCCATAATACAAAAAAAAAAAAAGACTAAGAACCCTTGCAGATTATGTCTGACTCTCCTCCAATGCCTAATGTTAACCCTTTCAGGGGTTAACAGCTAATACTACATCTGGAATATATATTCTGAAAAACTTTCTTGGCTCATTATAGAATATAATATGGTAGATTCCCCAAAAATGGATGAATAATTTATCTTACTAAGTATGGCAGAAAGGGGAGGATGGCCTATACACCTTCATGAAAGATAGGTCCTGTAAAATGCCTTCAAATTACCTCCCCTTCCTTTTCCTGTTTAAAAAACAACAACTGACTAGATAAGTAGAACTTTATATTGTTATGGCCATAATCTCACGTGATCCTCATAACTTTGAGTAACAGGTAATATATTATTACAGAGAAGGAAATTAAAGCCCCACCCAAAGACAGATATTAAGTGAAAGGGATGTGACTAATTCAAAGCATCTGATTCCAAATCTACTGTTCTTTCTACAATATCATACTTCAGGGAACATCTTCAAATGAAAGTTCTTATCTCAATAGAATTTCCTCCTAAAATAGCTAGGTCACTCTATACAGAGACCTAGATCCATAGATACATCTACATGTTGTTGTTCAATTGTATCTTATTTTTCATGACTCCATGGATGACATTGACCGGGGCGGGGTTTCTTGGCCAGGATACTGGAGAGGTTTGCCATTTTCTTCTCAAGTGAATTAAGGCAAACAGATGTTAAATGACTGGCTTAGTATCACATGGCCTGGTAAGTGCTGGAGGCTGGATCTAAACTCAGGTATTCCTGATTTCAGGTCCAGCTTTATCCACTAAGTCATCTAATTGCGTGCTCTATATATGAATATATATATATATATGTATACACACCTATGTGTATGTGTATAAAGCACATATATAATATATGCATGTGTGACATTGGGCAAGTCACTTAACCCCTACCTTCCTACCTATCCTACTTTCCCCTCTCCAAAAAAAAAAGCCCCCCCAAAAAAGAATAAATGATAAGGGCAGCTAGGTGGATAGCGTGAATAGTAGATAGAACAATGGCCCTCGAGTCAGAAGAATATGAGTTCAGATACTTCAGATACTTACTAGCTCTGTGACCCTGGGGGAGTCACTTAACTTTATTTATTTTTGCAGAGGGGAAGGCAGGGCAATCGGGGTTCAGTGACTTGCCCAAGGTCACAAGGCTAGTTTTGTGTTACATGTCTGAGGCCAGATTTGAACTCAGGTCCTCCTGACTCCAGGGCTGGTGCTCTATTCACTGCGCCACCTAGCCACCCTGTTACTTACCTTTAAAAAAGCAGTAAGTGGCAGAGTCAGGCCCTGAACCTAGGTCTTCTGATCTCTGGCCTCATGTCCCTTTCTAGGAGAGACAGATGACAAGGAAATTATCTAAATCTGAGATTAGGCACACAAAGAGAGATGGTTATGATGACAAAAATGCTTTCTATTTTGCAAAATTATAGAATCTCTTATTTTTGTTGGCGCTTTTAGAGCCCTTGGCTCACTCCTGAAATCATAACACTCTTCTTCAATTAACATTAATGTTAACTATAACTTGATTAAAGGACTGTGTCTCCTTGATCTCTCCCGAGCTTCCTGAGTTATAAAAACTCCTAAGGATTAAATCCCCATACAACTAATGTCATTTGGACCTATAGGCAAGAATTTCCTGAGTTCCAAAGGTTGACAGGGTAGTGTCTCAGGTGCCTTTTCACAGGACACGCCATCCATGCCTAGAATATTCTTCTCCTTGATTCTACCTCCTGGCTTCCTCCAGGACTCAGCTCAAAACCCACATTCTGGAGAAAAACAAAACATTATTGAACTAGAAAAAAAAAATTTGGAAGAACAAAAGGTCAAGAATATCAAAGGAATTAATGAAAAAGAAATGTAAAGGAAGGAGAATTAAGCAGTACCAGCCCTTAAACTATATTATAAGGTAATAACTATCAAAGCTGTCCAGTACTGGCTAAGAAATAGAAAGATGGGTTGGTGGAATGGAGTGGAGGTACAATACATCCCTTCCTGTCCTCTCCCTCCTCCCAATGTCATCTCTCTCAGACAATATCCCATTTGCCCAGTCTTCTTACACCATAACCTCCCCCCCACTCCTTGATTCAGTGACACTGGTTTCTTGGCTGTTGCATGAACAAGATACTCCACTTTTCAGTTCTGGTCGTTTTCTTTGATTGTCCCCATGCTTTCGTTCCTCCTCTCTGCCCTAGCTTCCCAACTACAAATCTACTGTCTATAAGAAGCCTTTCCTAACCTTCTTAATTCCAGTGTCTTCCCTTGGTTAATTATTACAAGGACTGTATTTTGCTCTTTTTGTAACCTCAGTGCTTAGCACAGATCATGGCTCTGGAGTAAGCACCTACTATGTGCCAGATAATGTGCTAAACATTGGGAGTGCAAAAGGCAGTCCCTGCCCTCAAGGAGTTTGTGATTTAACAGAAGAGACAAAAAGAAAAATCAAACAAATGTATACAAAACAAGCTCTATACAAGACAAATAGGCAATAATTAACAGAGGGAGGACTGGAAAGAAGAGGGTTGGGTCAAATTCAAAGTCAGGTCTTTCTGACTCCATACCACTGTGCCACCAGGCTGCCCAAAGAGCTGATGAGCATATAGCATCTCTGGACTCTTCTTCCCTGGGAATTCAACTCCTCTACCCACAGACAATTCAATTAAATTCCCTTATATACAGGCAAGGTATATACTATGTAAATGGGAGAGGATCTCAGAGGGAGATGCTATCTGGGGTGGTGAAAAGGGTGGGAACTGGGACTGAGACTGGGAAAGGTATCCCTTGAAGAAGTGAGTATTTGAGCTGACTCTAGAAGGAAACCGAACTAGGAGGGAGAGAGACAGATATAGCTTCTGTCTGATGGGAGAACCTCATCCCCAGCCAATAGGGGATTTCAATACTTTTTATAAAGTATTTTTGATACTTTTTAATATTAATAATTAAATAAATTAATTAATAATTAATGTTTAATTATTTATAATGATTTTTAAAAGTTTAATTATTTATAATAATAATATTTAATATTTTTAAAACTTTTAATACTTTTTATTCAGTTTTAATACTTTCTTTCATTCTTTACCTTTACTTCTCTCTTTATCTCTGTTCCTAGTACATAGTAAGCAGAGCACTGAGCTGAACCTCGAGTCCAGAAACCTGGGTTCAGATCTGATCTCAGAAGCTGACTGACCAGCTGTGTGTCTCCTCTGCAAGTCACTAACCTCCGTTTGCCTCAGGTTCCTCATCTGTAAAATGTGGAATAATAGCACCTACCTCCCAGAATTATTATGAGGATAAAATGAGATGATACTTGTAAAGTGCGGCAAACCTTAAAGGTCTACATAGGTGGCGCAGTGAATAGAACACTGGCCCTGGAGTCAGGAGGACCTGAGTTCAAATCCAGCTCAGGCACTTAACACAAAACTAGCCATGTGACCTTGGGCAATTGTCCTACCTAAAGGAAGTCTTCTCAGATGAAGAAAGCCAATGGCATTGTACATACCATCCTCCATTATAACTTCAGGGAAGATGGGGCCCAAAGAGATGAGGCAACTTGCCCAAGGTCACATAAAGGGAGCAGCTAGGTGGCACAATTATTAGAGCACTGATCCTGGAGTCAGGAGGACCTGAGTTCAAATCCAGCCTCAGACACTTAACAGAAAACTAGCCATGTGACCTTGGGCAAGTCACTTAACCGCTACCTTCCTACCTGCCCCTCCAAAGGGGCAAAAAAGCAAAAAAGAATTCCTGTGAGTTGGGGGATCAGAGCCAAGATGGTGGAGTAGAAACAGGAATTCCCTGCAGCTCCCTGTTCTTATCTGTTCTTCACAGGATATGCATTTTGTTGTTCAGTTGTTTCAGTCATGTCTGACTGTGAACCTCTCTCCATGAAGTTTCCTTGGTGCTCCATGGAGTGGTTTGTCATTTACTTTTCCAATCGCAAACAGGGGTTAAGTTACTTGTCCAATGTCACACAGCTAGACCTTTTCTTTCTTTCCTTCTTTCTTTCTTTCTTTCTTTCTTTCTTTCTTTCTTTCTTTCTTTCTTTCTTTCTTTCTTTCTTTCTTTCTTTCTTTCTTTCTTTCCTTCCTTCCTTCCATCCTTTCTTCCTTCCTTCAGTCTCTTGTTTGGTCATAAATTCTTCCCTTCTCCATAGATCTGACAGATAAACTATTCCTAGCTCTTCTAATTTGCTTATAGTCTCACCCTTTACGTCTAAATCATGCACCCATTTTGACCTTATCTTGGTATACTGTGTAAGATATTGGTCTATGCCTAGTTTCTACCATACTGTTTTCCAATTTTCCCAACAATTTTTGTTAAATAATGAGTTCTTATCCCAGAAGCTGGAGTCTTTGGGTTTATCAAACAGTAGATTACTATAGTCATTGACTGCTGTGTCTTGTGTACCTAACCTATTCCACTGATCTACCACTCTTTTTCTTAACTAGCACCAAGTAGTTTTGATGATTGCTGCTTTATAATGCAGTTTTAGATCTGGTACAACTAGGCCACCTTCCCTTGCATTTATTTTCATTATTTCACTTGATATTCTGGACATTTTCTTCTTCCTTTTAAGAAAAGATGAATTTTGTTAATATTTTTGTTGTGCTATAAAATAATTTTTGATAGTCAGGTAGAATTGTCATTTTTATTATATTAGCTCAACCTACCCATGAGCAACTGATATTTTTCCAATTGTTTAGATCTGACTTGATTTGTGGGAAAAGTGTTTTGCAATTGTGTTCATATAGTTCCTGAGTTTGTCTAGTCAAGTAAACTCCCAAATATTTTATGTCGTCTACAGTTACTTTAAATAAAATTTCTCTTTCGGTTTCTTGCTGCTGGGCTTTGTTAGTAATATATAGAAATGAGTTAGGCCATTTCTGAGGCTAGGTTTAAACTCAGGTCTCCTGACTTCAGGGCCAGCATTCTATCAACTGTGCCACCATAGACCCTATCCATTCACTTTTCTGCTCAAAGAATCACCAGTGACTCTCTGCTGACTACCAAATCATGTTCACACTCTTCTGTTTGGCATGAAAGCCCTCCTCATTCTGACTCCAACTCTCCCTTTCTGGCCTAATCTCATATTGCAACTAGTTAGGCTGTAGCCAAACTGTTCCCCAACCCTGTCCTATACTTCCTATTCATGCTGGTCACTTTGTTTGAACACTTTTACATTTAAAACCCTTGTGTTGAATTGTTCTCTTAAACCTAGCTCAAATATTATCTTCTCCCTGTTCTGAACACGGTAGGAAATGAGCAAAAGTTTGGTGAATTGAATTGTCTCTGTGCTGATGGGTTGAATCTCAAGACAAAGAGACTGTCTATTTTGAGGTTGGCCATGCCTTCATCAGTGTCTAAGTCCTCGTCCTCCCTGACCCAGTTGCTTCATAGGAGAAGTGGAGAGACCCAGTCTATTCTTTTACATGGAACTCCATCTGGGTAAAACTAAAAAAAAAAAAAAGAAAGAAAAAGAAAAAGAAACACCATTCCACCTACTTGCAAAGTAAATGTAAACACAGAGGAAGGGAAAGTGGAAGTTAAACATATTAGCAAGACTGTTAGCCAATTCACCACATCCTGCTGCATAGATGGTTTTCATCTCCACTCCCAGAATAGGAGTTAGCTACCACACACACACACACACACACACATGCGCGCACACACACACACACACACACACACACACACAGAGCTTAAGTCATATTTCTGGTGCCTTTCAGTCCCTTCCTTTTATTGAGCAAGGACTAAACCAACTGTCTGAGTGGGGGAGGACAGTACAGAATGACTGTTAGAAGATGAAAGGGAAAAAAATGTCAGGGTGTTGGTAAAAGCCTGTTTCTCTTTGGGTAGGCAAAGAAGCCAAGCTATCAAACACTCATCTTAACTCCTCAGTGAAGCACAAAGAAGCCTAGAAATAAAAACTATTTCAAAAACTCTTTTACTGCTCCATACTTTCAATCACATATCTTGGGCTCAAGGTGTGTCCAGGAGTCTCTTAAATTGTTGACTCAATACAGGAAGTTGTCTCCCCTCAGGAGAAAGCATAACTATATAGACCTTCAAAGGCTAAGCAAACAAAGATAATAATACTTGAAGTCTCTGTGGAGCCTTTATTCTGGGGAACTTAATGTGTTCCACAAATACATCACCGTTCCCTCTTCCTGAGTGGGGCAGAGATTGTAAATTTCCTCAAGGTCACCTAGGAATAGAAATCAGGGTTTGGGACAGGAAGAGCAAGGCAATGGATTACGAGCTTCCTCCCTCTTTTATTATATAGTGTTGGCTCATCTCTAGAGGCAACAGCACGGAGACAATCCCTTGCAGACAGCCAGTTCTAGCCTCAACTAATGCAGCTCCCTGAGACCAGGATTTTGTGCACTGGTTCAAGAACAATTCATCAGGTGCAGGCCCATTTAAAGTCATTCAGTGTAGCTTAGATCCAGTGAGTTCGTCCTGTTTGGTCCCTCTGGACCAAATCAGGCAATGTGTCTGGCAGTTTACCTCAGTTAATTTCTTAGAGCACTGGAGTGTTCATCATTATTACAAATCTAAATGGTAATGTTGGGAAGCAGTGATCCATAGTGAATAGAGCTAGCCTCGATCAGGAAGTCCCACTTCTGACACATATTGGCTGTGTGATCTGACACCAATCACTTAACCTCTCAGTGCTCTGGGGCCAGAGGTGTCAGACTGGTGACCCCCAAACTCCCAGATGCCTGAACCAGAGTTAAATATAATTGGAAAATGTTTAACAAAAAAATAAATAGATAAAAATGCAATGTGGTTAATGTTAATTTGTGGTTTCCTATGTCAATATATGACAAGCAGGGATTCCTTTTTATTTGAGTGTGACACCACTGCTTCTAGAAACCTTCTCATCAATCACTCAATAAGCATTTATTAAGGACTTACTGTGTGTCAGGTACTGTGCTAAGAGTGATGGAAATAAGTACAAAAAATGAAATAATTCTTACTGGCAAGGAATGTATGTATATTCTATCAAGGAAGACAACACATACATACACAAATACACACACCACACATATGCACATAGATGGCACACATATACTACATAGAGTCAGGAGGTCCTGAGTTAAAATCTAGCCTCAGACACTTAACACAAAACTAGCCATGTGACCCTGGGCAAGTCACTTAACCCCAATTACCCTGCCTTCCCCCCTCCAAAAAAAAGAAAAAAGAAGAAAGAAAAGTTAATCCAAAGGTAATTGTATGATTAAGCCATACAATCTTTGTCCGCTCATAGGTATTACAGATTCATGGCAAGTCTCACTACATGAGTTCTCATCAGTTCCCCAGAACTTACATTTGTCATAAGCCATACTGGTTGTGTGCCCAGAAGAAAGCTGTGCATGTGGTAGTTAATCAATGTGATTGACTGATTTTGCTGTTGTTCTGGGTATTTATGAAAATAGAGAAGCTGGAAAAACCACACTGAGACTTTTACCCCTTTTCCTTAGAGGATCGCAGCTCTAGAGATGCAGGAGATCTCCTGGTCAACTAGTCTCTCCTATGACAGGTCAAAGAAACTGAGACCTAAAGAGATTTTCACTTGCTGGAAGTCACAAAGACTGAAAGCATAAGAGAGGGCTCTTGAATACAGGTCTTCTGATCTGCAGACCCAGTATTCCTTCCACTGTACTTCCTACTTCTCCCTGGTTCATTTTTTAGCCTTAGAATATTAGAGCCAGATGGGCCTTAGGAATCAATCAGTCTAATGAATCCAAAAGGAAGAGAGAAGGAAGAATCAATCAATCATAAGTACTTATTATATTCCAGGTGTGGCACCTAAGTGATGCCATAGGGCATAAAGTGCTGGGCTTGGAGTCAGGAAGACTTATTTTCCTGAGTTCAAATCTGGCATTTTTGACCTTTACTTTCTGGTTGTGTGACCCTGGGCAAGTCATTTAATCCTGTTTGCCTCAGTTTCTTCATCTGTAAAATGAGATGCAGAAGGAAATGGCAAACTACTCCAGCATCTTTACCAAGAAAATCCCCAAAATAGGGACACCAAGAGTCAGACAGAACTTGGAAAATGATTAAACAACAGTATTCCTGGCACTGTGCTAAGCCTTGAGGATGCAAACAAAGGCAAAAATCTTAGTTCTGGCCCTCAAGGAGCTTACATTCTAATGGAGGAGATAATATGTAAATAATTAGGTACCAGAAGATAAACAAAGAGTAAGCGGAAAGTAATCTCATTGGGGTAAGATGTGGGGGAAGGGGTCAGATCTGGAAAGTCCTCCAGCTAAAGGTCTGAGTTGTTTTGAAAGAGATTTGGAGAGGGAGATAATTTTTAAGTAATTGAAAATGAGTGTTTACATTTCAGATTCACTTTCAAGTTTCAGGTTTACATTTGAACTCTAATTAGCTCTGGGGGAAAGGGGAGGCAGGTGGCCCTGGTAGACAGAAAATCTCAGATTCTCAGAGTTGGAAGGAAATTTAGAGGTCATCTAGTCTAATCCATGCCTGAGGAGAAATTCACTCTAAAAGAGTCCTTCAGTCTCTTCTTAAAGACCTCCAGGGGAGAACTTCCTTTCAAAGCACCGATCCTTTAGCTCTAATCCTTAGGGAATTATTTTTACATGGAACCAAAATCTGCCCCTCTTCAATTTCCACTGATTGCTTTGACTTCTGCCTTCTAAATCTAGGAAAAACAAATCTAATCCCCTTTCCACATGACAGCCTCAAAAATATTTGAAAACAGCTCTCTATCCCTTTCTCAGTCTTCTCAAGATTACACTTAAGGAAGAATAGAAGGAGGAGGGAAAAGAAAAAGAAGAGGAGGAGGAGACATTTTTATATGGTTTTGTGTTTTAAGTGAAAGCCTGTCCCCCACTTTTGTCAGTTCATCCCCTCATTCTCCTGCTGGTTACCATCTTCCACACATGCACCTCACCGCAGTCATACCCTCCCTACACAGTGCTCCAAGATTCAGAACTATTCCTCTCCATTCTTCCATTTAAACTAACTCCCTCTAAGGCCTTATCTCAGGGTTTAATTTAAAGAATAGAGGTGATAAACTAATTTACACTAAAATATTAAACTGGAAACTTCTTAATCTATGACCTCCTCACCTAGATTATTTGTTTCTTAAAAAGGGATATCTAGATATATCAGTGCCTTAACCCAAAGAGATACTCTACAATAATAGAATTTTATGTACAGTGACTAATTGGAAAAGAAATATTTTGTCAGGGACCTTCTCAATAGACCTTCATTTTCTATTCTGACTAAAGGTAAGGTTGGCCCTGTATTATACCCTTGCCAGATTTCTTTCCTCTCATCCAGCCTTGCCAGAAAGTCACTTGAAATTCCATTTCCTACATGGGCCCTGCCAAGGTTGGGCAAGTGGAGAAAACTATGTGTTCCTTCACGTCTTCATTTTTAGCACTATTGACTCTTGACACCCTGAGGAATGCTCTCTTCTCTAAGCTTCTGTCCCTAGGCTGATATTTTCAGTAAGGCTGGAATGCTAAGACTAACAACCTTCACGCTGACCTTGTTGACAGGACATTTATGGGTAGTTTACCTGAGTAAGAACAGGCAGTTCTGTTATTCTGCTGGAAACCTTGAAAACCAAAGAGGAAAATATAATAGCTATATCTTCATGAAA
This sequence comes from Gymnobelideus leadbeateri, assembly GCA_011680675.1. Lineage (NCBI taxonomy): Eukaryota > Metazoa > Chordata > Mammalia > Diprotodontia > Petauridae > Gymnobelideus > Gymnobelideus leadbeateri. The sequence goes on from WOXC01008312.1 coordinate 221,437, forward strand.
CAAGAAAATACCTACTCACAATTTTTTAAAAATTAAAAGCCCCAAATGTGACAATGTTTGGCCTTTCACTATCCAATCCAGCCAATCCAGATCAAGCAACCATCACTATGAATCCTTTGAAAAGTAAGTTCCCTCCTTTGAAGGTAAGCAACACATAGATTCATATGTTTAGAGCTTGGAAAGGACCTTGAGAACATCTAGTACACACCTCTTATTTTGCAGATGAGGAAACTGAGACCAGATATTACAGTCAAATAACTGGTCTAAAGCGACACAGGTCATAAGCATCAGGGACAGAATTTGAACCTAGGTTTTCTTAGTCAGTGATCTTTTTACTTTACCTTGTTGTTTTCCAATAGTTTTAAATAGAGGCCACTCAGAACCCAATCTGAATTTGGGCAAGGCCAAGGAGGAAGAAAGGAAGATTCTTGGCATCTTTTCCTTCTGCCTTTCTCAAGATGGATTGGGACCTCTTGAACTAATAGCTATAGACCCCACTATCTACAAGGTAAGGGCAGCTCCTGCAAGAGCATCATAAAAATTTGTACCAAATACATTTTTGTCCAATATAGTTTTGCTGTCATGTTGACAGTCTAAAAATGCTTCATGGAGTAAAGAGAGAATTTAGTCTGAAAATCCACCTATATGGCATAACTGACCTCAGAAATCCTAGTTCATTTAAGGTCTTGAGTATCGAATCATTTGGGGTTTTTTTTCATGATATAGAGAGACTGTGATGTGGAGTTAGAAGCAGATGTGAGCTTGAATCACAGCTCTACCAACATACTTCCTGCCTGGAATTCATTCCCCACTCACCTCCTCCTCTTAGCATCCCTTACTTCCTTCAAAATTCAGCTCACCTTGGCATAAAGACTTTTTTGATTTACTAATGACTCAACCTCCCCCCACACAAACTATCTTGGATGTGTAATACAGGTTCTGGGGCAACTATCTTCAACACCAATTTGCCCTGGCAGATTAGATTCCCAGAGGGTGGCTAGCTACTTCTGTCCTCTGGGTTTGGGAAGTATCACTGAGGGGTTGCTAGAGTACTATAGCTCATAAGCCCCCACTGGTATACTTCCTCCATTCTTGATCAGTTGATAACAATTAATTAAGAAGTCTTCATTAGCCCTTAGAAATGGAAATTTACTAAGGTTATATAGAAAGAACAGTTGCTACAAGCATTCCACCCCTACCCCCTCCAAAAAAAACAAAAACAAAACCAAAACCTGGGACACACTTTCCCACAAGGACATACAGAGTCTCAGAAAAAGTGAGCTCAAACTTAGAAAACATATATGACAAAGGGGTAACCACAGGCCCTGGTTGGATGGAAATCCTTTTCTCCTTTTGTGGAGTCCTTGCTAATATTTCCCTTGGGTGGTATTCTCAGTAATTTATAATTGTCTTTCTTTAGCATCTCTTGTTGGTCCTCAGTTCCTAGAACACATATTGCCATCAACTTTTCTGAGGATACTGGTAGGATGCCAATGGGGAAATCCAAAATCTTTTGACCTTTTGAAGTTCATAAGGTCATCCTTTGGGGAAGCAGGGGAGGCTTAACTGGAACCACTCATTGGTAAACTAAGCAGATACTCAAATGCTTGAGTTCCACACTGGCTTACATTTTATAGTTCCATGGGGGTCACTGAGTCTTCTCAACCAATCCCAATATAATCCCCATATGGTATCATTTCATTTCATACAATTCTTTGAAGCATTGTACTCTTTCTACCTTGATTAAGTAGTTATTAACCCTTTGATTGATTGAATCAATAAAGGAGTTCTCACCTAATTCAGGTAACTTATCAACTTATCCACTGGATTATTTTGTAGTATGCTTTAAGTGGAGTGACTGCTTGATTCATTGATTGTCTGATTCAGTTGGGGATACAAAGAAAAAATTAAATTCCCTGATCTCAGAGATTTTACATTCTAAGGAGAGGTGAGGAAGACACATCTTGTATACATATGCATATAATGTGGGTGAATTGTCCTAGAAGACCCAATTCTCTATGAAGAATCTCTCCAAGGCTGTGATGCAGTCAGCTTTTATGTTCAAGAGCCTTATTATTAAATTTCCATGTAAGCATTATACCTTGGAAATAAACAAACACTACAAATAAGGTTTGATTTATTATTTTGTTGATTGTCTACAAAGTAATGGAGAAAATAATGAGGGTAATGAGGACTGAACTTAAAAGTATGCACTGCATTTTTGGAGATCTTGTTGTTAAACATTTACCAACACACTCTTGGCTCTCTTCAAAAGCTTCTGCATGGTAGATTAGAACCAAGCAGGGAATGTCTGAGTTCTCCAAGGAATGGCCCCTTCAAATCAGATCACCCATATTATACTTATATGTGTATGTGTTGTGTCTTCCCCATTCTTCCATAGAATGTAACATTTTTAAGGTTGGCAACTATTTCATTTTTTCTTTGTATCTCCAGCACAATGCCTAGCGAACAGTAGGCCCTTAATAAATGCTTGCTGATTGATGATTTTAGTCAAGTCATTTAAGTTCACTGAGACTCCATTTTCAGTATTGTGGAAACACAATCAGAATAGCCCAGGACCTGGCAGCTTCTACACTGAGGGACTGAAGGGCATGGAATATGATATTCCAGAGGGCAAAAGAACTGGGAATGAACCCAAGGGTCACCTACCCAGCAAAACTGAGTATTTTGTTTCAGGGGAAAATATGGTCATTCAGTGGAATGGAGGACTTTCAAGCATTCTTGAGGAAAAAACCAGAATTGAATAGAAAATTTGACATCCAGACACAAGAAGCAAGAGATGCCTGAGAAGGTAATCAGGGAAAAGAAATCAAAAGGAACTTATCAAAGTTGAACTATTTACATTCCTATATGGAAAAACAATAACTATGACTGATGAAATCTTTCTCAGTATGAAAATAATGGAAGAAGAGTGTATGGTCATATGAATACATATGTGAATGTGTGTATATATGTTTACAGTTATACATGAATAGAGGGCATAGGTTGAATTTGTTGGGAAGGGAGAATACTTAAGGGGTGAAATTATGAGGTGAGAGAGGAAAGTGGTAAGAGGAGATGGGGAGAGACAGGGTAGGGTAAACTATCTCATGTAGAAGAAGCAAGGGGAAGTGGCTGCAGGAGAGGGGAAGAATAGGAAGGCAAAAAGGCAAAACCACATTCTCATTGAATTTGGTTCTGGGAGAGAATGACATACATACTAAATGGGATATCTCAACCTGCAGCAGAATAGGGGGAAGGGGGACGAGAGGAGGGATGATGGATGGGAGGGCATCCTTGTGGGGAGGGGATGTTGGAAGTACCCACTATAGAAGAGGGACAGGATCAAGTAGGGAATGGACCAGGTGGTAGGTGGGATGGGTGGGAGGGCATTATAAGCAGCCTTGTACAATATATCTACTATGGTAATGTTTTGTATAACTAGACATGTACAACATATACTGAATTACTTATCTTCCCAGAGGGAATGGGTGACAAGAAAGGAAGGAAATGGATCTGAAATTCGAGGTCTTAAGATTAAATGTTTCAAATATATATAAATGAAGCTAACATATAGTTTTCTAAGTCAATATATGATCCATAGGATCCTTATGTAGGGTTTAGTATCCTCCCACCCCGCACCCCCCACTTTGTATTGAATCTGACCTCTCTGGACTAGATGACCTGTAGGCCCCTTTCAGCCTAAAAGCTTAGGAGGAGACCTTGAACTCCTTTCCATGTAGTAGAGCTAGAATAACTTAGAAACTTGCATTCTATCCCTCAGAATGGACTTCAGATTATGTGTGTTGATACACTTAAAAAACACTCTCACTGATCTAAATGGGAATCCATGTCTGTACTGAAATCAACATTCCCTTGTGCTGAAAGTAGAAACCAAAAAGTCAGAAATACCTTTGGAAAGACCAATCAACTGAGTCTCCCAGAATCCTTTTTTCTCAGTTCATCTTCTCTAATACAAGAAAAGTAAGATGGGGCTCTTTGGTGTTCTTGAGGAAAGAATATAACATCACCTAAGTGATAGAGTAGGATAAACACTAGTGCTAGACTAACTAGAAATTTGTTGTTATTGATCAGTCATGTCTGATTCTTCACTACCCCATTTAGAGTTTTCTTGGCAGAAGTACTGGACTGGTTTGCCATTTCCTTCCCTTCTCCAACTCATTTTACAGATGAGGAAACTGAGGCAAACAGAGTTAAATGATTTGTCCAGGGTCACATAGCTAGTAAAGCGGTCTGAGGTCAGATTTGAACTCAGGGAGATGGGTCTTCCTGATTGCAAACCCAGTGCATCCATTGTGCCATCTAGCTGCCCTATCTATAAGTTAGAAGACCTCACTTCTAGTCCTGGAGCTGCCACTGACCTCACCTGGGACAACCCTTTTGAGACTTGGTTTCCTCATTTATATGTTGTTTGGACAGTGGGGGTAGGAGGTGGAATAAGAGTTGGTATGAAATGAGGAAATTAATAACCACAGTAATTCACAAAGTAGATTTAGAGGATCGAATTAATCTTACAGTCACATAGCCCTGTTTCCTCAGTTTATAGATGAGGCAGCTGAAACCCAGACATATGAAATAATTTTCCCAAGGTCGAACAGGTAGTAAATGACAGTCAGATTCAGGATTTGAACCCAATTTCTTTGAATTCCAAAGAAATGACTTCCCACCCCTACCCCCCTGCCCCCCGCCCCATACCACACGGTCTCCGAAGGATAAGTAAACCACTTCGTAAACTGCAACACATTACGTCATTTTATTTGTTGTTTTTCATAGTGGACCTATTCTCTCATTTTTCAGTTCAACCAAAATGGCCTTTTTGCTGTTGTTCACACTCCATCTCTCTTCACCATGCCTTTGCTCAGGCTGTCCCTGATGCCTAGAATGCAATCCCTTCTAACTTCCAGCTCTTAGAATCCCTAGTTTCCTTTAAAACTTAGCCAATCTGACCTTCTGTCTGAGTACCTTCCAGACTTCCCAAGCTGTTTGTGCTCCCCACCTAATCTTACATTTACATGTTTTATTTTGTATATTCTTACATATGCATGTGTTTTTTCCCTGAGAAAATGAGAATTCCATGAAGAAAAGAATTGTCTTTTGGGGACCTAAGTCTGAAATAAAGAAGGTGCTTAAAAAATACTGATAAACACAAAAAATTTTCTGGAAAAAAGGCTTTTTCTACTATTATGTGCAGAGGAGATGGAACCAAGGAGCGGCAAAGAAGAGAGGAAAATAAGTCAGGCATTGAACTACTAAGGCGAAGTTAGGTGGCACAGTAGATAGAGTGCTAGGCCTGAAGTCAGGAAGATTCAAGACACTTACTAGCTATGTGAACCTGAGCAAGTCATTTAACTGTGTTTGCCTTGGTTTTCTCATCTGTAAAATGAGCTGGAGAAGGAAATGGCAAATTTTTGCCTTGAAAACCCCCAAAGGGGTCACAAAAAGTCAGATACACCTGAAAAACAAGTGAACAACAAAAAGTTTTAAGGAGTTAAAGTTAAAGTGATTTGTTCAGGATTGCACAGCCAGTGGGAATCAGAAGCCAGACTTGAACCCAGATTTTCCTGACTCTAGAACAAATTTTTATCCAATTTCTGCCTGTCTATTCAATAATTAATATGAGATATTAATTAGTATGTAAATATGAGGCATGCTCATGAGCAATCTCTAAGATTTAGATCTCCAAAAGTCTATGGCTTTCTCAAAAAGGCCAACCAGAGAAAATGATAATCTCCCAAATAGGGCCCTTCTTGTGGCAAGGTTCACTCAGAGCAAACCTTAGCTTAAAAAGACCAGGGTCTTCCAATGCATCCTGGTCCATTGCCAGTCATCCTGACTTATGTCTTGCCATTGGACACTGTGGATTAGAGGAGAGAGTGAGGCTGATAACTTTGGGAAGTTCTCCCTCATTTAAATCCAATTCATTGGCAAGTCAAGACATCACCCTCCTGATGTCATTGGTCCTCTCTGAGAATGAAGGAGAAAGAACAAACAACAATCACTAAGAGCCACATAAATTAATAACATTAATTAATATTATAAATGTTAAAATAAAAATTAATATAAATAAATAAAATAACATTAATTAATAACATAATAAATTTAATAATTAATTAAAACAAAATAATGGGAGAAGTGACATCAATCTTTTGTTTAAATTCATGTGTCAAAAACAGTTAAAAATTTAGGTCTATGGAATAAAGGGCTCACTTTGGGGCTTGGTGAAATTGCTCTTTGGAGTGCACAAGGCCATAGATTTAGAGTTAGAAGGGTTTTGTTTTTTTTTTAGGGAAGGGGAGGGATTTTTAGCCCAACCCCTTCACTATATAGATGATAAAACTAAGTCTCAGAGAAATTACCTAATTTGCTCAAGGTCCCACAGGTAATAAATGGCAGAAGTGGAATCTGAACCCAGGATCTCTGTCCAAATACAATAGTCTTTCTGTTACACCATACTGCCTCTTTCAAAAGATTTATGAGCAATTAGATTTATTTGCAATGTGGATATTCCATCCTTCCATGCCAGTTACACCCCACTTTCTCACCTTCCCTTCCTTTCTCCCTTCCTCCTCTCCCCTAACCTTCCCAACACCACCCTGCTGCCATATCTTTTCATCCAGTTCGATTCTTAACCATATTTTCCCCTAGGTTCTCCATGGAAGACCCACCTACTGAACTGGAGACCTTCCCAGGAAGTCTTTTTACATTTCCTGGTTACCAGTTGAGCCTTTGGACTGTGAGTCTGTTCACCCTAGCTCTCATTCCCATGAAACAAAGAAGCCAGTGAGTGCATTGAAATAATAATCATTCATTTGAAAGTGAGTTAATTCAGCTCTGTGCTAACACCCAGAACTAGGCCCAGTGCATTTAAGATACAGTCTCTACTAAAACGCATAGCTTTAGAGGCAATTCTAAAATAATAATGCCAGTTATTAGTGTATTAAATAAACTTAGTCTTACCAAGCAGGGTGAGGGAATCCATAAGACAGGGAAGGGTTAACTTAGAATGGGAGAGTCTCTGATGCTGCTAACTCATTTCCTCTGATGGAAATCAATAGACTGTAGACTGCCATCAACAATATCATCAAGAAAATGCTCAGCAGACTGGCCACATGTTGGCTTCCTATCCTTCCTCTCCCACTAGAATGGCTGAGGGTGGTTTCAGAGCCAGGCCAGATCAATTTGAAAAATGAAAAGATGTTTCTTGTCTTCTCTAGAGTGAGTTTCCGTTGTAAAAAAAAAAATGGATTTCCATTTGGAAGACTTATGCATAAATCAAGGACACATTGGATTTGCAGTGCCAACAGCAGGCGGTTTCTCTTTCTTGTATACCCTGATATTTGTAATAATAATAACAATAATAGCAAGCATTTATAAAGTGTTTCAAAGTTTACCAAGCACTTTACAAATATTGTAGTATCTGATTCTCAGAACAATCCTAGGAGGTAGGTGTTAATAGCATCCTCATTTTATAGGTGAGGAAACTGAGGTAGATTGTGGTTAAGTGATTTGTCCAGGGTCACACAGCTAGAAAGTCTGAAGTACTACTCTACCAGTTGTCTCTGTCAGAGCAAAAGATAGCAAAATGCATTTTAAAAAATAAAACAAAATTTATGAGCCCACTAACTTTTAGGTTTTAGGTTTTAGGCAAACCTCAATTTGCCTCAATTTCCTCAGCTGTGAAATGGGAACACTGATATCACCTACCTTGCAGTTTGTTATGAGGATCAAATGAAAAATTACATCTGTAAAAAGTGCTTAGTACAGAGTCTGAACATCTAGAGGGCATAGTGGGTGGAGTAACAGGAAGACCTGAGTTCAAATGTGGCCTCAGACACTCACTAGCTGTGTGACCCTGGGCAAGTCACTTAACCCTGTTTGCCTAAGTTTCCTCATCTGTAAAATAATGGAGAAGGAAATGGCAAACCAATCCAATATCTCTGCCAAGAGAACCCCAAATGGTCATGAAGAGTCAGACATCACTGAAAACAACTGAACAATAACAAAGCACAGTGTCTGACACATATTAGTTACTATAAAAATGCTTATTCCCTTCTTCCCTTACATCACCCATAACTGCCAATTTGTTCTTCTCTTCTCTCCCTCCCAGAGAGCAACAGTTCATCAAAACTAAGGGGCACCTCAAAAAAGTCCAGCATTATATGTCGTGATCTCCACTTCTGCACAGAAGGCTGGAGTGTGCCTTCCCATACCTCTTCTTCAGGACCAAACTTGGTCATGTCATAGCACTCAATGGCATTTGCTTTGTTGTTATTATTCTTTGGATTTCTACTGATATAGTCGTTGTATATAATTTTCCTGGATCTGTTTCTTTACCTTGCATCAGTTCATATGGGCTAATAAATTCTACTTATCAGTTTTTAAGGTCATAGTAATTCTTTGTACTTGGAATAGGAATGCCAAAAGTCATGACCAGTGCTTTAACCTACTGATTTCTTATTTTGCTTAGTAATTTTTTCAGTCCTGCCTGACTCTTCATGACACCTTTTAGGGTTTTCTTGGTAAAGATACTGGAGTGATTTGCCATTTCCTTCCCCTGCACATTTTACAGATGAGAAAACTGAGACAAACAGAGTTAAGTGACTTGCCCAGAGTCACACAGCTAGTAAATGTCTGAAGTCAGATTTTAATTTAGGTCTTCCTGACTCCAGACCCAGTACTCTATCCACTGAGTCACCCAGCTGCCCCCACTGATTTCTAGAAGTCCCTTTTTGCTTCACAAGGGAGATGCACAAAACCATAGATTATTAGAACCAGAAGAGATGTAAGAGATCATCTGATCTCAGCTCTGACACCTGTGAAGATGGGGGTTAATTGCTTCACCTTTGAGCCTCAGTTTCCCTACCTGGAAAATTGAGAGAATAATGCTTGAACTGCCTCCCCCACAGAACTATCACAGGGAAAGTGATTTATAAACTTTAAAGAGCTATAGAAATGTGAATAGTTGCTATCATCATCAATCTAGTCAAATCTACTCATTTTTCAGATAAGCAAACTGAAACCCACAGAAATTAAGTGACTTTCCCAAGGTCAGATAGCTAATTAGTGGCAAAAGCAGCAGTGAAGCCCAGGTCTCCTGCACTTCTGACCAGTGTCCTATCTAACAAACAATGCTGCCTTTCCTTATAGTAGTATTATACCCATTTTTATGTGGAGAAACTAGGAGTTGGAAAAGATAAATTATTAATACTAGTGTCTTACCTTTTCTCTTTTAGAGAGAATCTTCTCTTCTTTGAGATAGCCTGAGAACTGAATCCTTTGTTGCCTTTAAAATTCTGTTGCCTATTGCTCTGATTTCTTCTGTATATATTTAGTTAGTCAGGTCCAACTGCTCTTCCCAACTTTACCAATAGTCTGAGGACTATTACTTCTTTATTTGGTACACTGAATGTACATTTGGCAGAATAAAAATGCCACTGTTCCATTATAATTATCCAATAGAATGCATCATTATTTTAAAATGCCAGATCTGTTTCTCTTATTATCTATTTGTTGTTCTCGTCTAGGTCTACAAATTCTTTTTTAATACTCTGACTTTGCTTCATCCTATGCCAAACCCTGTACAGGCTATTTTTCACAACTTTATGAGGTATGACTTGTAGGCTTCCTTTTCCCTTTTCTCTAATGTTTTGCAAATACATTTGTACCCTGGACTGTATATATTCTTAGATGGCATATCTCTCTTTGGAAAGAAGATTAAGAATTTGCTGACTGAATTTGTTTTTTGGGTTCTTTCAAGTGTACTATGCTATGGTGGAAAGAGTAGTTCTGAATTTGGAATCTGATGGTACATCTGGGCCCCAAGACTAGGTGATTCCTCCTCTATAGACTCATTGCCCCTGTCTCTAACTGGAAATATCTTGGCAGCCATGGCTGTAGTTAATGGGAGTCTAAATAAATATATGTACTTGAATGAGACCCCCACTCCCCCAGAAAACCTGGTTCAAGTTCTCATTTTGTCATTTAATTACCAATGAGACTTTGACAAGTCACTTAAACTTTCAGGGTCACAATTTCCTCATCTAAAATAAAGATGTTAGAATAGATGACCTCTAAGAAACCTTCAAGTTTTTGATCTATGATCTAAAGTCTCAAGAGTAGAACCAACATATAAATAACCAATTTTCTAGTCCTGAATGTTAGCTTTGTAACTTCTCTGCCCCTGCCCCGCCCCATCCAGGGTTCACTCATCTTAATTGCACTGACACTAGGAGGTTAGGTCCCTAGAGGTATTGCTTCTGATACTTTCAGGGTTCTAGGAATAACCCTGTAAGTAACTATCTCCCTAAGGCTTATTCACAAGCCCCCACTGGTGAGTTTCCTTTTAACAATCAACCAGAAGATTCAGTTACTTAGCAAAAGTATTTACTCAAATGGCATGTCAAAAACAGTGGTTACAAAGCATTTCCCCCAGAAAAGAGGTATACTCTCTCACAAATGCACACAGTGTCCATGGGGGAAAAGAGTAGTCAGAAGCTATAAGTGCAATGGCAGGTTATAAGACACACATTCACAGGCAACATACCTGGGCAAGACAATTCACAACTTTAGAACTACGGGGCCTCGAGATTCTTTCGTTCTCCATAGGATACTCAGAAAGTTTGTGTGGCAGAGGTGATGGATGAGTTAGTTGCTCTACTGCTTGACTAAACTGACTCCTTGCAGGGCATGGAATTTCTGTTGGACAGACATCAACTAATCTGGGCTTGCTCCTTGTAGGGCTTAGTGTTCCAACTGGATATGGCTGAGATATGTCAAACAGGTCACTTGCCTGCTACTCTGGCTTCTCGCCAGATAAACTGATGCTGAAGTTAACCAAGTAGGCCACTCTTCAACTAGACAGTTGCTACTTGATGGTGCTAAGCAGGCTGCTCAACCATTGGGTTGCTGATGCTCAATTGGGTCAGGCATGTCATTGGCCTATGGGCCCTTGGGATGTAGTATCTCTTTTGGACTAGTGGATTTGCTATACTCACTGGGCTTACACTTCAATGAGGAGTTATAGTCTTTTTCCATCATTAGCCACTGTCTTGCCTGGGTTATAATATGCTTTTTTCAAGGGCAGTTAGGTGGCACAGTAGATTATCAGGTCTGGAGTCAGGAAGATCTGAGTTCAAATCCAGCTTCAGCCATGAATTAGCTGTGTGACCCTGGGCAAGTCACTTAATGCTATTTACTTTAGTTCCTCATCTGTAAAGTGAGCTGGAGAAGGAAATAGCAAACCACTTCAGTATCTTTGCCAAGAAAACTCCAAGCGGGGTCATGAAGAACCACACACAACTGAAACTACAACAACAACAACAAAATGTTCTCTTCAGCTGAAGTGTTATTATGTTCTTTGCATCTGGAGTTCTGCAGAGCTCCTTCAGCCAGAACAACAACCCTTTTCCTAAGATTGGCAGAAGCTCCTTCCCTTAGAACCTTAATTCTCAGGTTGTCACCTCCAAGCTAAGATAGCTTGGAAACAGGAAAGCTAGCCCTTCCTGTTTAACGATCCTTCCTTCCCACAATAAAGCACTCCACTTTGCCTTAGGGTGATCACTTGAATTCAGATAGTTTCAGTTCCCAAACTCTTTTGAAGGATCTTATACAGATAATGGGCAGTTGGGTAGCCCAATGGCTAGATCGCTGGTTTTGGAGCCAGGAAGACTCATCTTCCTAAATTCAAATCCAGCCTTAGATTCTTACTAGCTGTGTGACCTTGGGCAAGTCATTAAACCTGTTTGCCTTGGTTTCCTCATCTGGAAAATGAGCTAGAGGAGAAATGGCAAACAGTCTAGTGCTCTTGCCAAGAAAACCTCTCAATGGGAACATAAAGAGTCAGTGTGACTGAAAAAACTGAACAACAAATGCAGATGAGTGTCTAGGGATAAAGATATGAATGCAGTCTGTGCCCTGTAGGCAAATTTAGTATCTAGTTGGTTTCTTTATATACAATGCAAGCCTTAGATCCTTTACAATTCATCCTTCAGAATGAAGAACATGTATTTTTTTATCCAAAGGCCTTTCTCTTTACATTATAATGTCTATGCCCTATATCCTTTCCAGATCTTAAGCTTTTGCTAAAATCTCATAGCACACATCTAGTAAGTTACATTGCCTAATTCAAAATTCTACTGTATCTGCTCTGAGCTTATAGGATCACTGATCTAGCCTTAGAAAGGACTTCTGAGGTCATCTATTCCAACAACTCCCCTCATGTTACTGTTATGGAAATTGAAGCTTATGCCCAGTGTAATACAGATAGAAAGAAAGGATTTGGTTATAGGACCATATATTTTGGACTAGAAGGGGCTACACAGACCATTGGGTCCTTCATTTTACAGATGAAGAAACTGAGACATAAAGAGGTTAAGTGACTGCCCCTGTCACATACCTGGTTGATATCTAAGGTATGATCTGAACTCAGGTCTTTCTGACTCCAAATTCATTGCTATATCCAATATGCCATGCTGCTTCTCCCCTTCCAAAAAGAAAAAAATTGCTGGTAGGGACAGCTATATTTGAACCAGCTACCTCTGGAACCTCAGGCAAACTCTTTCTGCCTGAGCCACCAGCCAGGAAGCCTATGTTTCTTTCCCTAGACTGACTCTGCTTATGAATTGATACTTTTAACCTTGGAAAAGCAGGTCATTGATGTCACCCAGAGTCAATAAAAATGAGCATTTCATCTCATGGAAATACTAACAGGTCATTAAAATCTGAGCTTGAAAGTGTCAGAAATGAACAAAGCCCTGCCATATATAATGTAACCCCAGCTTAGGACCCTACACTCACAAGGCACTCAACCAGATTTCAGGTAAGTTCAACAGATAGCAAGGGGGGGAAATGGTTTGAAGAGAAAGGAGCTCATAGCCCTTCATTGTAAATCATGGTAATTTTTTTAAAAATCATAGAGTCTTAAGAGGTCATCTAATGAAACTGAGTCTCAGAGAGGGGGAGTGGTTTGCCCAATGTAGCACATGTACTAAATGAAAGAATCAGGTTTTGAACCATGTTCTCTGTTTCTAGAGCCAGTGGCCCTTCCACTACACTGTACCACCTTCCTCAAGCAGGTTTGTAAGAATAAGAACATGGCTAGTTTGCAGCCTATGTGTTGGGACATTTGGACTGTTTTCACTACAGTCATTTACATTTTTGCAGTGCACCCATCACAAGATACCCTAATTCATAGCAATATTCTGCGGTATAGACACATTCTTCCCATTTCCATCAAACCACAGCCTTTGCTTGCTACTCAAGCTTATTCTTGAAAACAGAAAATAAGCCAGTTGCTTCTGCCTCTCAGTCTATCCTATTCCTTCCCTGGTCAAGAAGGACCTTGTACGACTGGCAGGTAACTCTAGAAAAGCAGCCTAAACTTTTCTGATCCATGATGTACCTGTGAACTGGAATTTGCCAGGATGCTCTAGAAGGCTGTGTGTCTGGGGAAAAAGGGAACAGACAGGAAGCAAGGAATGCCCTATCCCCACCACACCCCAATTCAATTGTACACCTATAAACCCACTCCCCTGCCTCATTCCCCACCCTACTAAATGTACGAGTATGTGTGCACCACCTTTCTTGCCCTATTTTAAACATTTGTTCCATCAAAGAATATTTATAACTATCTGTAATTTGTATGACATTGCATTTATAATCTAATTAGAGAAAACAGATTTAGGTTAGAAACTTCAAGGGACTTTAGAGGTAATGTATTTCAATTCAAATTATATAAAGGAGGAAGATGAAGTCCAAGAATAGTGATTTGTCCAAGATTATGTAGAGACAATTGGGTGGTAGAGTGGATAGAATGTTGAATGAGAAAGGTCTGGGTTCAAATCCCATGTCAGATACTTACTCTCTGTGTGACTCTGGACCAATTACTAAACTGCTGGTTATGGTCAGGGAGGTAAATTTAATTTTAGAATTCAAGATGGTGGAGGGAATGTTCACAGGGTGATCACTACCACTTCATGTCTGACTTTCACTCTGAAGCTACCTCACTTTCTTCATCTCTAAAGTGGGGATAAAAGCACCTCATATCTCAAGTTTGATGTGAAGATAAAATCAGATTTTTTGGGGGGGGAGGGCAATTGGGGTTAAGTAACTTGCCCAAGGTCACACGGCTAGGTTTTTGTTTGTGTGGGTTAAGTGTCTGAGGCTGGATTGGAACTCAGGTCCTTCTGACTCCAGGGCCTACACCTACTCACTGTGCCACCTAACCGCCCCCCGAAATCAGATATTTCTAAAGTGCTTTGCAAGCCTTAAAGTGCAATATGAATGAGAACTATTATCATTTATTGTTATTTTTAGTACAGAGATGACATACCATGAAAAAGTTTACATTCACATGAATAAAAGAATTTAGAAATGAGATGTCATATGACCATGGTGTGTTTGTGTGTGTGTGTGTGTGTGTGTGTGTGTGTGTGCATGTGCGTGTGTATGTGTATATGTCTTTCTCTTGGTTAAATGCCAAAGAAATAACAAGTATTATGGAAATTGAAAAATTAAAAGATGTCTTTGGGATGGAGTTGTCAAAGGCTTCATTGAGGAGGCAAAGGTTCCACTGAGCCTTGAAGCATGGGTAGAATTTAGATAAATGGAAAAAAGAAAAAGAAAAAAATCATCGGAAGGAGAAATACAGAAATAAAAGAAGAGATTATGTATCACATGCTAAGAAATAGGTGACACTGGCAATAGGAGAATAGAATCATAGAAAAAGTCGATTTTAGAGCTAGAGTAGACTTGAAAGAACATCTAGGCCAACCCCCACACTTTGCAGTTGAGGCAAAGGGATTCATCCAGAGTCATGGTTATTAGCGAGTGACAGAATACTGTAGCACATCAATCAGCTTCTTTCTTTTTTTTAAGGAAGAACAATTTTATTTGCTCTTTTTGCTCTCAAAATATCTTCACCGTTTGTGGTGCTATAGAATCTGCCTTTTGGTTAGGGTGCCCAATGCGCCATGTAGTATTTGATATATCAGAAGGATTGTGGGAAATAGAAAAAGTATTGTGGGGTTGGTCTGCCATGGGAGCTTATCTGTTCCAGAGTGCACCATGATCTTTGGTCCTGTTCTTTTTGGTGTCTCAGCTCGTGTGGGAAGATGAGCAGCATGCTTCTTGTAAATCTCTAGGAATTCATTCACATCGTCAGGGGACCCCAGAATGACTGGTGCTCTCTCATGGATGTCAGTGGGAATGATGTCCAACACAGCTGTATTTCCTGTGGTAGCCAGTCCTCCAGCTTTCTCCATGACAAAGACCATTGGGTTACACTCATACAGGAGTCTCAGCTTTCCTTTGGGGCTCTTTTTGTTGGCCGCATACAAAAAGATTCCTCTGTACACCAGCGTTCTGTGCACATCTGCCACCATGGAGCCCACATATCTTGCACCGTAAGGAGCTGTGTTATCCTGGGGAAATTTCTTCTTCTGGATATACTCTGCGATTTCAGGATCAAAGTCCCTGGCATAGCCCTCATTAAGACTGTAGATATTACCTTTCTTTTTTATCTTCACATCCTTTTCAACCAAAATGAATTCCCCAATAGCCAGGTCCAGCATAAAGCAGTTGACTCCACATGACATAGCCAGCACTAACATTGTGGCACTGCCATAGAGGGCATACCCAGCAGCCACTAGATTCCTGCCAGGCTGCAAAGCATCCTTCTCAGAAGGCTCACCAGTTGAATTCTTTCTGTAGATGCCAAAAATAGTTCCAATGGATGCAAAGCAGTCAATGTTAGAAGAACCATCCAGAGGATCAAAAAAGACCACATATTTAGACCTTTTTTCTCATTCTATTATTATGGCATTTTTATCTTCTTCTGATACAAGAACACAGGTAGCAAAGGATGACTTTAGCATGTTGATAACCAGGTCATTGGAGAGAACATCCAGCTTCTTGACTTGGTCACCAGTGACATTGGTAGAGCCAGCAATTCCATAGAGATGGGCTATGCCTGCTTTCTGCACCGCAGAGGAGATATGGCTTTGACAGCCGTGCAGAGGCTGTTAAGCAACTGGGTCATCTCACCGGTGCCTTTGGCTTTCCTGCCCTCCTCCAAGACAAAGCTGGTCAGGGTGCTGACATCGGTGTCGAAGACAGACTGGTCAGTCATGATTGATGGTCGAAGGGGTAGATGTCCTTAGGGAAAGAAAAGTCCTGAGTTTAGGAGGCAGGCGGAGGGGCTGAAGTAAGTAGTCTGAGCTGGTCTCCTTGCGGGTGTGTGCGGGAGACAATCAGCTTATTTCAAGAAGCATTTTTTATTCTTCTTGTATGAAGCATTGTAGAAGGCAGGGGATACAAAGATAATAATAGGTCATATTTATGTCAAGCTAAATATCACAGAAGGAGTCAATGGCACCTGAGAAAGCTTTCGATAGGAACCTGTACACATTGAGACAAGGAGTAAAGGCTACTCTTCATGGATAATTGAGAGTGAAGGGACAAATTGGGTGATATTTAGAGTAGGTAAGAATATTAAGAAAAAGGTAATATTTATGGAATTATTTGCTTCTTTTAGAACAAGGGCACACGTTTATGAGTAGAGAGGTGTGAGAGAAGAGGGAGAGACTAAAAATGATGGAGAAAGTGAAGATAATTGAAAGAGTAAGATTCTAGAGGAGACAGGAGGAGGACACAGCTCAAGGACACAGGATTTTTCAAAGAGAAGAGCCACTTCAGCCTCTAACATTGGAGATGTGGGTCTAGACTTCTGAACAAAGGGCTAGACTTAGAGTCAGGAGGAGTTGGATTAAAATTCTATTTCAGATCCCATGGGATGCAGGGCAAACCACTTACCTTGCTGGGCCTCAGTTTCCTCAACCGTAAAACAAAGAGATTGGACTCAACGACTTCTGAGGATCCTTCTAGCTTTAGATCTGTAATTCTATAATCCTAAGAAAGAGTAGGAAAAGACATAAAGGGGAAAGAAGGAAAGAAGGAAGGAAGGAAGGAAGGAAGGAAAGAAGGAAGGAAGGAAGGAAGGAAGGAGGGAGGGAATTATGGCATTATTAGAAGGAGATTATGGGGGGGCAGGGATTTCAATTTTAGAATTCAAGATCATAGAGGGAATGTCTGACAGAGGGATTACTACCACTCCAGCCTTGACTTTCACCCTGAGGGTGAAAAAAATGTCAGAGGACAGTGAAGAAAACCCAAATGCCATGCTTTGCCAAAATGATCCACGTTCATAATGCCCCGAAGTATATACTGTTAGGGAAGACAGTGCCTAATCAATAAATCAATCAACAAGCATTTATTAAACACCGACATTGAGCTAGCCACTGGGAATACAAATAGAAAGAATGAAACAAGCCCTACTTTCAAGGAGTTTACATTCTACCAAGTGGGTGACAAGTACACACACACATATGTATACATACATACATACATACACAGATACATGTATTTGTAAAATACAAAAAGAATAAATACAAATAATTCTTCTTTTCGCCAACCATCTTCTCATCCTAGAGAAATCTCTACCATGAAGCCTCATTCCATTGTCTTGATGAGTGAATATTTGCCCAGACCACTACTCAGGGATGGAGGGTGTCCAAAGGATGCTTTACTTTCCTTATAATTCTGTTCTCCGTCTTCTTCCTCTCCTTCTCCTCTACAATTGTATCATCCGAAACCAAATACCTTCCCCCTCCCCTTTCTAGCTCTCCTCTGTGCCATTAGAACAGAAGCTCCATGCAGGAGAAGTAGGAACTGTTTTGTTTGCTTGTATTTGTATACCTAGTATTTAGCAGTGCCTGAAACATAGTGAGTACTTAACTAAATGCTTTCCTTATCTTTCTGTCTGACTGATTCTCTCCGCCCCCCCCCCTCCTCCTCCTCCTCCTCTTTCTCTCTCTTCTCCCCCTCCCTCTCCCTCCCCATTTTAAGAAAAGTATTCAAATCAATCATATTCCTTCCTTTTCTCTCCTCCATGTCCCCCACCCTCACTGGAAGTCAGGCACACTGGGTTCAGGTTACAGTCACTGACCTGCATTGTAATTTAGGGCAACATACATTTTACCTCTCAGTCTCAGATTTCTTGTCAGTAGCATGAGAGGAGCATTTAAAGGTAGCCTGAGGAAGTGCAGAGAGAATGGGCCTGAAGGCTAGATAAGGACCAATATTGGTGGAGTAATCCCACAGAAGTAATTTAACCTCTTGGTACCTCCAGGAAGATCTTGAAAACTATAATTGCAAAACAGTCAACTATCTGCATTGGTAAAGACAAGCATGAGCTCTTAACCTGTGGAGCATTGTTTTTAAAAATATGTTGATAATTTTACTTCAATATAAGTTTGTAATCCTGTGTATTTTATTTTGTGCACTGAAAAATATGATTTTGGGAACGGGTCCCTAGGCTTCACCAAATTGTCAAAAGGGTTCAGAACACATACAACAAAGGGAAGGAATCCTGGTAGAAGGTGCACCTTTTAATTCCCTATGCTGATGAGATCACAGATTCAGAGACACAGAGAGAAGAAAGGAGGGAGGGAGAGAGGGAGGAAGGGAGAGAGAAAGAAAGAAGGAGGGAGGGAGGGAAGGAGAGAGAGAGAGAAAGAGAGAGAGAGAGAGAGAGAGAGAGAGAGAGAGAGAGAGAGAGAGAGAGAGAGAGAGAGAGAGAGAGAATAATGACTTGATCTGCTTTTCTTCCCAGTGAAAGTCCTGACGCATGGGAGATAGCACCTATATAAAATATGCATGAGAAAAGAGGAAGCAAAACAACATTTGGTCTCTGAATGTACCATAGGAAAAGGTTTTTTAGCACCAGTTGCCCAAGATAATGGGGAGCTGGGAAGAGAATGGGTGCACAACAACCATAAAGAAAGAACTTGGACTCTTAGAAGGTTTAAGTAAAAGGAAAGGAAAAAGGGGAAGGACAAAGAATGAGGATCTTGGGGTAAAGACTTGCTGGGAGGGCAGAAATGCTGCCGTCTGTACTCAGGCGAAAGTCTCTAGAGACTAGGAGAGGAAAACACATTACAAGAGGCAGGAGAGATGGGAAAAGGGCAAACAATGAAAGTTTCAATGTATGTGTCTATAGGAAATGACCGTGTAGTCAGTGGGATGCTTTTGGAAATTTTCTTAGTTTATTTAGTATGGAAAAAGAACTGTAAATATGTAAAATGCGCATATGTACATACCTTCTATAATTAAAATCCAAAACATTAAAATAATCCCTGAGAGCAGCTGATATTTCTATTTCATTTCTCTCAGGTCTCTGCTCCTCCCTCTCCAGACTCTTTTATCCACTACTCTGAGCACTGTTCTCACCCTGGAAGATGCCTCCTCCCCTGTAGCCTTCTCAGGCTTGAAGATCCCTTCATCTCTTTGTCCCCTTTCTCTGATTGGTTGGTTTCTCCCAGTACCTCTCTTTTAAAATAAGTGTTCAGGCCACTAACATGATAGTGTAGGCATCAAAAGACACAGGGAAATCTGAAGGAGGGTCAGGTTTGAATGAAGATGGTGAGGCCAGTTTTAAGCAGATTGGTGGGGCATCTGTGTGGAGATGCACTTTGGAGATTCAGTATTGGCACACATAGGAGAGATTACTGCTTGATAGTATAGTTTGAGGGATTATCTGCATCCAGGTGGAAAACGAACAGATGGGAGTTATTGAGATGAGGAAGGGAAAGAGTATAAAAGAAAACATGGGATAGTGGAAAGAGTACTATAATCAGAAGCAGGGGGAACTGAGTTTGAATCTTGAGTGCCTCCCATTTTAGCTCTCAGAACATCATGGACTCTTCTTCACTGGATGTCTTCAACCAGATACTAAGATGGCCACTTCTCAGGTATGCTGGAAAAGGCATTCTTATGTCAGTACAGTTTGGACGAGATGACCTCTGAGTTTCCCTCCAACTGAGATTCGGTGACTTGCTGGTTGTATGACCCTAGTCAAACGGACTTAATTTCCCTGAGTCTCAGTTTTCTCATCTGCAAAATCGGGGTGATAATTGAACCTGAAGTGCTCACACACACTATCTGACCTCTTCCTCTTGTGCATGACTCCCATCAAACGCTCAGCTCCAGTACTATCTCCTACAAGAACTCTTCATGCTCTTCCAGTTGTTAATTACCAGACCAGCCCCCATTCCAAAGGTATTTTTAATTTATTTTTGTATATAGTTTTCATTTACTTATTTGTGTACATGTGCTCTCCCCAAAAGAAAATAAGTTCCTTGAGGGCAAGAACTGTTTCCTTTTTGCCTTGGTGACCAGCACAGTGCCTGACTCATAATAGGTATTTAATTGTCATGAAAGATAAAACTAGAAACACAGGGAAGCATTTATCTAGTTGTTGAAGACCTTGTCTACCAGGCTAAGGAATTTAATAGGAAGCATCTATTAAAGAAGTAATGACCTAAACCCAAATTTGATTGTATTACTTCTCTGCTCAAGAATCATCAATAACTCACTATATTATCTAGAATAAAACATCAACTTCTTAGCTTTTCATTTAAAGACCTTTGCACTCTAGCCTATATCTTTCATTAAAAAAAAAGTTTATTGATGGTCTTAAAAAAAAAATCACTTCTCATTGATTATCCTTTCTTTCCAATGGAACTTTCCCCTGTAGACAGCATGCTAGGCACAGTTCCAAATTGCTCTCCAGAATGGTTGGATCAGTTCACAATAATTGTGAACTGATCCAACCATTCTGGAGAGCAATTTGGAACTGTGCCTAGCATGCTATAAAACTGTGCATGCCCTTTGATCCAGCAATACCACTACTAGATCTGTATCCTAAAGAGATCATAAAAAAGGGAAAAGGACCCACATGTATAAAAATATTTATAGCAGCTCTTTTTATAGTGGCAAAGAATTGGAAATTGAGGGGATTCCCATGAATTGGGGAATGACTAAACAAGTTGTGATATGTGGAATACTATTGTTCTATGAGAGATGATGAACATGAGTATTTCAGAAAAACCTGGAAAGACTCAGGTGAACTCATGCAAAGTGAGCAGAACCAGGAGAACATTGTACAAAGTAATAACAACATTGCACAATGATCAACTGGGAATGATTTACTCCTTCTCAGTAATACTATGATCTAAGACAATTCCAAGGAATTCATGATGAGAAAACTATCCACATCCAGAGAAAGAACTGATGGAATCTGAATGCAAATTGAAGCATACTATTTTCATTTTCTTTATATATTTGTAAGTATTTTTTTCCTTTTGGTCTATTTCTTCTTTTACAACACAAACAACACAGAAATATGTTTTACATAATTGTACATATATAATCTATATCCAACTGTTAATTTTCTTGGGGGGGAGGTGAGGGAGAAAATTCAGGACTCAGAATTTTTTTAATGAATGTTAAAATTGTATTTATATGTAATTAGAAAAAATAAAATGCTATTTAAAAAAAAATAACAACTTTACCTTGTAACAAATAAGCAAACTGCAATATCAAGCTCTAATCTCTCTCACATGTTCTAGTACTAAATCTCCAATTTCGATATCTTCACAAAGACACCCCATCTATATGTCTAAAATCAACATGGTCATCTCCCTCCCTTATTAGTCAAAAGCAAAATGAACCAGCATATTGTCCATGTCTAAAAATGTATTACTTATTCTGTTCCTTTGGTCTATCACCTCTTTCTAATGAGATGAGAAAGAAATGCTTCTCCATCAGACCTTTAAAGGCACAATTGGTCACTGTATTTAAAAATTCTGAAGTATTTCAATGTTGTGTTCCTCTGTATCATTGTAGAAACTGTATAAATGGTTCTTCTAACTCTATTTATTCTACGTTTTCTTACTATTCCAGGGTTCCTCCAAATTCTGCATATTTATCATTTCTTTTTTTGTTGTTGTTTTTGGAGGGCAATTGGGTTTAAGTGACTTGCCCAAAATCACATGGCTAGTAATTGTGTCAAGTGTCTGAGGCCGGATTTGAACTCAGGTCCTCCTAACTCCAGGGCTGGTGCTCTATTCACTGTTCCACCTAGCCACCCCATATTTATCATTTCTTATGGCACAATAATATCCCATTAAATTTATATTCAACCATTCAACTACACTTTGTTCAACTAGTTATTCATTAATGGGCACCCACATTCCTTTCAGGTTTTGCTACTGCAAACAGTTCTGCTATAGATATTTTTTATATATGGAATCTCTTTTGGCTATATGCCTAAGGGTGGTATCATTAGGTTAAGGGTATGGATAGTTCAATTGCTTTTTTTTGTATAATAACAAATTGTTTTCCAGAATGATTGTCACAATTCACAATACTTCCAACAATGTATTAGTGTACCTGTATTTCCACAGCCCCTCTAACATTTAACATTTTTTATCATCAAATCTGACTGATATAAGGTTGTTTTTGTGATGATGGTGGTGGTTGTGGTGGTTCATCCTTTGTTTTCAAAGAAGACCAATGACATCACAGGAGATGTTTTGACTTGTTCAGGAATTGAATTTAAGTGGGGCAGAGTTGCACAAAGTTTTCAGCCTCACTCTGTCTTCCACAATCAGCAAAGTGCAGTGGCAAGACAAAAGTCAAGACCTAGTATAAGGTAAAATCTCAAGAGTTATCTTAATTTTCATATCTCTTACTATTATTGAGTTGAAGTATTTTTTCATATGGCTGTTAATGGCTTGCATTTATTCTTTCAAAAGCTCACATTCCTGACTTCCTTTAAGTCCCAACTAACATCTTACTTTCTGCTGAACACATTCCTCAACCTCTCTTAATTCTACTGCCTTTTCTTTGTTAATTATCTTCTATTTATCTGATATATAGCTTGCTTTGTATATATTTGTTTGCACATTGTCTTCTCTGTTAGATTGTAAGCTCTATGAGGGCAGTGACTATCTTTTGCCTCTTTGTTTTTTGTGGCCAGCACTTAACACAGTGCCTGGGACATAGTTGGCACTTAATAAATGTTTATTGATTGATTAATATATTTTTTTATAAATAGGTCTCATTCTTACATATTTGTTTCTATTCCCTATATAGACTGGATATCAAACCTTTAACAGAGAGATATGCTATGAATACTTTTACTTGTTAACTAACTACTACTCTTCTAATTTTAACTACATTGGTTTTGTTTATGTGGAAGTTTTTCCATTTTATATAATCCACATTATCTATTTTATCTTTTATGATCAACTTTGTCTCTCATTTAGTTGAGAATTCTTTCCCCAGTCATGGTCATGCAAAATATTTCCTTTTATTTCATCCTCGTTGTTGTTGATGTTGTTTAATAATTTGAGATTTTATGTTTTAGATCATGAGGGGCAACAAGGTGGTACAGTGAATAGAGTACCAGGCCTGGAGTTAAGAAGACACACCTTCCTGAGTTCATATCTGACCTCAGTCACTTAGTAGCTGTGTGACCTTGGACAAGTCATTTAACCTTGTTTGCTTAGATTTCCTCATCTATAAAATGAGCTGGAGAAGGAAATGGAGAATCACTCCAATGTCTCTGCCAAGAAAACCCTATCATGAAGCTGGAAACAACTGAAAAAAAAATGACAACAAAAATAGATCATGTATCCCATTGGAACTTGTGGTATAAGATGTTGGTCTCAATCTAATTTCTATCAAAGTGCTTTCCAGTATTCCCCAGAGTTTTTGTCTCTCCTGATCCTTCTTAACTCTAGTGCCTTCACTCCAATGATTATTTCCAATTTATCCTGTATATTGCTCTTTGTACATAGCTGTTTGAATGATATTTCCCCATTTGATTATATGCTCCTTAAAACAGGATCTCTCCTTGACCTTTCTTTGTAACTTCTAGTGCTTAGAACAGTGCATGGCATATGATAGGTGCTTAATAAATGTTTATTGATTGATTGACTAATAAGGAGCCTAAACTTCAGTAGTTGTTGTGTCCATGTATAAACTGAATACTCAGCTACCATTTTTGATTGCTCCCATGTCTGGCTCATTTTGTCTGTTTCCATGATCTGTTTTCCTATTTTTTTAATCATCACTAAATAACTTTTATGATTATTGCTTATATTGAGATCTGATCATGCCAGCTACGTATTTTTCCCACTAATTCCTTTGACATCCTTGAACTTTTGTTAATAATTTGAATTTTGTAAATAATTTGTCTAGTTCCATTAAGTAGCCCCTTTGTGGTTGATACAATGCAAAATCTTAATTTAGGTAACATCATAATTTTTATGATATTAGTATACTCCAATGAATAATAATTATTTCTTCAATTATTTGTCTTCTTTTATTTCTGTAAATTTGTCTTTAATTATATGTGTAAAAGTCATGAGGATTTTTCAGATCAACTCCCACATATTTTTTAACAATTATTTTGAATGGAATTTCCTTTTCTTTTTCTTCCTTCTGGATTTTAGCAATATTAAAGAGAAAACCTGATGATTTTGTGGGCTTATTTTATACATACTACTTTACTTAAGTTATCAATTTTTTTTGTCAAATACAGAATATTGAGCAAATGATTCTATCATCTTCAAATAAAGATGTTTTTGCCTCATTTTACCTGTCTGAATTTTCTCAATTTCTTTTTCCTATCTTACTATTTGTAGTGGCAACCATATTGGCATACCCAGGATGGCTGCTAGCACAGCTTCTGAGATCTGCTTTACTAGGAAACATAGTTGTTCAATGGGTCAACAATTTTTTTAAATTACATTCATTAGTTCAGAGGAAAAATCAGCACCCTGAAGTTCAGAGAAAATCCAAGCAAAGTAAATAGAGAAAATACAAGCAGAGAAATAAAGATCTACAGACAGGGCTTTGAACTGTCTGAGATATTAGCACAGGTCAACAGACAAATCAATCTGTCTGACCAAGGCAGCACATACATAGTTACTAGAGAAAGAAGCACTAGCATCTGGGTTTTTCAAAGCTGGGCGACTCCTTAATGGCTACCCAGAGTTTCATCTGGTCAAGTCACAAGAACACTCTTCCAATGAGTGAGCCCCAAAGCAAAATGCTAACCTATACATACTCTTTTTAGAGCCAGAGGGCATTACAACTCTCTTGACTCAGTGCCTAATTAGAAATTAACAAAAGGTGTGAAAGCCTTCCTACCAGCAAGCCTCCCCTAAGCAAGCTTCCTTAATGGGCTCCATGTGAGGCTTATTAATGGGTGGGGAAGATCTTAAATCCCATTAACATTACACTATTACTAACATTTCTAGACATATAAAAATAGTAATAATAATTAGTATTATTTATATACAAAAATAGTAATAATGGTAGAAATTCTTATTTTTTAACTAATCTTATTGGAAAGGATTTTATTGTTTTTCAATTATAAAAAAAATAGTTCTTGGATTTAGATAGATACTATGTATCATATTAAGAAAAGGTTTGTTTATTCCCATTGGTATATAATGTTTAAAATTATTTCTAATTTGTTTGAAAGATAATTATGTTCTTTATTTTGTCAAAGGCAATTTTAAAAACTAATCTATTAGGGGTGGCTAGGTGGCGCAGTGAGTAGAGCGCTGGCCCTGGAGTCAGAAGGACCTGAGTTCGGATTTGGCCTCAGACACTTAACACAAAACAAAAACCTAGTCGTGTGACCTTGGGCAAGTTACTTAACCCCAATTGACCTGCAAAAAAAACAAACAAAAAAAAACAAGTTCACCTGGGCTCAGGACTAGTGTGGAGGGGAAGGGGGAAAGGGGAAGGTAATCACTAAGATTCATATAATGCTCACTATGTGCCAGGCACTGAGCTCAGCACTTTATAATTATGAATACATGTGATCCTCAAAAATAACCCTGAGAGGTAGGTATTATTATTATTATTATCTTCATTTCAACAGATGAGGAAACTGAGTCACACAGAGGTGAAGTGACTTACCCAGGATCAAAGAACTAGTAAATGTCTGAGGATGGATTTGAACTCAGTTCTTCCTAACTTCACCCTGGCACTTTGTCCACCGTGCCCACTGGCCTGCCCCTGGTATATCTCTAATTATTTTGTCTGCCCCTCCTTCTTGTCCTATTGATATGAACACTTTATAATTTTAATATGAAGCATTGAATTTTACATTCTAAGTATCCATTTAATTTATTTTCAGCTTTGAGAATATTAAGAATATTAATTAAGAACATTATCTGACAATGTCCTTGTTGTCTCTTTATCTATTGCAAATTCTGTTTTTCCAACATTTGGCAATTCTTTTTTTTTTTTTTTTTTTTGCTTTTTGGAGGCAATTGGGGTTAAGTAACTTGCCCAAGGTCACACGGCTAGGCTTTTGTTTGTGTGTGAGTTAAGTGTCTGAGGCCAGATCGGAACTGAGGTCCTTCTGACTCCAGGGCCAGTGCTCTACTCACTTCACCACCTAGCCGCCCCGATTTGGCAATTTTTAAAATGAAATTAGCTAATAAGTTGTTTATTTTGTTCATTTTTTAATTTAGAAAGCTCATTTTTATTCATCAATTTAATGGGTTTTATGGTTATCTCTTCTTTGATTTTTAGAACTTTCTTTGTGTTTATTTGGGATTTTAAAATTTGTTAATATTTTAAAGTTCCTCTTTAATTCCAAGTGCAATTCATTGATATCTTATTTCTCTCTATTTTTGGTGAAAATAATTAGAGATATACATTTTTCATTAAGGACTACTTTATATTCCCAAAGTGTTGGTATGTTGTTTCATTTTTGCTATTTTCTGTGATGAGATCATTTATTATTTTCATGATTTGTTGTCCTAATCATTATTGAGGACGAAGTAATTTAGTCTCCATTTAATACTGATTTTTTTTAAATTCCCCCTAATGATTATAGCTTTATTACATTGTGGTCTATAAAAGATAAATTTATTATCTCTGCTTTTCTGAATTTGTCTATGAGTTCTTTAAGCTGAAGTACATGGTAAGTTTTTTTAAAGGTACCATACAAAGCTGAATATATATATTCTTTATAACTCTTATTCACTAATTATTCCTAGGCTTCTATTCAGATTCTTAATTTCTTTCCTGTTTGCTTTTGTATTAGAATTATTAATATCTAAAAATTAGTTTTATAACAATATCTTGAATCATATCATACAATCTCAAAATGGCTATATTACCTGAATGGAAAATGTCACAGCACTAAAAAAAAAAAAATTAAAGGGGAATAAAATCAGGTACCTTTCATGACTATGGCAAATGGTGAGAATTATTAACCACAAATGAGCTAGAAGAGATCATAAAATATGAAATAGATAATTTTGTCTTCATACAATTAAGAAGTGAATAAAACCAATGAAGATATATTTGCGAGTTTTTTTGGAGGGCAATTGGGGTTAAGTAACTTGCCCAAGCTCACACAGCTAGCTTTTTGTTTTTGTGTGCATTAAGTGTCAGAGGCCAGACCCGAACTCAGGTCCTTTTGACTCCAGGGCCATCGCTCTACTTACTGAACCACCTAACCGCCCCTAATGAAGATATGTTTGAAGAGCACAAGGCAGGGGGGATGAGTGGGGAGGTGAGGGAGAAGGATATTTGCACCAAACACCACTGATAAAAATCTGATGTCCAAAATAAAAAGTTTTCAAAAGAATTAAAACTATATATTAAAATTATAAATCATCACATGAAAGCAGACATCAAATCATTAATATTAAGATAAACATATTAAAGCCCCATATCATGAAAATTGTCAAAGATGGCAAAAGATGGGAACCCTCAGTGTTGGAGGGTTTTGGAGAAGCCAGGAACATTGATCCACTATTGTTTGAGCTGTTAATTCATCTAACCATTTGGGATGTTAGTTTGGAATTATGCAAGAAAAGTCATTTTCTTGGCTATTATTTTGGACTCAGCTATTCTCTGGCTATTATTTTGGACTCAGCAATATTATATCACTACTGGGGCGGCTAGGTGGCGCAGTGAATAGAGCGCCGGCCCTGGAATCAGAAGGACCTGAGTTCGGAGCCGGCCTCCGACACTTAATCCGCACAAACAAAAACCTAGCCGTGTAACCTTGGGCAAGTTACTTAACCCCAATTGCCCTAAAGGGGCGGCTAGGTGGCGCAGTGAGTAAGAGCGCCGGCCTCGGAGTTTGGATGACCCGAGATCAGATCCGGCCTCAGAAAATGAGCACCCACGCATAAATCAAATGACTAGCCGTGTAACCTTGAGCAAGTTACTTAACCCCAATTGCTTTAAGAAAAAAATAAAAAAAAATATTATATCACTACTCACCTGGCTATATACCACCACAAAAGTCAAAGGGGTAAGGAGAAAGAAATGCAATATGTACAAAAGTGTTCATTGCAGCATTTGAGGGGCTGTCCAAGAACTAGAAGAAAGATCGATGGCTCAACAATTGAGGAAAAGCTAAAAAAAAAACAAACAAACAACAATAAAAATACTATGGCATACGAATGTGATGAAATATTACTATGCAGGAAGAAATGATGAAAATGAAGCATACAGAGCCACACGGGAAGATTTATATAAACTGACAAATTAAATAGAACCAAGAGAACAATATAAACAATTACTTCAATAATGTAAATGGAAAAATCATTAAAAGAAAGTCAAACTTTAAATAATAGAAAAACCAATGAAGGTCCCAGGAAACAGATAATAAAACATAACTCCCTCCTCATGGCAAAAAGATTAGGGATTACTTGGATAAAATACTGTTATGTATTATCTTCATATTTTATGCTTGTCACTTAATTGTTTTGTTGTCATGTAGGAGGATTTGGGGGAGTTGGAAGGATTGAAGTGAGTGCAATGTAAAAACAAAGGAATAACTAAAATTTAAAAAAAATAAATTTTAAAAATCAAAGTCATTATTGGAAATTCAAGTTCTCCAACTCTCTTTACATCTTACTGTAAGGGCGGTTTCTACCTTTAATGTTGATTCTATCTAGTGCCTCAGTGTTATCAGAATTGACTGAAGAGGGAAATAGTCAATATTGGAAGGATTATGACAACATAGCCACCACATGTACCTAGGACATAGTAGGTGCTTAATAAATGTTGCTCCCTTTCCTCTTCAGGAAAGCAATTTGAATTATGTAAATAATGGGATTAAACTGTCCTTCCTATGCAGAGAGTCTACTGCTAGATAATAATCCAATAATCCAAAGGAAGTTATTAACCAAAGAAGAGGAAGAAGAAGAGGAAAAGAAGAAGACTCCGTGAACTCAAAAATGTTTATAGTAACGATTTTTGTGGTAGCAAAGAACAGGTAACAAAGTAGAGGCTATACATGGGTGGGGGAATGACTAAAATACATATCAGTACTGAATATAATGAGCTATATTATTTTTTAAATAGTGAATAGAGAGAAGTATGGAAAGATTTAAACAACCTGATGCAAAGTGATGGAAACATAACTAGGAAAACAATATACACAAAGACTACACAAATGTAAAGAAATAACAACAAATCAACTAAAACTCAACACTGTAAAGTTATAATGATCAGGCTTGGGTCATAAGAAATGTGAAAACGCATCTTCCCCATTTACTTTGTAGAGATGGGAATCCATGGATAAGAAAGATTTCACATAAGTTTGGGGGCTTTTTTTATATGATGATTGGTCTTACTAAACTTTTGGTTTTCTCTTTTTTCCTCTTTTAAAAAATATCTTTATTTTAAAATATGACTGTCTCAGAGAGGAAAGAGGAGGGAGAAATATAGGTGATGCAAAAAGAGAAGATATCAATAAAAACCTATTTAATATCAACAAAAACAAAAAAGAATTGCCCTGGCCTACTTATAAAATATGGTCCAGCAATTTGCTACTGGGTAAATGGCCTTCTATTTGCCCTACTAGAGCTAAATGTACAAAGTCAAGCATCACTTAGTATTTAAAGATAAGCTCTGGTAGTTCAGATTTTCAATTAATATTCAGAAAACCTTAGCAAGGATTTTTCCAAACTGCATTTTATTTCCCAGAGAAAGTTCAAGCCTAAAATCAATAATTACTTGACCAGTACATTTCTGTGGCTCAACTTAATAATCATGAGATTGTTTTTCTAAAAGTACCTTCATGGAAAGTACTTGCTTAATCAAATCATGACCACTCAGTGAGACAATCAGATACCACTCATTCTACTTGAAGAAGTTTCATAAAGGAAATGCAATTGGAACTGGGCCTTGAAGGTTGTTGTAGTTTACTCTTTATTTTCAAAGAAGACCAATGATATCACCAGTGATGTCTTGACTTTCGTGTAAATTGTTTTTAAGTGGGCCAATTGCACAAAGCCTCATTCTTTCCCAGAATCATAGAAGTTCAGTGGTAGGAAAAAATGTAAAGATGACTGAATAGATAGAGAGTAAAGAAACTCTGGAGGGTCCTAGTCAATATGCATTTCTTCATTCATCTCATGGAAAACTCTGCATTCAATTTTGCATTCAGTATACTGGTTTCAGACTTCTTAGAAGGATTTTTCATTCACACATTTGCAAGCCAATCTATGAAACCCATCAACGACCATCTATTAAGTACCTAATCACACACTGTGCTAGAAAGAATGAAACAATCCCTACTCTCAAGGAGCTAACATTCTAAAGGGGTAATTACATATGTAATTATACACAGAATAAATACAAATAAATATAAAGTGGTTTAGTGCAAGGTAGTCTGCAAAGGAAGGCATTAGCAGTTGAGGAATCAAGAATGGTGAGGAGAAAATGCATTCTAGGCATGGGAGATGGCTAATATAATAAAGACATGGAGAAAGGAGATGGAGCGTCACATATGGGAAACAGAGAGAAAAACATTTGGGCTTGATTGCAGAGTTTGGAAGGGGCAGTGATGTACATTGATACTACAAAGATAGGTTGGGACCAGGTTGTGAAGACCTTTTAAAACTGAACCAAGGAATTTTTATAGAGATGCAACAAGAAAACAGCAGAAGTTATGGAGTAGGGGAGTAATAGGATCAGATCTACACTTTAAACTTAAGAAAAATCACGTTGATAACAGTGTATAGGATTATGAGAAAGGGGAGAAACTTTTGAGGCAAAGAGACCAGTTAGGAAGACTTTTCAGTTATCTAGGTGAGAGGCGATACGGGCCTTAACTAAGCTGGTAGATGAATGACTAGAGATGGGGTTGAATGCAAGAAATTCTTTGGAAGTAAAAAATGACAAGAGTTGGTGATTGGTTGGTTATGTAGGGTTAGGGAGAGTGAGGAATCTGGAACATCATCAAGATTATGTGTCTCAGAGTCTGGAAGAATAGAGCCATATTAGAATACAAAGGATGAAAAACATAAACCACACCTCTGATTGCCAAATACAGCAACCATTTTGCTTAGAATCCTTGCCAAATACAATGAATTGAATTCAGTGAATATTTATTAAGCATATGTGTGTCAGGCACATCACTAGATGCTAAGGATACAAAGGCAAAAATGAAACAGGCCCTGCCCTAAAGAAAATTATACTCTATGACAATAATACAACATTTATACAAGTAAGTAAATACAAAGTAACACAAAGTAGTTTCATTTGGGGGAGTGGGAATAACTGGGTGGAGAAGGGGTTAGGGAATACCTCAATGGTACCTGATCTGAGCTTTAAAGGAAGGTAGGGGTTCTATGGGGTAGAGGAAACTGAGAGAAAAGACCATGTGTAGCTGCAACCCTTTGTAACTTCATTCAAAAGCTAATTCAATGCATTAATCACTGGCTTTAATTAAGGATTATGTTACAGGGACCTCTGTAATTGGTGATTTAATTTAATGAGCTATTACAAGTTGAAGTAATTTCCACTTCCTTTAACTTGACTGCATTGAGCCCAGTTTGGCAGGAAACTCTTATTACTTGCCCGATTATCCTAAGCTTTCCAGACCATGGACTTTTGATGATGTTTGACTTCAAGCTAGGGAATGAAGCCCCGCCTGAGTTAGAAATCAGAAAGATGCTGACGGTAGATCCGTAGAGCAGATGTTCTCTTTCCTCTTACAAAGTTTACATATGTGGGGCGATCTGAACTTGTCTCAGAACAAAGCTGATGCCCATTCCCTGATTATTTATATAAATTAAAGGACAGCTTAACTTAATTTCTATCAGGTGTGCCCCCTGGCAACGTCGGTAACTAAAGAATTCAATCCTCCCCTTTCTCAAGGGCCTGGGGAATAAGGACTAGCTACTATTTTTTCCAGTCATTAACTAGACTTATGAAGGACAGTTTACTTTGGAGTCACAACAATCTAATCAAGGAAACCATGAATCTGACATGCCTGCCCCCCTACTTGGCTCCAATCTCTCTGCTAGGAAGAAAAAATGGCAAACAAGCCCCCAACAAAGGAAGTGGGAGTCTTTAGGAATCCAGCACCAGACACAGCCTGCATACAGATGATGCTGTTTCAAGGAGTCTGAAGTGTTTGCAAGAGGAAGGAAAGCAGATGTAGAAGGGCCTAAGAGACCAAGTCTTACTGGAAGATAAAACTGCCAGCAATACACACTGAACCATCCCTTGAGGCTGAGAATGAGAGGCAGCCAGGGGACAGGGTGGCCAGGGTCCAGTTGCTGACCACAGTAAACTCTGCAATGCGACAGCAAAGGATTCAATCATGCATACTAGAAAGCAAACATATTAAGTGAGCTTAGCTTGCGATTGCCCTCTGGGCAGTGCCGTTCCAAAAAGGAGTAGTACTCCTCAGTACTGGGCCCAGAGGGCTGGTGACTGTTCATCTCATCTAAGGCCTTGCCCAAATTGGGATTCCATAGAATGCACTTTTTATGGTTGCAGAAGAGCTAGAAGCAAAGTAGTTGCCCATAAATTAAGGAATAGCTAACCAAATTATGGCACAAAGATGTCATGGAATATTGCTACACCAAAAGAAACGATGGGGGCAGCTAAGTGGCACAGTGAATAGAGCACTGGCCCTGGAGTCAGGAAGACCTGAGTTCAATTCCAAACTCAGACACTTAACACTTACTAAGCCATGTAGCCTTGTGTAAGTCACTTAACCCCAATTGCCCTGCCTTCCCCCATCCAAAAAGAAAAAAAAAAGAAAGAAAGAAATGATGAAGACAAGGAAGACTGAGAAGGAACATGTAAATACATATGAATAAGGCATGTAGGGGCAGCAAGGGGGCACTATGGTTAGAGCTCCTGGACTGGAGTCAGGAAGACCTGAGTTCAAATGTGACCTCAAATACTTACTAGCTATGTGACCCTGGGAAAGTCACTTTTAACACCTCAGTTTCCTCAACTACAGGATGTCCCTAAAGTCTGGACACACAGGCAATCTCATTAACTATGCATATTTTCAAGAAATGAAATGAATGAAATTTTCAACAACATTTTATTTAATTAGCATAAATTTTAGCCATGACAATTTCATATGGAATAAAAGCTTTCATTAGCTATTGGGGACTATTTTCCATATTGATGAGATTAATTTAATTTAATTAACTTAATGAGACTTCCTATGTGTCTCCTACGTCATCCTATGAAATCTCATTTATGCTAATTAGTAAAATGTTGAAAATTTCATTCATTCATTTCTTGAAAATATGCATAATGAGATTTCCTATGTGTCCAGACTTTAGGGACACCCTGTATAAAGTGGGGATAAAATAAAAGTACCTAATTCCCAGATCCCTATAACATAATCCTTAATTTAAGCCAGTGATTAATCCATTGAATTAGCTTTTGCATGAAGTTACAAAGGGTCTCAGCTATGCAGGCTCTTCCCCCCACCCCCCTCTCCTCTATCCCATAGAATCCTTCCCCTACCTTTAAAGCACAGATTAGGTTATTGTGTGGGTCAAATGAGATAATAATTATAAACTTCTGAGCACAGTGCCTGGCACATAGTAAGCACTGTAGAAATGGTACACTATGGTCATTATTATGAATGGATGTGAAGTAAGCAGAACCAGGAAAATGTATAGACAATGACAGAAAGGATATCAACAACAACCAAATGAAAACAGAACACCGTGGGATTATCCTGGCCACAGAAGAGATATGAAAAGGTCACTGAGGCTAAGAGATAGGACCTGGGGCAGAGGCCAGAGAGGCCAGTGTTTCCGGTAGCAGAGGAAAGCAGAAATTGTGATTCTAGTTTGAAAAGTTATAGCTGGAACCAGGATGCCAAACAAGGCATCGATACTTTGGCAAGTAATGAAACTTTTCTATTAACACAACCGGAGTCAAAAACTAGTCTATCCCATTCAATAAACATCTATTAAGCACCTTTTATATACAAGGCACTATGTTAAGCTTGGGATACAACAAATAAAAAGAAAGACAGTCCCTGGCTTCGAAAGTAGAAGAGAGAATTAGCCAAGTTGGATAAATAGAGTAGGACACTGAATCTAGAGATCATATAGGCCCCAGACAGAAACAAGACTTAGAGGTACCAGATGCCAGATGCCAGAAACCAAGGCCACAAGATAGAGTGTCAAGTCTAGCCAGGTGAACAGTATAAGTTAGCATATAGGCCCCTTGTCTATGGGATAGTTCTTTAGCTGTCTACCTCCTTAACCAAATGAAATGAGTTTAAGTGGGTATAAGGGCAAGGGTTTGAAGTAGGGGTGGGAAACCTGCATCCTCGAGGCCATAAGTTCCCCACCTTTGGTCCAAGGAGTCAGAGTGAGAAGAAAAGACCAAGAACAAAGACAGGAAACCAGGTCAAATAAGACAAAAAAAAAAAATTGAGTCAGTTGACAAAGTACCAATGAGGAAACAGATAAATGTGGTGGGTTTGTTGTTTTGTTTTGTTTTCTGTATCCCTAGATGGAAAAGAAGGGAGAAGAAAAAAGAAATGTGTTTAATATTTTACTGGCCTGTATCTTATTTGCTCAAGAAAATGCAATGCAACCATAAGTTTTGTCCTATCCACAGTTTTAATTGGTCTCACAGCAAAGAAGGACCAAGTAGCCTTGTATTCTAGGATCATGTAACTGAGGAACTAGGGGAGAGG
This sequence comes from Gymnobelideus leadbeateri, assembly GCA_011680675.1. Classification (NCBI taxonomy): domain Eukaryota; kingdom Metazoa; phylum Chordata; class Mammalia; order Diprotodontia; family Petauridae; genus Gymnobelideus; species Gymnobelideus leadbeateri. The sequence continues at coordinate 256,328 of WOXC01008312.1, forward strand.
GCAAGAATTTCAAGGCAAAATAAAGTAGTTAAAATGCATGTGCACACACACACCACAATCCCCTCAGTATCACGAGCTGAACAATAACAAGAGTAGAATTAAAACAGACTGCTAGTATGAGAGAGAGAGAGAGACAGAGAGAGAGAGAGAGAGAGAGAGAGAGAGAGAGAGAGAGAGAGAAAGGGCTGAGATTGTGATTAAGTCCTAGATTGACTAATCAGTTGACAGGTATTTATGATCATCCACCATGTGCTATCACATCCTCCTTTCCACTAGAGGCTAAGCAACAAACCAATACAAGGGAGCCAATGATTTTGTTCAGAGGTCAGCAGAAGATGAGGTAACTCTGGTAACATCCAAACTAGAAAAACTTGACACTTCACGACCACCACCTGATGCCACATCATCTTCACAAATTACAAGTTAAATTTTGTCAGAGATAAGAAAGGTTCCTCAATCTGTGACTTAAAAACCTTTTGTGATATCAGAAGAATCTGGGGCTGGAGATGGCTGTGTGAACTGGTTTTCTTTGGATACTAATTTGTTGGAAACAGGGAATAAAGCAAGAGGGATGTGAGAAAAGTATCTTTGTGGTACCATTTATATAAATATATATCTATGTAAAATAGTAATATATTATAATGTACATATGCATATGTGCACAAAATGGGAATACATATAGATAAATGGTAGAAAGATAGCTAGGTAGCAATAGAGATAGAGTAAGAAAGAAATAGACAGAGATGCGGGGAGGATATAGATATTTGAAAATAAGACATTTAGGTTTTAGGTTTTTATAAAACATTGCTTTTTTAATACACCTTTTCACTACCACCCCATTCAAGAACTCAGCCTTCCTTTCTAACAAAGTAAAATAATTAGTCAAAAATAACTGATACAGTAACTGCATCTGAGAATGTATACAGAATTTTGCCCCCTGGAGTCCCCGACCTCTCTTCAAGAGGAAGGAGGTATGTTTTATTATCTAAGATCAAGATTGGCTATTAAAATCAGAGTTCTGCTTCCTTTCAATGTTATGTTCTCTTACATGATGGTAATTATTGTAAACTTAATCAACAACAAACATAAACATTTCATTATATAAAGAACAAGAAAGAGGATTGTACAAAAAAAAGTTACCTTCTGTTAATACGCTTTGACAAGACATATACATATTTATAGTTATACACACATATACCTAGTTATACACACATATGTGTATATGTCTGCTTGTATGTATGTGTGTATATATACATAAATAGACACTTGAATGAGATAACAAAATCACTGCATCCCTTTCAAACTTTTTTAATCAGAACAACAGACATTTATACTGAGACAGAATGCTTCTTTTCTTCTGAATCTATTTACTCTTCATCAGTTCACAAAGATCTTCTCATGTTTCTCTGAATTCCTCATTTCTTTTATTTCTTCCCCCCCCTTTTTTGTGTGTACATATGTGTGTGTGGAGTATGTCAGGGTTAAGTGACTTGCCCAGAGCCACACAACTAGTTAAGTGTCTGATATTCCTCATTTCTTAGAGCACAATAAGATCCTATTACAATCATGTCCCACCATTTGTTCAGTAAAGCATCTGTTTTGAAGAAATAAATAAAAATTATCTCAACCCATTTATATTTAAGTACTTACTATGTTCTAGGGGTTAATGATACTGAAATAGATATGACACAGACCCTGCTTTCAAGGAGCTTACAACTAAAAACAGGACAGACAGTAGAAGAAAGGAGGAGGTGAGGCACATATACAAATAACTAGTAGATGGTAAGCTCTTTGAGGACAGGGACTGTCTTTTGTCTCTTTTTGTATCCTAGAATTTAGCACAGTACTTGGCACATAGTAGGTGCTTAATAAATGTTCATTTAATTGAATTAAGCTATGATCAGAAGAGAGAATAAGATGAAAGCAAACAAAGGTTCAAGAAATGGGTTATGTGAAATTTGAAAAGGGAAAGGTCTTAGGACTTAGAGCAGAAAAGTACCTTAGAGAGCCTCTACTCCAACACTACAGATGAAGAAACACAACAGATGAAGGCCCAGAAAACTTAGGTGACTTGGACAAGCAGAACACACAAGTGGCAGAATCATAAAAATAATTAATAACTGACCTTGAAATAAAACCTTAATATATACAAAATGCTTTGTATACATCCAATCTGAACTTCAAAGCAGCCTTGAAAATAAATGGGGAAGGAATTATTACCCCCATTTTACAGATAAGGAAACTAAGATTCAGGGGCATTGAATGACTCGCTGAGTCACAAACACATTTAGTGTCAGAGGCGGGATTTTAACCTGTACCTTCTGATTTCCATTTCAAGGTTTCTGTCCATCATATCATGTGCTCTTGCATGTTGGAGATAGGAAAGAGCAGGAGACAGCAAAGAAAATTTCATGGAGGAGGTAAAACCTAAGTTTTGCCTGTGATGCCCACAGTTTCCAATAAAAGGGATTGCTTATCTTGCAGAGTCCCTGCTGCTAGAAGTGTGAGCCCTCCGTTTCATCTTTTTTTTCCCCTATCAACTTCAATAACAGTTATTTATGCTACTATGTTGTGGTCCTCATTGTCCTGGTACCCCTGTAATTTCAACCCAAGTCCTCCTTAGGTAACAAAACAGGAAAGGGTGAAATTCTCAATTTAATTTGGATTGTGTTGAGTTAGGTGCCAACAAGGTCATCAAGGTGAATTAATCCTTCCGAGGGTTAGAAATATCAGACAGGAGAAGTTGAGGATAGAGATATAGACTTGGGAGTCATCTGCATATTACCATAACTGAAACTATGGGAATAGAAAAGATCACCAAGTATATGTAGAGAAGAGATAAGGACTAAGGACAGAACCTTAGGGAACACCCATATTTAAAGAGAGGAATGAGAATGAGCAGCCAGTAGAGGAAAGTGGAAAAGAACATTGACAGATCTAGAAGGAGAAGCCTGAGGGTGCCACGTCAGACCAGTCAAAGGAGGAGGGACTGTCACAAAGCAAAGACTGGTTCACACTATCAAATGATGCAGAAGAGTCAATTCTATTTTTTCATAATTTTTTAAAATTCTGAATTCAAACACCAAAAAAAGCATTTCCATTTACATAGCAAAACATAAAAAGAGGACTCCTCATGAATCTGTAAATCTGCGTTTCACATAGCTTGCTTTAAAAAAAAAAAGGAGTATATAATACATTCTAAATGTTATTTTCAAAACTGTCCTGCCTGTCTGTGTTTCCTTCTGAACTTTCTTCTTTACTCTTCCATGGATTTTTTCACATGTTGTGATGACCCTTTTTTTTATCATCCCTACTGTATTGCTAACCACTCCCATCCACCCTTATCATTCCCTCTCCCAATTAGCTAAGAGAAAGAAAAGAGGAGGGGGGTGGGATGGTGGCAAGAATCTTATAACAAACAAGCAGAGTGGAAAGAAATTAATCCACCCATGGCCATGTTTTCTTTTTTTTAATCAGGAAAGCTTGAAAGTCCCTGGTCATCTCCAATATAGCTGGGAGTTTTCCTTGCCCTGGCAGTAGCTTTACTGGTACCATGGCTGACTTTTAGTATAGTTCTGGGGTGGAAGAATTCACTTACTGTAGTTCTCATTGGTGGATATTTTGTCAGGAAGCCCAGGGTCAATGCTGTTCAATTCAATTCAACAAGGGTTTATTAATCACCTAAGATATGACTGCATTGTATATATACTCTATCTAGGGGCTATCTAGGGTACAGTTATATCTAGCCTCCAAGTGAGGTCACACTCATTGCCTTGCTGAATGAGGTTTGGCAAAATTCATTCTCTTCAGTTTAGTTGGAATTTCCAACAGGAACCTTTACTAAGAAGCTAGGAGAATACATACAAACGTAGACAAACAAAATACAGAAATAGATAGGTTTGCAGAATAGAGTCTGACAATCCAATCTTAATTAAAGTCTGTATCATGAAGATATTGTCTAGCACAATTTATCAGGCACCTAGTCCCTGGTTCCCTTCTCTCACCCCACTTCAAACATATGAGTTCCACTCTAATAAAAAATGCTCAAACATCTTACCCAAAGTAGATTTGTCATTGTTCCCCAGTTCTGGAGGAATTCTGTCTCTTCCAGTTTTATTCAATTAAATCGATTCAACATTGTACCAAAGATACAAAGACAAAAAAAAAAAATAGTCCTTGCCCTCAAGAAGGTTACATTCTACTGGGGTAATATAACATGTATGCAGATAAAAACATATGCAACAATAAGCAAATTTTTTTCTGACTATATTTTTATTTATTTTGTTAAACATTCCCCAATTACATTTTTTAAATGTTTACATTCATTTTTTAAAAATTTGAGTTTTTAAAATTTTTTAAAAATTTTTAAAATTTTTAAAAATTCTCTCCCTCTTTCCCATTTCTCCCCCACCTATAGAGAAGGCAAGGATTTTGATATCAATTATACATTAATACACTACTTTTTGATTTAGCCGTCCAACCAGTTCTGAATCTGTCTAGTCCACGTAATTTTATCCTCTCCAAAAAAAAAATAGGAGATAACTTGATCAAAACCTTTGCTAAAATTTAGATAAATTATATCCACGGCATTTCTGATCTACTAAGTTAGCAATTCTATCAAAAAAGAATACGAAGTTAGTCCAGGATGAATTGTTTGTGACAAAGCCCCAATGACTCTCTGTAATCATCTCTTCCCCTTCCTGACACTTCACCAATCATCTCTTTAATGATGCATTCTAGAATTTTTTCAAGAATCAAGGTCAGGCTCACCAGACTATAGTACATAGTTTCTGTCCAATCCCACTGCTGATTATCGTGGAAATTTTGGCCAAGTATTTAAAGGCTATTCTAGTTTACTCCTCCTTAGGTAAGCTGGTGTTCGCCCCTCCCACCCTTCTGCCCTGGTATCAACTTGGTGCCAGATAGTACAGATACCCAGTGAGCCACAGACCTACTGCAGCTTGGAACTCCTGACCAACCAGCTTCAGCCTCCCAGAAGCAGGGACCACAGGCACGTGGAAGCATACCCAAAAACTCCTAGTTCTTTCAATATTCGAAGGTAGTTCATTTGGGCCAAGAGGTTTGAATTCATCTGAGGACATCCAGCAGGGCAGCTAGGTGGTGCATTGGATAGAGTGTTAGATGTGGAGTGAGGGAGACCTGAATTCAAATCTGGCCTCAGACACTTAGTAAATGTGTGACCCTGGGCAAGTCACTTAACTCTGTTTGCCTCAGTTTCCTCATCTGTAAAATAAGCTGGAGAAGACAATGGCAAATCACTCTAGTATCACTTCAAAGAAAACCCTAAATGGGGTCACAAAGAATCAGATATGACTCAACAACAGCAAGGGAAGCTAAATGTTTGTTTACCATCTCTTTCCTTAGCTTGAGAATCAATTTCCTTTCAACAATTTTGACTCTATTTTCTGTACAAAGGTCATTCTTCTTGGAAGAAGAAAAAATAACAAAAATAAGATTTGGGCAGCTCTACCTTCTCTTGTCAACTGTAGTAATTCCATCCACAAGGCCCTATCTATCCCCTCTTGGAGCCTCCTTTTTCCTCCCAAAATAGCTTTTTAAATTTGTTGCTGTGGTGGTGATTCTCCTTAGCTTCTATCTATAGACTCAGCCTATCCTGCATTCTTCTACTCCTGATTCTGTCTTCATAGGACCATGCCACCTCCATTAGCATAACCTACAAGAACCTAGGCTCAGCACCAGGGAGTGATGAGACAGCAAGGAGGGCTTTGGGAGAGAATGGGAACAAGTCTTATTTAGTATTTTTATTTTTAGTATTTTTGAATAAATTACAGAGATTGGGGAATGCACAAGGAAATTTCCAAGTGTCCAGATAATAAATAATAGATAGCATTTAGATAGCACTTTAAGGTTTATGAAGTTCCTTACAAGTATGAGCTCATTCTGTTTTCACAATTCCTACCTCATAGGGTTGTTCTCAGCTTTGCAAATCTTAAGAATTTACATACATATGTATGTATATACATAATTAGTATATATATATTATATATTATACACATTGGTAATATATAGGTATGCTATATAAATATATACCAGGTATATAAATTATGTTATAATATATAATATGCAGGTAATTTATAATAATATATCATATACTAGTAATAATTTATAAAATATTAGCAATTTATATTGGTATATAATATAAAATAATATCATATAAATATGTCAGGCATATAAATCATATAATGTTGCTGGCATATGTTACTGCTATGATATATATAGTATGCTGATACATATGCTCTTATATTAAAATATATTACTGACGTATATTATGTATATATAAAAATATGTAGATATATATGTATACATATATGCACACACATGCATACCAGTTACTCTTATAATGAAGAGGGTGAAATATATATGGAAAAAGAAATTCAGACTCTGATATAGAAAAAGAAATAAAGTCCGAAAGAGGATATGATCGAGATGTGTAAATCCGGATGGGTAATTATAGATGGGGTTATTACATATTACTCACTAAATGCCTGGATTAAGGGACAGCTTAAATGACATAAATTCAGGGACAGAAAAAATAGTATTTCATAGAGCAATTAGTCAACTTGTGCAACTCATTCCTACAAAAATTAACTCAATGTTTTGTGACACTATTGTTAGTAGTAGTCTCTAAGTATCAATCATTAGCCTGATGGTTAGATGAAACACACAGTGTGTCTAATTTGGGATGATAATTCTTTATATCCTTAAACGATTTACATTTGATTAGGACCAAGGAAGGGATGGGTGGAGAGTGTCAGTATAGTAGGGATCATCAAGGAACTCCAGGTTATGAAAACTGGAATAGATGCAATATCCAACTAGTCCAACCAATACCCCAAAGGAATCCGTACTATAATACCTCTGACGAGGGCTTACTGGGTCTCTGTTTGGAGATGTTCAAAGAGGTCAATTCCTCTTGCTGGGGGCAAAGGGAAGAGGCTTTTATTTGCAAATTCAGAAAAGTCTTTGAACTCAGGCTTTGTAATTACAGAGGGTCAGTTTAGGAAATATTTTTTTTTTCCAAATGCTTTATTAACTTCTGGTTTACATCATTCATTTCCACCACATTTTGAGTTACAATTTTTTCCCCATTTTTCCCCTACCCACCACCCCAGAAGAGCAGTCTCACAGGATATCCCCTCATTCAATCTGCTCTCTCCCATATCTTCTCCCATACCCCCTTCGACTTTTCCAGTAGGGTAAGGTGAATCTCTGTTCCCCAATGCCTGTACATCTTATTTCCCAGTTATATGTAAAATAGTATTAATAATAGTATTTATAGATTTTTAAAGCATTTGATTTTAGAACTTCTATTTCCAGATTCATTCCCTTCTTCCCTTGTCACCCACTCTTGCTGGGAAGATAAGCAATTCAAGATATGTTGTATATATATAGCTATGCAAAACATTACCATAGTAGATATATTGTAGAAGACTGACTATATTTCCCTCCCTCTTATCCCACCTCCCACTTCGTCTATTCCCTACTTTGATCCTGTCCCTTTTCAAAAGTGGGTGCTTCCAACTTCCCTCCTCCCCTTCCCTCCCACCCTCCCTTCCATCATCCCCCCTCTCATCCCTTTCCCCCATACTCTTCTGTAGGGTGAGATATCCTATTTAGTATGTATGTCATTCTCTTCCTGATCCAAATTCAATGAGAATAAGGTTTTGCCTTTTTGCCTTCCTGTTCTTCCCCTTCCTTGTAACCATTTTCCCTTGCCTCTTCTATATGAGGCAAACTATCTTCTATATGAGATAGTTTACCCCATTCTGTCTCTCCCCATATCCTCTCATTATATTCCCCTATCACTTATTAATTTCACCTTTTAAGCATAATTCCTTCCTATTAAATTTGACCTGTGCCCTCTATCTATGTATACCTATAAACATATATACACACATTCACATATGTATTCATATGCCCATATACCCTTCTTCAACTATTTTCATACTGAAAAAGGTTTCATCAGTTACAGTTATCGTTTTTCCATGGAGGAATCTATATAGGTCAACTTTGATAAGTTCATTATGATTTCTTTTCCCTGTGTACCTTCTCAAGCATCTCTTGCTTCTCGTGTCTGAATGTCAATTTTTCTATTCAACTCTGGTTTTTTCCTCAAGAATGCTTGAAAGTCGTCTATTCCACTGAATGACCATATTTTTCCCTGAAACATGATACTCAGTTTTGCTAGGGAGGTGATTCTTGGTTTTAATCCCAGCTCCTTTGCCTCTGGAATATCATATTCCATGCCCTTCAATCCCTCAGTGTAGAAGCTGCCAGATCCTGATCTATCCTGATTGTGTTTCCACAATATTCAAATTGTTTCTTCCTGGCTGCTTGTAATATTCTCTCCTTGATCTGGGAATTCTGGAACCTGGCTATAATATTCCTAGGAGTTTTCTTTTTGGGATCTTTTTTGGGAGGTGATTGGTGGATTCTTTCAACTTCTATTTTGCCCTCTGGTTCTAAAATATCAGGGCAATTTTCCTTGAGAATTTCTTGAAGAATGATTTCTAGATTCTTTCTTTGATCATGGTTTTCAGGTAGTCCAATAATTTTTAGATTATTTCTCCTGGATCTATTTTCCAGGTGAGTGGTCTTTCCCATGAGATATTTCACATTGCCTTCTATTCTTTCATTTGTTTGGACCTGCTTAATAGCATCTTGATTTCTCATAAAGTCACTAGCTTCCATTTGCTACAGTCTAATTCTGAAGGAATGATTCTCCTCAGTGCTTTTGAGATTCTTTTTCCATCTGGCAAATGTGGCTTTTTAAGGCATTCTTCTCCTCATTGCCTTTTTGAGCCTCTTTTGCCATTTGAGTTAGTCTACTTTTTAAGGCGTTGTTTTCCTCAGTCAGGCTGTTGACTCTCATTTCATACTTTTCTTGCATATTTCTCATTTCTCTTCCCAATTTTTCCTCCACTTCTTTTGTCTGCTTCTTAAGGTCCTCTATGGCCTGTAACCAGCTCATATTTTCATTTGGGGCTTTTGGCACAGGAGTTCTGATCTCCCAGTCCTCCTCCTGTTCTGTGCTTTGATCCTCTTTGCCCCCAAAATAGGAGTCTAATGTTGGATTTTTCTTTTTATTTTGTTTCCTTTGCTTAGGCATATTGCCACTCAATTACTTGACACCTGGGCTTTTTGCCACAGTAGGACTCTGCCACCAGCCAGGGGAGCTTCTGTCCCAAATGCTGGGGCTTTCTCAGTTGCTGGAGGTATTAGTTGGATGACCTCTCTGAAGCCTCCACACATTCTGACAAGCTGGTCACACACCTCAGGACCTCCACCCCAGACCACAATCCAGATCCAAGAAGGTTAAAGCAAGAGGGATTAACCCCCCAGACTGATCTCTGGGTCCCCCTACAGTCTGCAGGCCAAGAACTGAAGTTGCAATGTGGTGGCTGCACTGTGGCTCCTTGGTGGATCCTTGCCCCCAGAGAAAGGTAGACGTGTTCTCCCCACTAGTCCCAAAGTCCACACTGCACTGACCTCTCACTTTGTTCTTAGTATCTATGTGTTGATAATTCTAGAAACACCACAGCTGCTGGTGTTCTGGACTTACCATTTCCTTCTCCAGCCCATTTTATAGATGAGGAAATTGAAGCAAACAGGAGTTAGTGACTTGCCCAGGGTCATAGCTGGTAAATGTCTGAGTCCAGATTTGAACTCACAAAGATAAGTCTTCCTGTCTCTGGGTCTAGCAGTCTATCTATTATGCCAACCTAGCTACCCAAGAGTTCTATTGATACATCAGAATCCATGTTACTTAGAGTTTGGCAGTTACTCTGACTACTGACCCACCAATACAGTTCACTCATTTTGGCTCATTACAAACAATCTAAGCTCTTTACCCTAAATCCCAACTCCTAAAGTTATTCTTGGATTTCTAAACTGTGGGGATTGGGCAAGGCCTGGAGTGATGATTTGAGCATTCACTACCACAAGGCAATGCAAAGCAAATCAGCTTGTCAGACTCTCTTGAGCCTGCCCAATTGGCCATCCAGCATTCAGGAAAGAGTGAAGTAGTAGCCAAGGTGTTGAACTTGGAACCAGGAAAAAACAGGTTCAAATCTCCCCTCAGGCATTTATTAGCTGTGTGACTCTAGGTAAGTCAATTCACCTTTTTGTATCTCATTTTACTTCTCTGTAAAAAGGATTTGTGTTTTGGCTAGTGCGCCACTTATTTACCCAGTCAGGACCACTAGGCTAAGGCAATGCCATATCCCAATGGCCAAGCTAGGATACCATTTGTTCAATATACCTTTAAGTACCTACTATGTGCCAGACAAATAGTCCCTATTCTCAAGGAGCTTGCATTCAGCTGGGAATGGGGGAAGAAGATAATAACCTATACAAAGATAAGTAAATACAAAATATGTTCTAAGTGAAAAATAAAATAAAATGAGGGAGTTTGACTTGATTAGCCTCTAAGGTTCCTTTGAGCCCTAGGTCTATGATCCTATGACCTATAATCATTTATCCCTTAACTGATCCAACCTCTGAAGCCCAAAATTTGCCCTACCTACTTTGAGTGTGTTTCCTCTTGCCCAATCTGAATGACTGAAGCCTGATTCCAACCTGAAACCTGCTTTCTATCTGAGTCCTCTTGCCTGGTCCTAAAACTTGGAGATGAACCAGATTGTTATAATACCATAAACTGCCTAACTCTTTCCAAGTTAGATAGCATACATAAATACCTTTCCAATAGCTGTGACCCTTCACCTAGGCCTCTCAGCTTGTCTAGATTCCTAAGTTCTACCACATAGCATCACTCCCAACACAGATCCCTATCTCTCTTTCTGGCATATCCAACCAATCAAATAAACAAGCAATAAGCATTTATTAAGTACTACATGTTTACATTCTGCCCCAAAGATGTTAAGTTTTTAGTCTGACTCTTTAAGCAAGGTTGACTCTCCCTAACAGACTTTCTTGACAATACAAACCATTTAAGTCCAGACCCAACAGTTGGGATGTGCCAATTGAACATCTGGGCATCAGACATCAACAGGCATTCAGGGCTTCAGGAAGGGTGGAAGAAAAATCCTCTACAGAAGGAAAACCCACAGCCCAGCAGAAGAAATCATTTACATTCTTATTGTTGCCCAATTTGTCTCATTACCCTTGCAGGCATCTCTGGGTTTGTTTGTTTGCTTTCCAGTGGGGCTCCCGCCACTCAATGGACCCACTTTCTGCCAATCACTCAGTGGGTAAGTGATGGGTAGAGCTTAGTTGCTCTTTGCCTTCTAGTGGGAACTTGGGGTGCTGCTATTCAGCAAATGTTATTTAGAATCTGGCTCAGCTTTAATTATAGGGAAACTAAATTGTTAGGCTGAAGACTAACCAGGGTTTTGTTGCATCAAAGGGATTGGCAATCCTTCAATACCTATAAATAGAGAAAGCACACAGGCTCCTGGAGACCACAGCAGTTTACTTTCACGCCTACTGGCAGATGAATGATAAGAAAGGAAATAAACAGAACAGAGACCACCTATTTTTTTCACATATGGGTGAATATCATCTTCATCACTGATGTCTTTTCCAGAACATTATGAAAATCTGATATGCTTGGCAATGTTACTAAAGAGATTTCCCGCAAACTTTCATTGTGTTTCTCCCTTCATTCCAGGAATTGTAATCATTTTGCAGGCATTGATAACCTATTTCCCAGTCATTGAGAGAAGTAGGTAGCAAGTACCATTGCCTCTATTTTATACCATCGGACAATAACAATGAGGTCAGCTAGGTAATTTGTCTATGGCCATCCAGTGAGTCATTGGGAGAATAAAGATTTAGACATCTATTTTTCTAACAGGCACATTTTTCTTCACTTAATAGACCTTTTTGATAGAAATGGTACTGCTAAAAGTAGAAGGCAATAGAAATTTATTCAGTGAATGAACCAATAACTTGAATCTGGTTCAGTCTAAAATGTTACTTGGTGAATTGGATTTCTGGTATGTAGAAGGAAGGAGGGGCAGCTAGGTGGCACAGTGAATAGAGCACTGGCCCTGGAGTCAGGAGGACTTGAGTTCAAATCCAACCTAAGATACTTGATACACTTACTAGCTATGTGACCTTGGGAAAGTCACTTAATGCCAATTGCCTTGCCTTCCTCCCTCAAAAAAAGAAGAAAAGAAGGAAGGAAACAAGTGTTTCTTAAGCACCTACTGTGTGCTAGGCACTGTGCAAAACACTTTACAAATATTATCTCATTTGGTCTTCATAACAGCCCTGGGAGAGAGGTACTGTTATTATTCTATCACTGTACAACCGTGTTCTCACCTCGCTGCCTGTACGGGCTGAGGACCAAGGTGGAGAAAAGGAACACTAGATTTTATTAATTATGAAGAAACAGTTCCTCCTCAATTCATCTTATGTATTTGTCCCAGTCCATTTTAGCAGTCTAGGGTCTTAAAGGAGAAGGCAATGGCAAATCACTCCACTATCTTCGCCAAGAAAACTCCAAATGGGGTCATGAAGAGCTGGATATGGCTGAAAACAATTGAACAACAAACAACAGGAGCTTAAAGGGTTTCACAAAAGAAGTAGAAGGGACTATCAATGCTTAAAGCAGTATACATTTAATCAGTCCATTTTAACTCATAGAGGCAAAGTATAGGGCTTAAAGAGACACATGGAAGTAAAGGGAGCAACCAGGGTAATAACCAATACCACCATATGAAGGAAGGAGCCAAGACTTGTATAGAAGGGACAAGAAAAGGGTACAAATGGGGTGTTTGATGATAAATGAAATGGATTTTATTGGGAGGGGTGTAAGTCTTGCTTAGGCAGATTTGGTCAATTTCTTATCTCTGGTAGTTCAGCAAAGAACCCTCACTATATAAAGCATGGGGAATTGAAGCTTCTTGAGTAGAAATTTCCAGAAATGAATGGGGAAATGAGGTAGGTCTAGAATGGAGGCAGACAATTAAAAATGAGATTTATGGATCTTAGAGAGGCCCAAAAAATAGAGACCTTTCTAAGACTATGACTATATTTTATTGTAATCCTTTTTTCAATTAATAAAAGATGGTCAAATGTAAAAGTAGGTTTCAGAAATGCTAACTTCATGACTAAGGTAGCTACCAAGATATGGCTATATGCTAATGAGATGTGGAATGGAAAAGGAAGAGGCCTTTAGTAAGAAAACATGTATGGTCTTGAGTAGGGGTTCTTAACTATTTTTATGGGTCATGGACCATTTTGACAGGATGGTGAAGCCTATGGACTTCTTAGAATAATATTTTGTTTTGTTTTAAAATTCAAAATTAATTCAATTTCAGTTAGAAGTTAGCCAAAAAAATCAATTTTCCCCCACTCAAATTTACATACTCCCTGAAATCTATAGGTCTCTGGACCCCATGTTAAGAACCCCTGGCTTTAAGAAACAGTCATCAAAAGATGGATGGTTTGATTATTGTTAGAAAAAAAAAACAAGAGAATCTAGGGAGAAAACTTCGAACCTGGGAAACGTTGTAGACTAGTTTGTTCTTTCTCATACTCGTTCACCTAAGATTGGGAAAAAAAATGAAAAATAACAAAGGCAGAAAATCAATTGCCAGCAATTCAAAGCCTCTGCTGGGGATACAAGAACCAGGAGCTTCTCTACAGACCTGGAAGGCTTGCAGACCTTTCCCCCTCTATGGCCATTAGGAAAAGAGATACTGATTTGACCTTTTACCTTTTATGTAGCATTAGTGACTTTTGTATACACACTCAGTTCTGGCTCTGCAGCAAATTGAGTGTTTTTTCCAGAGCAGTAAGCTATTTAAATCAAATCAATAAGATTTATTAAGCACCTACTATGTGCAAAGCATTATGCTAAGCAGACAGAAAACAAACAGAATCTCTGAGCATGCTTCAACCTGTACATTTTATGTCATCACATGCTTCTGGAAGCGTATGTATAAATGGGCAGAGCAGATTAGGCATGCTCCCAGGATGGGGTTCTCATTGGCCAGTCCTCCATTACAGAAAGATTTAGATTTGAATATAAGTCTTATGCTTTGGTTTAAAAGAATTTTAAAAATAATATTCTAAATTTTAGATTGGCAGAGGCATGATTATATAATTGGAAAAGATCTGGGGACTTCAGTGGACCAAAAATTCACTATAAGTCAACAGTGTGATGTAGCAACCTAAAAAGCTAATGTAATCTCAGGCTCAATTGGAAGATATAGTGTACAGAATGAAGGCAATTATAACATTACTCTATTGCTCCAGCCCTATCTTGCATATTGTGTTCAATTCTGGGCAATGCATTTTAGGAAGAACATGGATAGGCTGGAGAACAGGGGATGGTGAAGGGCCTCAGGATCAAGGCATATGGGGATGGATTTAAGGAAGTAGAGATGTTGAGCCTGGAGAAGAGAAGTATTCAAGTATTTAAAGAGCTCTCTTGGGGGAAAGAGTTCACACCTTCTCTGCTTAGCCTAAGAGGACTACAAAGCAATGAGAAGAAATAGCAGAAGAAGAAGTGGCAGATTTGGCTGGAAGTGGATAATGGACTTCCTCGCCAGGGGTCTTCAAACAAAGGTTGATGAGCCACTTGTTGGAGTATTGTGTAGAGGAGTCTTATTTTTATTTGCTTTTTGGAGGGGGGAAGGTAGGGGCAATTGGGGTTAAGTGATTTGCCCAAGGTCACATGGCTAGTTTTTTGTGTTAAGTATCTGAGGCTAGATTTGAACTCAGGTCCTCCTGACTCCAGGGCTGGTGCTCTATTCACTGTGCCACCTAGACGCCCCTAGAGAGGGGTCTTGTTCAGGTATGGGTTTAATTAGATGACCTTTGAAGTCATCTTTGAGGTCCAGAGGAGAAATTCTGTGATTCTATAACTAGCTGTCCTTTGGCGATCCTTCTAGTTCGAAAAATCCTTAAGTTGTGTCCAGCTGACTTAAATAATCAAGTTTTATAATTTGATTCCCTGAATATGGATGCATTTTGCAGAAAGAATTTTGCACCCTAGCTGCTGACAGAGTATATGCTAGGCAGATGAGTTGGGATGTCAGAGAGAAGGAGAGGGAAAAGACCACTGCCCAAGGTTTCAGCCTTTGGAGGAGAATCCCCTTGTCAGGACCTGCCTGCCAGAAGTTCTGCTCCTGTCTACCCACCTACACACTCATTCACCCCCTTTGCTCCCGACAACCAGGTGTTCTCATTACCTGATCTCACTGGCAGAGGCCAGACTAGGCATGCTATGATTGGTTCCTGCCTCAACAAGAAATGTAAAGACTCTGGGCCCAAGGCAGAGAGTTGTCTCAGTAACCAAGCTCATTTTATTATTGCTTGTGAAGCCCTCCTCTTCTCAACTGCCATGGATTTTCTATTTCTTAGCCATCTGCCTTGACTCCTGACCACTTGCCTAAGCTTGTGACTTATCTTCTGACTAGTTCTAGAATTAAAGAACGTTAGAGTTGAAATGGATCTTGAAATAACTTGGTTTTATCTTCTCATTTTATAGATGAGGAAACTGAGGCTCAGGGAGAAGTGACTTGCCCAAAAAGATGCAGTTTCTGGGCATCTTGACTTTAGTTTGTGGGCCTGGGTTCTGATTTCCTACTAGACCTGACCTATAATAGTGACAGCAAACCCCCAAGATGAACCAATCACCCACTTTTAAACCATCATCTCCACTTTACTATTGGTTTTTGGAGTCCATTTCTGATTCCAGGCTGCTCCAAGATTTTTTTTCTGGTCCTAGATTCTTGCTCTATTTAAGTCCCCAATGCTGATACCCCCAAACTCTTGAGTGGCATTGGTACAAAGTTATCAGTAGTAAAATGGTGGGAAGTCTCTGTATGAGGTGGTTCCTTTGGCTTATTTTGTCACCCCAATAAATTGCTAATACTCTATGATTGTGACTTGATCAGTTCTTCCACATGAGAAGGTGCCTCAGCCTGACAGCTTCCTCCTATCCAAATTCAATCTTCCCATAGACCCTATGGCCATGACTGGTTTCAGTTTATGAGAACTATTTCACATATTCATTTAGTTTCCTTCTCCCCACAAGCTATTAATTCCTTTAGGTCCAACACGTGTTGTGAGTTATGGGGCTGTGGGGACTCCATAACCTAAGAGGCAACTTTACCCAAATATGATACATAAGTCATTCATCTGATCCAGACGCCTTCTGAAACTACTGTAGTATTTAGCAAATACTAAGCCTTTGTCTGGCAAGAGAGGGTGCCTTGATATGACAGAACACTTCTGAATTTCAGGAAGGAGTAAATACTTTTACCCTACATTTCCACTAAGGCAGATCTTTGCCTCAGGCCTAAAGATTGTATATGGTAGCTATTACAGCAGGAATAAATTCTGGTGTGCCTAGTCTGGACCTTACAGGTAGAAACAGGTAATTGGGAGCAAACTGGAGTGAAGTGTATGTGTAGGTGGGGAGAAGTCCAGACCTAAGAGCTGTGGCCTTTCCCCCTACTTTTCAGTGTTAACCTGGAGTTTGCAATTGTCCTAGAGGAAAGTCCTCATGGGAGGTCAAAAGATACAACAGAAAGCAGAACTACATCAAAAGAACTAGGTTCTAGCCTCCCATTCGACAATTTTCTAACTGTGTGATTTAAAGTACATCATGTAAATTCTCTATATTTATTCAGGTAAATTCTCAGTTTACCTCTGTAAAAATGGGGAATAAAATGCCAAGAGCCAGAACTAGAGACATATAGATTGGACTTTTCCCTGGTCATTGACACTTAGAAGTATATCATTTCCTCCATCAATAATGATGTCCATAATTGGATAAGCTTCTAGCTTCAGATATAGAGTAATTTGACCTAATAAGCCACCCTCCTTACCCCTAATAGTAGCTAGGCCCCTTTCCTCTGGGACAGTGATCCACATCCCAGAGTCAAGAGCAATAATAGTCACACCTTCCCCTGCTGTCTTCTTGGTTTGGGGAAGGGTAGTGAATTGAGTATTAAGGGGAAGGTTTGCAAGTCCCATGGGTTATGTTGTGGAGGAGCACCCACTCCCTGGGTGACAGGCCCCCTCTCTGAAATATGACAATATCCTGTGATGAGTGGCCCACACCATGAAGGTAAAGGACATTGGAGATGGAATCCTGAGAAATTCTAGAACCCCAGGTGAGTTCCTCCATGGGGCTTATCACATGCCCACTTTCTGCTGAGCATTAACTATATTTCATCCCATGGAAGTTACAAAGGGAATCCTGTTCCCCAGTGGCCCTCAGCCTCCAAGCTCCAGTTATAAAATCATTTAGTGTCTTAGTTTCTTCCTCTAGGAAGTGGTATTTTCAGCCTTCCTTGAAATACTTTTGCAACAATGCTTCAGTCTCAGTGGCATAATATAGACTGGATCTAAATAATTGGAAAAATATCAGTTTCTCATGTTTAGGTGGAGCTAATATAATAAAAATGACAATTTTACCTAAATTAATTTACATAATTAGTGCCATACCAATCAATCTACCAAAAATATTTTATAGTGTTAGAAAAAATAATAACAAAATTCATTTGGAAGAACAAAAGGTCCAGAATATCAAGGGATTTAATGAAAAGGAATGCTAGGGAAGGTGGACTAGTCATACCAGATTTTAATCTGTTGTGTAAAGTAGCAGTCATCAAAACTACTTGTTACTGGCTGAGAAACAGAGTAGTGGATCAGTGGAATAGAGTAGGTACATGAGACACAGAGTCTATAGTAATCTACTGTTTGATAAACCCAAAGACCCCACTTTGGGGATAAGAACTCACTATTTGACAAAAACTCCTGGGAAAACTGGAAAATAGTATGGCAGAAACTGGGCATACACCAATATCTTATACCATATACCAAAATAAAATCTGAATGGGTGCATGTTTTAGGTATAAAGGTTGATACTGTAAGCAATCTGGGAGAGCAAGGAATAGTTTACTTGTCAGATTTATGGGGAAGGGAAGATTTTATGACCAAACAAGAGTTAAAGAGCATTATGAAATGCAAAATGGATAATTTTGATTACATTAAATTGAAAAGTTTCTATACAAATAAAGCCAATGTAACCAAGATTAAGAGGGAAGTGGAAAATTGGGAAAGAATTTTTCAACCAGTATCTCTGATAAAGGCTTCATTTCTAAAATATACAGAGAACTGAGTCAAATCTATAAGAATACAAGTCTTTCCCCAATTGATAAATGGTCAAAGGATATGAACAGGCAGTTTTCAGAGGAAAAAATTAAAGATATCTATAAGTATATGAAAAAATGCTCTAAATCACTATTGATTAGAGAAATGCAAATCAAAACAACTCTAAGGTACTACATCTCACCAGTCAGATTGCCTAACATGACAAAACAGAAAAATGATAAATGCTGGAGAGGATGCAGAAAAATTGGAACAATAATGCTTTGTTGGTGGAGTTGTGAACTGATTCAACCATTCTGGAGAGCAATCTAGAGCTATGCAATAAATTTATACCCTTTCACTGAGCAATACCACTTCTAGGGTTGTATGCCAAAGAGATCATAGAAGTGGGAAAAGGATCCGTATGTGCAAAAATATTTATAGCAGCTCTTTTTGTGGTGTCAAAGAACTGGAAACCAAGGGGATGCCCATCAAATGGGGAATGACTAAACAAGTTGTGGTATATGAATGTAATAGAATACTGTGCTATAAGAAATATTGTGCTATAATAGAATATTGTGCTATAAGAAATGAGGAGCAGACAGACTTCATAATAACCTGGATATATATATAAACTGATGCTGAGTGAGGACAGCAGAACCAGGAGAACTTTGTATAAAATTACAGACACAACATATGTGTGACAACTAACTTTGATAGACCGGGCTCCTCTCAGTAATGTAAGGTTATAAGACAACTCCAAAAGACTCATGATAGAAAGGGATATCCAGGGGCGGCTAGGTGGCGCAGTGAGTAGAACGCCGGCCCTGGAGTCAGAAGGACCTGAGTTCGGATCTGGCCTCAGACACTTAACCCACACAAACAAAAACCTAGCCATGTAACCTTGGGCAAGTTACTTAACCCCAATTGCCCTAAAAGGGGCGGCTAGGTGGCGCAGTGAGTAAGAGCGCGGCCTCGGAGTTGGGATGACCCGAGATCAAATCCGGCCTCAGAAAATGAGCACCCACACATAAATAAGGACTAGCCGTGTAACCTTGAGCAAGTTACTTAACCCCAATTGCTTTAAAAAAAAAAAAAAGAGAGAGAGAGAAAATAATGTAGATTGGACATTCATGATGGCTATTACTAGTACCATAAGGACATGTGAAAATAATGCTAAGAAGGGCAACATTGCTAGTGAACAGAACAGTTGGCTATACACTCTGTTAGCAAGGCTGTTGGTTTTCAAGACCACACAGACCTGGGACTCCCTTTTTTTTTTTTGAGAGGGGAAGGCAGGGTAATTGGGGTTAGGTGATTTGCCCGAGGTCACACAATTAGTAAGTAAGTTAAGTTAGTTAGTTAAGTGTCTGAGGCCAGATTTGAACTCAGGTCCTCCTGACTCCAGGGTCAGTGCTCTATTCACAGTGCCACCTAGCTGCCCCAAGCCCTGGGACTTTCAGGTCTTGCAATTATCACTTTTCTCCAAGGACTGGCCAGTATGCTGACTAGTCTGTCATTTTCTGCAGGGTAGTCCCCCTTATAAGTTGTCTACATTTCTGGATGCTGTACATATATAACTTGGAGCTGATGATCCACACAGAGAGCAAAATGAAAAATTAAAGCAAATCATGTAGACCATTAAGGACAAAGCAAATCATAGAGCTAAGTTTTCTGGAGCTCTGCTACTCTATAATAATAATAATAATAACACCTACATAATAGCTTAATAAACATCAGCCAGGTGGCACAGTGGATAGAGCGCCAGGCCTGAAGTAAGGAAAATCTGGCCTCAGACACTTATTAGCTGTGTGACCCTGGGCAAGTCACTTAAACCTCTTTGCCTCAGTTTCCTCATCTATAAAATGACCTGGAGAAGAAAGTGGAAAACTCAAATGGGATAATGAAGAATCAGAAATGACTGAACAGGGGCGGCTAGGTGGAACAGTGAGTGGAGCTTTGGCCCTGGAGTCAGAAGGACCTGAGTTCGGATCCAGCCTCAGACACTTAACACACACAAAAACCTAGCCGTATGACCTTGGGCAAGTTACTTAACCCCAAATTAACCCCAATTGCCCTCCAAAAAGCAAAAAGAAATGACTGAACAACAACAATATTTACATAGCATCCACCAAGTGCTAGGCACCATGCTAAGCTCTTTATAAATATTGCTTCATTTGATCCTCACAACAATCCTAGAAGTTAGGCACTATTATAATCCCCATCTTAAAGTTGTGGAAACTCAGGTTAAATGACTTGTCCAAAGTAAAAAAAAACAAATAAATAAATAGTAGCATCTTAGGTAGGATTTGAACTCAGGTCTTCCTGACTCTGAAGCCAGCACGCTGTCTACTGCACCACATAACTGTCTTCTATTCTATAGCTTGCACCTATGAGTATTCTGCAGGAGTTAAATCAAGTTAAGGAGATAGATAATATCCCAAGATGCAATTGGATCACTTATTTGTGGAAATGCCCTTTGAACAGAGTATCTTCCTACTAAAGGGGCAAGCAATGATCACCTTGGATAAAGCCTATGAAGAAAGGTGTCTGGTTTCCACAGGAAGTGGTGATTAGTAAATGTTCAATCCCACTTCCTCCAGGCACATATTTGTGGAGAAATTTTTATTGCCATAGTGAGGGACAGACAGAGTGATGTAAATTTTCATAGTCTAAAGTACCAAATCAGTACATTCCAAAAGTTAACTGGTATCATAAACCTATATTATCATTTATCTTTACAGGGCTTAGTTCATGATTTTTATCTGAGAATAAGCTTGAATGCGAAGCATACTTGTTAAAGATGTGAAGCAAACTTTGCAGAGATAAAAAAGGATTGCATCTTTTATGACTCTTATGGTTCTTCCTGTTCTCTATCTTTATATATTCAGCAATGAAAAGTAGTTATTCATCCTCAGGAGAAAAAAAAAAGGTAACCTGACAATAAAGTCAGATGTCCTCCTACCTGCTGGTGGCAGTGGACCAGGATTAAGAAGTTCATGTCAAAGATCATAGATCAGAGGTGTATTTGACTGAGATAGAGATAATCACATTTCTGTTCCCTAATTAAAAATTTAAAGGTCGGGGCGGCTAGGTGGCTCAGTGAGAAGAGTGTTGGCCTTGGAGTCAGAAGGACCTGAGTTCAGATCTGGCCTCAGACACTTAACACACACACAAACAAACAAACAAAAAAAAACCTAGCCGTGTGACCTTGGGCAAGTTACTTGACCCCAATTGCCCTCCAAAAAAAAAAAAAATTTAAAGGTCTTCTATGTCTAAAGATGAACTCAAACCAGTAAAGCAAATAACTATTTTGGGATTTCTTTTTAAGGAAATAAATAGTTAAGGTACAATTTGGTACCTTTCTTACTAATCATCAGTAATTAAATTCCAAAATTGATTTTGGAAACAAAAGCTTTTTCCCCAAATGGCTTCTCCTCAAACTCCTGGCATTTTAACATCAAAGTTCCTCTGCTTTTGCCTTATTTGTTTTCTTTTCTTTTCAAAAATATTTTTGATTGGCTATAAATTCTGACTCATCTACAATTGGCCCATTCATTCTGCCTAGACTTTTTGAAGCAATAGTAAGGCAGGCCTTATTTGTTGTTGGCTCTCCCCCACCCCCCGCAACATTCTTTCTTTTACAGTTCCTAAAAGCTATATAGTGGGAAGATTGTAAGCTTCTTGAGGGCAAAGCCTACGACAGTTTTCATCTTGTATTTTTCACACTTAGCAGAAGTTTTTGAGAAAAATAAGCACTTTGATAAATGCTTTATTTATTCAAACTGAATCAGATGTCTCTGAGAACCAGAAAGCTAGGGCCTTTTCCCCTGGTCAGAAGGAGATACTTTCATTACTACTCTTATTTGACTTTAATCAACTTTTGACTTTCTTAACTGGTGCTGTGTTTAATTTCACTTGCATACAATTTGCCGTCAGTCCCTGGCCTTGATCCCAGGGTAGTTAATTTTCTTTATTTTATTATTTATTTTCTTATATTTCTTATTTTGGAAAGGGTTCAGTTCACAAATTGTCTCAGATATTTGTTTTCTTAAGGGGTCTATATTCCACAGAGAAGAGAACATTTCAAAAAAGTTTTAAATATTTTTGTATGGAAATTTAAACTTATGTCATCACATCTTACCAGTAACCAGATATGCCCTATGAAACCATTTGAGATTCCATCTAACATCATCTGTTCCATTCGAGGTAGGAAATAGCTGTGATGCTGGTCTTGCTATAGGAGAGATGATGGTGGAAAGTTGGAAACAGGTGTGTCTATTGGGGAAGTCAGGGCAAAAATGAAAGGTCAGGAAACTAGCTTCATGAGTTTGTATTCTGGGGAAATTATCATCATTCTGAGGAAAATCCTCCAGGAGTTTGGAGGAAATAAGTGTTCTGTCAAGGGAAATATTTGCAAAGTAAGGATTTGTTGGCCATTCAATAAGAGGAAACTACTTTTTGTAACTCTTTATTAAAAGGCTTGTCTAGCTATAAGCTTGGTACATAAAAAGTGTAACTGATAGGGATTTCACTACAACGATGGTCTATTAATTTCTTTGTCTTTAGTCTGTCTCTAGTCTCTGATGTCCCCTATGGTGGTATGCAGGCTTTTGAGACAGTTGTTAAATCTTTAGTGTGAATATTGACACCTCAGAAAAATCGACAAATCACTATAAATAAGGGATGGACCCACTGTTTTGTTGATTTCTAGTCTTAAGAAAGGGATATTTAAAATCTTAATATTTAAAATGATAACCTTTTTAATGTCTGGTGGCATGACCCTGGCTCTATTCTGCCTTCATGAATCTTCACCACCTGATATCAGATTGGATATTTGAATAAAACAGCATCATATTTGATTGGCCCTACTTCCAGCCTAGCTTCTGTCACCATCATTGAGACAGCATCTGGTCTATATATATCCTGGCACCTATAGAGGTGCTATAGCCCAGCCTCCTCAGGTTCCACAGTAATTGAACCTTGGCAAAGATACTAGAGTGGTTTGTCATTTCCTTCTTCAGCTCATTTTATAGATGAGGCAAACAGGGTTAAGTGACCTGTTCAAGGTCACATAGCTAGTCACTGTCCAGATTTGAACTCAGGAAGTTGAGTCTTCCTGACCCTAGACATGACACTTCATCCTCTGTGCCACCTAGTTGCCTGAAAACCCACCTTAGACCCTAGTCATCAGCCTCTTTCTAGAAAGATCCCGGAACTGTATCTGCATTGCCCACATTTGACATTCAAACAAGTCCCTGTTGGCTTAAGGGCAGTGCCAGTTAATAGGTTACCACGTAGAAAGGAGGTACACAACCTGGGAATGGGCAGAGAGAGAACTTTCTCTTGAGTTCAATATGAAAACAAAATAAAACAAACCTGAAATCTCAAAGAATCATATTGGTCTTTTATTTTTAGAGGAGGGTATTGCACACTTTGACAAAGTTTGATAGCATTAAGAAGTGTAGATATAAGGGGCGGCTAGGTGGCGCAGTGAGTAGAGCACTGGCCCTGAAATCAGGAGGACCTGAGTTCAAATATGGCCTCAGACACTTGACACAAAAACTAGCTGTCTGACCTTGGGCAAGTCACTTAACCACAATTGCCCTCCAAAAAAAAAGCAAAAAAAAAAAAGTGTAGATCTAATTAATTTCCATCAATTAATTAGCACAGGTAATGACAAATCATCTAGACATATGCATTGTAGGTTATTACAGGTCCCTTCATACCTCTCAGGCTCACTTTCCTCATTGTAAAGAGAGGACAATAATAGTACCTACCTCAGGATTGTTGTGAAGATCAAATAAGATGATACAGTTAAAGGCTTTTTTGTAAACTTTAAAGTATCTGACAGATGTTATCTGTCATTATTGTGATTATTATCATCAGATTCACTACATTCTGTCCCTGAGGAATTTGGAGGAATAGGGATTGCTTATATGGGTGTTGAGGGGAGGGGTTGAAGGGGGAAGGCAAGACAATTGGGGTTAAGTGACTTGCCCAAGGTCACACAGCTAGCGTGTCAAGTGTCTGAGGTTGGATTTGAACTCAGGTCCTTCTTATTCCAGGGCCGGTGCTCTATTTCTTGTGCCACCTAGCTGTCCTGGGGGTGTTTCTTGCTAATGAATTTCCTTGGTCTCATAGCACTTGCTTTATTGAGTGAATTATCTTGGTTTCTTTGCTACTGGTATGAGGCCTTGGTGACTTGTTAACTGAGGGCTGATCTAAGAGGAAGTAAGAAAGGAGAATGACTGAGATGGGGGAAGGGGACAGAAAAGAAAAGGGACAGGATCTGGAAGTGTGTGTGTGTGTGTGTGTGTGTGTGTGTGTGTGTGTATACAGCATAAAAAGACAAAATATCAGACAACTCCTGACCTTAAGCAGATTATAGTCTGCTGGAGAGATATAAACATATAGTTAATTAGGAATGTACATAATAATTTGAAGGAGAGGGGAACAGAGTCCTAACAACCAAGGGGATCAGTAAAGGCTTTCCATAGGAGGGAGCATATGAATCGAAACTTGAAGGAAAACTTTAGGATTCTAAGAGGTCGGAAGGAGGGAGTATATTGAATGAGGAGGGGACAGCTTATGCCAAAAAAAAGAGACAGAGAGGAAATGGAAAGTCAAATTTGGGGAAATAACTGCAAATAGGCCACTTAAGGAGGAATATAGCATGCATGAAGAGGAGTGATGGGCATTAAGCCTGCAAAAGGTGAGCTTGAGTGATACTGTGAAGAGCTTTAAAGTATCCATGATGGCACACCAAGAAAACGTTCACATTTTGCTTTATTCCTTTCCTACACTGTTACTAACCTGAGACTGTTACCATTTAAACTGGGAGATAATTGATCAAGGTGGTACAGTGGATAAAGCATAGGATCTGGAGTCAGGAAGACTCGTCTTTGTGGGTTCAAATCTGGCCTCATACACTTACTAGTTGTGTGACCCTGGGTAAGTCACTTAACTCTGCCTCAGTTGCCTCATCTGAAAAATGAGTTGAAGAAGGCAATGGCAAACCACTCCAGTATCTTTGCCAAGAAAACCCCAAATGTTACAAAGAGTTGGACATGACTGAAACTGAGTAACAATTGATCATAGTACTAAATATTTCAAGCATTACTGAAATGTGTTCTGATCACCCTGCACTTCCTGTTGGAATACTTGAAGCCTATGCCTCACTGTTATTATTTATTTGTTTGATGGCTCTTAGGATTTATAGAATGAGAGCTCATTTGAAAGTCTTGCAAAATGTGTTGGGAACTGTGTTTTTATCTCCAGTGGATGCCAGATCAATGAGCTATCAGAGAGTTTTCCAAAGTCCAATCATTCCCCAACAAGTCCAGAGGTCAATATGTAATAAACTCCTTTTTCTCTCTTGCTGCAGTAATTCCCAAATGTGTGTCCTGGCCCATTCCTTATTTCCTCACTTCTCACTTTCTCTACCCCACCATAATCTAAAGAGACTCCTCACTTCTTGAAATCTCTAATTCTGGGAAAAGAGACAACATCACCCTGCCCTCCCAGGAATTCTGACTGGATCAGAATTACTAGAAATCCCCATTTAAAGAGGTAAGGAGAAAGACTTCTAATCATTACTAGCATTTCCTAGTCATGTATCATGATTCAAGTCTTAGAATGTCACAAGCAGGTAGAGAGGTCAGAGGAGTCTAGAAGGGGTAGTTCAGACTGGTTTGGGGATTAGGGGTATATGTGCTAAGGGTCTCAGTTATACAAAGGCAGAGAGGAGAAAACAGCAGGGACCACCAAAAACACCATCATAAGCTTCTACTTGGGCAGCGAGGTGGTACAGTAGATAAAAGTGCCAGGCCTAGAGTCAAGAGGACCTGAGTCCAAATAAGGCCTCAGACACTTGACACATACTATCTGTGTGACCTTGGGCAAGTCACTTAACCCCAATTACCTTGCCTTCCCCCCTCTGAAAAAAAAGGAAAAAAGAAAGTAAGGCTAGATATCCTTTTGCTTGATAAAGATCTGAGGGCTGTAGCGCACTACAAACTTCATGAGTCAGAAATGAGGCATTAGAAGCCAAGAAAACTATTGCAACCTTAGGCTACATTAAGATAAGCATTGCTTCCTAGAATGAAAATTTAGTAGTCCTGTTGTACTCTGTCCTTGGTCTTTATTCCTCTTCTGGCTCATCATTTGGGTTTTAATGGCTCAGAGTGAATATAAATGCCAGTGGTTTCTGTTCTGGTGAGAAACTCAGAGGGTCTTCCCCTCCGAGACTGATTCTTTTAGCAAGACAAACTAGGCCACATTTTGCCATAATTTTACCTAGCTTTTGGGGGCCACAATCCACTTGCTACTCTCTGGACTTTTCCCACCCTGACACAGAATCCTTCTCACTCTGGAAGTGCAAACTTTTCTCCACCGAATCTCCTTCCTCTGATTTGTTGCTTCCTCTCAGAACCTCCATTTTAAGGAATTTCCCCAGACTGGTCATTCCAACTCCCCAGACTTTCTCCATCATGCTCCTGCTCTAAGTTCCTTCTCCTTTCTCTCTGTCCTTTGCCCCTTCTCCTCAATTTTTTTTATTTGTACTTTTTCCCTGTTGGAATGTAAACAGCTTTGAGGTAAGTTCTGTCTTTCTTTTTCCTTTTATTTATATTCCTAATACTTAACATAATGCCTGACAAATAGTGCTTAATAAATGCTTGCTGTCTTGCTGCCCTTGTCACACAATAGCTACTGTATTGAGTTCTAGCTACCATATTTTCTTTACTTTTCTTTTTTTGGGGGAGGAGGGCAGGACATTTGGGGTTCAGTGACTTGCCTAAGGTCACACAGCTAGTAAGTGTTAAGTGTCTGAGGCCCGATTTGAACTCAGGTCCTCATAACTCCAGGACTGGTGCTCTATTCACTGCACCACCTAGCCACCCTAGGGCTACCACATTTTAGAAAGGATATTAAAAAGTTGGGGAAAAAAACAATGGGGGGCAACTAAGATAGTAAAGAGCCCCGAGATCACATCTTATGAAATGAATTAAGGGAACTGGCAGTGATCAGTCTACAGAAGAAAAGATTTGGGGGAGCACACGGTTGCCATCTTCAGGTATTTAAAGGTTTGTCATGAGGAAGAGGGCTTAGATATGTTCTACTTGACCTCAAAAGGCAGAACTAGGAGCAGAGGTTACCAAGAAATTAATTTGATATAAGGAAAAACTTTCTAACAATAAGAGCCATCCAAATGGATAGAATGCTGGACCTGGAGTCAGGAAGACTCACCTTCCTGAGTTCAAATCTGGCCTCAGACACTTATGAGCTATGTGACCCTAGGCAAACCACTTAATGCTAATTGCCTCAATTTCCTCATCTGTAAAATGAGTTGGAGAAGGAAATGGCAAACCACTCTAGTATGTTTGCCAAGAAAACCCCTAACAAGGTTGGACGTGGCTAAAAATCAATAATAAAAGTAGAAAGGGCTACCTTAGGAAGTAGTATGTCCCCTTCACTGAAAGTCTTCAAGCAAAGGTTGAATTACCACTTGTCAGGAATGTTGAGAACAAGACAAAATTCTTGTTCAAATATAATGACATCTGAGATTCTATGAAATCAATTCCCATTGAGTTTTCCTGTTATCTGAATTCTGTGTATGCTGAGCTAACTACATAAGCAAGAATTTTTCCATATTTTAATTTCATATTATTGCAACCTACCAAAGAAAGGTTGATCTGTCCATCAACAAAAAAAGCCTTTATTAAGTATCTGCCATATACCAGGCAGGTTAATATGCATAACTTCATTTTACAGATATGGAAAGGAAGGAAGAAAAAAAGGCAATACAGGAAAGGGATGTTTTAAAATAAATTAATAGGCTCCTATTTCTGTGCTACATGAAAAAATAAAAAAGTTCTACATCATATTTGAGTTAAAAGCCCCTTCCTCAAAAACCTTGCCATTACCATGGGAAAGCTTCAAAAATGTTCCAATCTGGACATGTTATAATTAGAACCAAACGCAGGCTTTATAAGGCTCATCATGTTTCTAGGAAGCTGGTTCCGTGTTGGCTTGGTGAGACATCCTCTTCCTACAATCATGAGTCACTTGGGATTTCCAAGGCCAACCACCCCTTCTTCTTAGCTCTCTTCTAATATTAGGGAAGGAACTCACCCAAGCGCTCCCAGGTCCAACAACATGGAAGAGTTGGCAGGGTTCCACCCTCTGAAGAGGGCATGCTTTGGGCATTTTGGAAGGGGGATGAAGGGTTTTGCCAAGCTCATTTCGAGTCAGTACATGAAGCATCTCTGCTTTGTCATACCTGGTGAGATGCTCACTCTTCTCCTCTCACCCACACACCAGCCTACCCCAAACCTCTCACCCCACCACTTGCTACCTTCCTCACAATTGTGCTACCTGACCTCTGCAAAACTGTGAATCTATGCTTCTCTGGAAGCACTACTAAGAAAAGGGTGCTAGGAACGGGCAAAGGGAAGTCACAATTTCTGAATTGTCGGATTGTCTGTGGAAACCAAAGGGAGAAACTGGATAGAACTGAATTCTGGTCTATGGCTTACAAACCTCCAGACTGTCACCTATCTCTGCCAGCATCTGCCCACAGCCCCAGATAAGTCATCCTGTAGCCCACAATGCTAAGTTCTTCTTTTCTGCCAGCCACCTCCACCCTGATCCGAGCAAACTACATGACAACTACATTCACCATTATCAAGAAAAAGGTTGGCAGTTTTTGAGCTAGAAGGGACCTTGGATATCTTGTCCAAGATTTTATACATGGGGAAATAGATATAGTCAATCAACAAGCAATATTAAGGGGCGGCTAGGTGGCGCGGTGAGTAGAGTGCTGGCCCTGGAGTCAGAAGGACCTGAGTTCGGATCCGGCCTCAGACACTTACCACACAGAATGAAAAATACAAAAAAACCTAGCCATGTGACCTTGGGCAAGTTACTTAACCCCAATTGCCCTCCAAAAAAAAAAAAAGCAAAAAAACCCCAAAAAACCAAGCAATATTAAGTGCTTATTATAAGCCATCATATATATATATATATATATATATATATATATATATATGTCTATGTGTGTATGTATGTATGTATATATATATACACATATATAAATGTTATATGTGTGTATACATATGCCAAGTTAATTGACTTACCCAAGGTCACATACATAGTAAATGGCAGAACCAGGATTTGAACCCAGAAATCCAATTCCACATTCACGGTTCTCTCCACTCAATGTGCTCCTTTTGTCTCTCTCAGATTTGCAGTGAAATTAGAGGAATACACTGTAGAATCATATTGCTAAGAGAGACCATCTAGTCCAACACCTCATTTTCCTTACTAAAGGCTTAATAATCACTTAGACTTTGGGCAAGTCATCTGTAGTATGAGGATAATAGGAATCATTCTTCAGACAGCAGATGATACAGTGGAGATAGAGCATTAGATCTGGGATTAGGAAGTCCTTAATTCCAGTATAGCCTCCAACACCTCCTAGCTGTGGGACAAATCACATAACCTCTACCTGCCTCATTTTCATCATTTGTAAAAGTGAGGTTAATCAGGAATGTTGTGAGGATCAAATGAGAAAATATTTATAAAATGCTTTACAAACTTCAAATCCCTCTGGAGAAACCAGCTATGAATACTGTTGAAGATCAGTTGACTTCAGGTGTCTAAAGGTATGCTTTCCTCTTCTATTCAGTGAAGTTGTAGATTGTAGGTATGGAATAAGGCATTCTTTTTTTTCCCTTTGATAGAGGAATAGAGAGAGACTGGGATCAGGTAGAAATAATGATTCTTTTTTAAAAAAAATCATCAGCAAAATGTTCATTTTAATAATAAATATTTGGAAGGAAGGAGCTAAAATTGCATATTTAAGCAATCCTAATTCCTTTGTGACCATTTCTTTTAAGGTGGCTGATAATGCTCCCCACTCCCAGGTCTATGAAACTAACATTCTAGCCCATTCACTTTAGGATATAGCACAGGGAAGTTCCTATTAGAGGGGCAGGTTCCCCCAGCAAGACTAGAGTCATGGAGAAGACCCAGGAGTCCTGCTTCTCAGCTGACTGGCTTACCACTAGTGGTAACCACTAGACCACACTTCCTCCCAGAGGGAGACGTCTAAGGGACTAAAATCAAAGGTTTCCCTCCTGATTCCGGCTATTTGCTAATCCTGCCTATTGCCCAACTATGTGACCCTACAGTCTATGACTTAGAAACAGATGTTGTAAGAGAGTAGTCTGAAGTCTTAAGAAAGGGCAGGGGGGTGGTGGGGAGGAAGAAGGAGGCGGTAAAGGGATTTTAGGCAAAGAGCCAAGACAAGAATTTCCTCTTCTGCTAAATTTCAGGCAGGAATGGAAGTCAATTTAAATTGTTACCGTGCAGATCAGGGTTCATTTTTGCAATTGCCTGGCTCCCCTTCCAGCTCTGTACTCATTGTAAAGAAGAACTCAAAAATTAGTCATGTTGACCTGACTTTTGCCTCTGCTCCCATACTAATGTAGATGATGAAGCTACATATTTGGCCTGACAGCCTCTTCATTTGGCGGGAGTGGCGGGTTATACTCCCTGCCCTTCACTAGAAAGTTGAAGCACCCAAAAGTTGAGCAATATGCCTAAGGTTACAATGATCACCAAGCTTTCCTTGGACTAAAAGTATTATCAGTCTTTTTCACTGTCTCTTTGCCCCTTGTCAACACATACTCTACTTTAGGCATCCACTGAAAAAACAAACACAACACACACACACACACACACACACACACACTCCACTGAAAATCTAATTATCTAATTAAAGCTAATTAAAGTGAACAGAGCAATAGATTTGAAGTCAATGAACCTGGATTGAAATCCCATCTCTGCCACTTACTATCTATGTTAACTTGGACACATTACTTAATTTCCCTGCACTTCACTTTTGGAGCCAAGATGGCGGCATAGAAGCAGGAAAATTCCATATGCCCCCTCCATAACCACCTCAAATACCTATAAAAAATATCTCTAAACAAAACTTTAGGGCTACAGAATCCACAAAGTGACAGAGAGAAATAAACCTCCCGCTGAAGACAACCCAAAAGGCTGACAGGAAGGGTCCATTGCAGTGTGCTGGGAGCAGAGCCCAGGCCCTCATGAGTCCCCGTTTTTAGCCTCAGGGCAGCCACAACCAGCCCTGGCTGAAGGGACTTCAGGAGAGTGGCTCTCCAGCAGCTGTGGTGGTTTCCAGAATTATCAACCCATAAATGCCAAAGACAAAACAAGATGTCAGTGTGGACTCTATGGGAATGGGGGTCTGGGAGTGTGGTCTAGCCTCTGCCCCCCCCAGAGGGAGAAGCAGCTGAAGTGCAGCAGCCACTGCCGCGTGGCTGCTTCAGAATTGCTGGCCTGTAGATACTAGGGGGACCAAGTGACCATTCTGAGGGGTAATTGCTCTGGCTTTAACCTGCTTGGATCCAGATTGCTGTCTAGGGTGGAGGTCCTGGGGTGTGTGACGATGTGCCAGAGCCTGTAGAGGTTTCAGAGAGGGCACCCAACTAATAGCTCGGACAGCTGTGAGAACCCCAGCAATTTGGGACAAAGTTCTCCTCTCTGGAAGCAGAGTTCTACTGTGGCGAAAAGCTCAAAATTCCTCGAGGCTAGGTGGTGGTGTGAGTGAGAGCACCAGCCCCGGAGTTGGGAGGACCCAGGATCAGTTCCAGCCTCAGAAAATTAGCACCCACACACAAATAACTAGCCATGTAACCTTGAGCAAGTTACTTAACCCCAGTTGCTTAAAAAAAAAAAAAAGCTCAAAAGTCAAGTAATTGAGTGGCAACATGAGCAAGCAAAGGAAGCAAAGCAAGCACAGCAATCCAACTTTGGATTCCTTTTTTGGGGACAAAAATGATCAAAGCATGGAATGGCAGGAAGACAACAAAGTCAGAACTCCTGCACTAAAAGCTTCCAAGGAAAATATGAACTGGTTATAGGCCATAGAAGCACTTAAGAAGGATTTTGAAAACCAAATAAGAGGAGTGGAAGAAAAATTGGGAAGAGAAATGAAAACGATGCAAGAAAATCATGAAAAGAGAGTCAACAATCTAACTGAAGAAAATAACACCTTAAAAAATAGACTAACTCAAATGGCAAAAGAGGCTCAAAAAGCCAATGAGGAGAAAAATGCCTTAAAAAGGCATTGCCCAGCAAAACTGGTCATTCAGTGGAATAGAGGACTTTCAAGCATTCTTGATGAAAAAACCAGAGTTGACTAGAAAATTTGACATTCAGATACAAGAAGCAAGAAAAGCATGAGAAGGTAAACAGGGAAAAGAAATCATAATGAACTTATCAAAGTTGAACTATTTACATTTCTACAGGGAAAAACGATAATTGTAACTTATGAAACTTTTCTCAGTATGAGGATAGTTGAAGGGAATATAAATGTGTATATATATATATATATGTATATATATGTGTATATGTATACATACATATATAGAAGGGTATATGGGTATATGAATACATATGTGAATGTGTGTATATATGTGTACTGGTATACATAGACAGAGGGCACAGGACCAATTGAATAGGAAGGGATGATACTTAAAAGGTGAAATTGAGAGGTGAGAGAGGAATATAATGAGAGGAGATGGGGAGAGACAGAATGGGGTAAATTATTTCATATAAAAGAGGCAAGGGAAAACTGTTACAATGGAGGGGAAGAACAGGAAGGCAAAAGTGAATAAGTCAACCTTACTCTCATTGAATTTGGCTTAGGGAAGGAATGACATACACACTAAATAGGGTATCTCACCCTACAGGAGAGTAGGGGGGAAGGGGATGAGAAGGGGGATGATAGAAGGGAGGTCAGGTTGGGGGGAGAGGGAAGTTGAAAGCACACACTTTTGAAAAGGAAATGGGTCAAAGTAGAGAATTGAACAAATGGGAGTCAGGATAGGATGGAGGGAAATATAGTCAGTCTTTCACAATATATCCACTATGGAAATGTTTTGCATAGCTACACATGTACAACCTATACTGAATTGCTTATCTTCTCAGTAAGGGTGGGTGATGAGGGAGGAAGGGAAAGAATCTGGAATTCAAAGTTTTAAAATCAAATGTTTAAAATATATATATATATATATATATATATATATATATATTACATGCAACTGGGAAATAAGATATATAGGCACTGGGGTATAGAGATCCATCTTGCCCTACTGGAAAGTCAGAGGGGAGATGGGGGAGGTTATAGAAGAGAGCAGATTGGGGGAAGGGGCATACAGTAAGATCACTGTTTTGGGGTGGTGGGTAGGGGAAAGACAGGGAGAAAATTTGTAACTCAAAATATTGTGGAAATGAATAATGTAAACTAAAAATAAACATAAAATTTAAGTTAAAAAAAAAAGAAATTGAACTCTCAGGGTGACTAGGCGGTGCAGTAAATAACCACTGGCCCTGGAGTCAGGAGGACCTGAATTCAAATCCAGCCCTGGACACTTAACACTTAACTAGCTGTGTGACCTTGGGCAAGTCACTTAATCCCAATTGCCCTGCCTTTCCTCCTCCAAAAAGCAATAAATAAATAAAAATTTCCCTGGGCTTCTCCCTGGGTTTCTTCAACTGTAAAACAAGGGAATTGAATTAGATGATCTGCTGAGATCCTTCCCAACTACAAACATATGAGTTATTGTTTAGTCACTTTTCAGTCATGTCTAACATTTTGTCACCCCTTTGGGGGTTTTCTTGGCAGAGATACTAAAATGGTTTGCCATTTCCTTCTCTAGCTCATTGTTCAGATGAGAAAACTGAGGCAAACATGCTTAACTGATTTGCCCAGGTTCACACACTTAGTGTTTAAGGCTGGATTTGAACTCAGGAGGAGGAATCTTCTTGACTTGGGGCCCAGCACTCTATCTGTTGGGTCACCTATCTTCCCCTAAATCTACAAGTATAGGATCATAATTCCTTGGGCCTCCTTTTCCCTGTAAAGTTCCCACAGTTGTTTTTCTAGTGGTAATGAATTTGTAACTGATATTCAGCACTTTAAGGTTTATAAAATGCTTTTCATATGATAAAAGTACCATTGGTTTTATATCCCCACTTTATAGGTGTGGAAACTAAGGATGAGAGCTATTAAATGACTTGTCCAAAATCACAGAGCCAGTAAGTGCCAGGCATGAGTCTTCCTGACTCCAGGTCTAACATACTAGCCACTCCATTGTGCTTCTGCTTTCAAACGTACCTTGGTTTTCTTGGGGAAAGCATATATGGGGTATTCTTTTTGCATGATCTAATACAATACCATTGACAAATCAATACTTAATCCATGCTTTCAAAAAAAATTAAAGTGCTGCTGATTGGAGGACTAAAAGGCATCATTTCTAATATTATTGCTTATTTTCATAATATAAATGTTAAAAGATAAAAATAGTTTAA
Organism: Gymnobelideus leadbeateri; assembly: GCA_011680675.1. Lineage (NCBI taxonomy): Eukaryota > Metazoa > Chordata > Mammalia > Diprotodontia > Petauridae > Gymnobelideus > Gymnobelideus leadbeateri. The sequence continues at coordinate 290,852 of WOXC01008312.1, forward strand.
AAAGACATGAGTATGTATCTAAATGAATAGGGTTTGGGGAAAATAAATTTTAAAAAAACAGCAAACCCAGGGCTACAAATATCCTCACATATTTAAATGGCTACAGGAATGCAGCTTACATTAAACAAACTCCCATCAGTCAAAAGAAGCATCCCCCTCTTTGCTCATAGTAGCAACTCAACTGGACAATCAGATCTTTTGCAAAATGTTAAAATGGATGCTGTTGAAGTGGTAGAAGATTCTTCCTAGCCCACACCGTGGAATGACTTGGTAGATATGTTCCCTACAATATTGCCCTGGTGCCTCAATTGTCATAGAAATGACCTGGGTTCTCCAAAGTTATGCTTCCTGAGTGCAAGTCTGACAGGCTGAAAACGCTTGTGTATTATACGTGTGTTGTCTGGGAACTAATCATTCAAGCAATTGTTAAATATTTCTCAAGTCCCTACTGTGTGTTTAGCACTAATCGAGGCCCTAGGATTCCAAAGACAAATGTGAAAAGAAAGCATGTGCATATATAGGTAGGTTTATGCAAAAATAAACCAGTAAATGAATGAATGAATGAATGAATGAATGAATGAATGAATGGATGGATGGATAGATGAATGAATGAATGAATGAATGAATGAATGAATGAATGAATGAAAAATAATGATACAAGATAACCTTGAAGGGGGAAGCACTAGCCTCTGGGGACCCCAGGAAAGATTTCCTGCAGAAGGTGGTGCTTGAGGGTAAATCTTGAAGGAAACCAGGAATTCCAAGAGACAGAGGCAAAGATCATTTCAACTATAGAAGACACCCAGTGCAAAGCACAGGGACAGGAGAATGAGCTAAATGCAGAGTGAGTCAATAATAGCTTGGCAACTAGGATTTTTTTTTTTTAACTGGAGCAACAGTCTACTAAGGAAGGCATGGAGAAGTAGGAGAGCCAGCCTTGATAAAATGTCACTTTTTCAAAAATAATGAAGGATCATAGCTTTAGAGCTGAAAGGAGCCTTAAAGGCTATTAAGTCCAAACTCCCTGTTTTATAGATGAGGAAATACATCTAAACATAGAGGTTGTAAAATGACTTAACCAAGGTCACACAGCTGAATGTCTGGGGCAGTATTTGAGTCCAGGTCTTTCTGACTCCCTAGCCAATATATTATGCTACCCACTCTCTGTCCTATATGTCCTGTCTCTGAATGTCTCCAACCAGGCATAGAAAGAAGGCTTTCATCTTGCATTTTATCACAAAATGCGGGGAACAGATTTTCTTATTCCAGCTTTGCCATTTATAAACTGTAACATAATCCATGAGAATTTCTCCCTCTACAATTCTATTCCCTCCATTGTTCTTTTTCCTCATCCTTTTCAACACTCTTTTTTCATTCATTTTTCTTATGCTTCCCTGTCTAATTTTGCATCATAGAATCTTAGATCAGAAAGATCACAGTTGATAAAAATAAGGCCCAGCATTGTGAATTGACTTGTCCATGGCCAGTCATGGCCCATGGCCTGCATTTTGTAATAAAATAGAAAGAGCTGCTAAATTCTGGGGCTTTCTTTTCTTCTATCTCTTTTAAAAGTTGTTTCACAACCTTCAAAATAGAAATATTCTCCACATAACTTTGATTACATTAAACTGAAAAGTTTTTGTACAAACAAAACAATGTAATCAAGATTAGAAGGGAAGTGGAAAATTGGAAAAGAATTTTTACAACCAGTGTCTCTAATAAAGGCCTCATTTCTAATATATACAAAGAACTGAGTCAAATTTATAAGAATACAAGTCATTCCCCAATTAATAAATGGTCAAAGGATATGAGCAGATAATTTTCAGAGGAAGAAATTAAAGATGTCTATAAGGATATGAAAAAATGCTCTAAACCCTTATTGATTAGAGAAATGCAAATGAAAAAAACTCTGAGGTACCACATCTCACCAGTCAGATTGGCTAACATGACAAAACAGGAAAATGATAAATGCTGGAGAGAATGTAGAAAAAATGGAACACTAATAATTTGTTGGTGGAGTTGTGAACTGATTCAACCATTTTGGAGAGCAATCTGGAACTATGCCCAAAGGGCTATAAAGAAGTGCATACCCTTTGACCCAGCAATTCCTCTTCTAAGATTGTATCCCAAAGAGATCATAGAAGTGGGAAAAGGATCCATATGTACAAAAATATTTATAGCCGCTCATTTTGTAGTGGTAAAGTATTGGAAATCAAGGAGATGTCCATCAATTGGGGAATGGTTAAACAAGTTGTGGTATATGAATGTAATAGAATACTATGGTGCTATAAGAAATGAGGAGCAGATGGACTTCATAATAACCCGGAGAGACTTATATAAACTGATGCTGAGTGAGGAGAGCACTGAACTCCTCTTAGCAATGCAAGGTTATAAGACAACTGCAAAAGACTCATGATGGGAGAGGATATCCACATCCAGAGAAGGAACTACAGAGTCTGAATGCAGATTGAAGAAAACTACTTGATGTCTCTCTCTTTTGTTTTGTTTTGTTCCTTCTTTCTCATTGTTCATTCCGTTGGTTGTAATTATTCTTTACAACTTGACTAATGTTTAATGCGAAGGTATTTTTAGACCCTATATTGGATTGCATGCTGCTGTGGGGGGTTGGGGGGGGAGGAGAGGGAGGGGGAGAAAATTTGGAACTCAAGGGATTGTGGAACTGAATGTTGTAAACTAAAAGTAAATAAATATATTTTTTTTTTCTTTTTGAAGAGGGGAAATCAGGGCATTTGGGGTTAAGTGACTTGCCAAAGTCACATGGCTAGTTTTTTGTTAAGTGTCTGAGGCCGGATTTGAACTCAGGTCCTTCTGACTTCAGGGCTGGTTCTCTATTCACTGCACCCTAGCTGCCCCATAAATAAATTAAAAAAAAAAAAGAAATATTCTCCATAAAGACCACTCTTCCTATTAGCCAGATGCAAAGTTTCTTTAGATCACATGAGAAAACTCACAATTCGGGGAGGAAGAGGGTGGTGAAGAGGAAATTTAAATAATCTAAAACATTACTTGTGACGAGCAAAAATGAAGAAATGTGATGAAGAGGAAGAGACATACTCTCACCATTATTTCCAGTGTATTATCCTACCAAAATAGAGATGACTGGGGGTGACCCACACTATCTGAGTTAGCACTAATAGGACATCATTTTTCAAAAAACAAAATACTCACCTATAGATGGGTATTAGATTGATATAGATTGGTACAGATTGAAGCATTTTGTGAAAGCTTTAAGCCCTATACAAATGCCAGACAATATTATACCTATTGCTTTATTAAAAATGTGACAGCCTTAAGTCAAATTTGCCAGATGGAAAAAGAATCTCAAAAGTTCACTGAGGAGATTCATTCCTTCAGAGTTAGACTGGAACAAATGGAAGCTAGTGACTTTATGAGAAATCAAGATGCTGTTAAGCAGATCCAAACAAACGAAATATTAGAAGGCAATGTGAAATATCTCATGGGAAAAACCACTGACCTGGAGAATAGATCCAGGAGAGACAATTTAAAAATTATTGGACTACCTGAAAGCCATGATCAAGGAAAGAACCTAGAAATCACCCTTCAAGAAATTCTCAAGGAAAACTGCCCTGATGTTTTAGATCCAGAGGGCAAAATAGAGGTTGAAAGAATCCACACATCACCTCCTGAAAAAGATCCCAAAAAGAAAACTCCCAGAAATATTATAGCCAGGATCCAGAATCCCCAGATCAAGGAGAAAATACTCCAAGCAGCCAGGAAGAAACAATTTCAATATTGTGGAAACACAATCAGAATAGCCCAGGACCTGGCAGCTTCTACACTGAGGAATCGAAGGGCATGGGATATGACATTCCAGAAGGCAAAAGAACTGGGAATGAACCCAAGGGTCACCTACCCAGCAAAACTGAGTATTTTGTTTCAGGGGAAAATATGGTCATTCAGTGGAATAGAGGACTTTCAAGCATTCCTGAGGAAAAAACCAGAATTGAATAGAAAATTTGACATCCAGACACAAGAGGGAAGAGATGCCTGAGAAGGTAATCAGGGAAAAGAAATCAAAAGGAACTTATCAAAGTTGAACTATTTACATTCCCATATGGAAAAGCAATAACTGTGACTGATGATATCTTTCTCACTATGAAAATAATGGAAGAAGGGGGGTGTGGTCATATGAATACATATGTGAATGTGTGTGTATATGGTTACAGTTATATATGGATAGAGGGCATAGGTTGAATTTGTTGGGAAGGGAGAATACTCAAGGGATGAAATTATGAGGTGAGAGGAAAGTGGCAAGAGGAGATGGGGAGAGACAGGGTAGGGTAAACTATCCCATGTAGAAGAAGCAAGGGGAAGTGGTTGCAAAGGAGGGGGAGAATAAGGAAGGCTAAAAAAGCAAAACCACATTCACATTGAATTTGGTTCAGGGAGAAAATGACATACATACTAAATGGGATATCTCAACCTGCAGCAGGATAGGGGGAAGGGGGATGAGAGGAGGGATGATGGATGGGAGGGCATCCTTGGGGGAGGGGAGGTTGGAAGTACCCACTATAGAAGAGGGACAGGATCATGTAGGGAATGGACCAGGTGGGAGGTGGTATGAGTGGGAGGGAATTATAAGCAGCCTTGTACAATATATCTACTATGATAATGTTTTGCATAGCTAGACATGTACAACATATACTGAATTACTTATCTCCCAAGAGGGAATGGGTGATAAGGGAGGAAGGAAATGGATCTGAAATTCGAGGTCGTAACATTAAATGTTTCAAATATATATAAATTCTATTATTAATACTCTTTTGCTTGTAATAGGGAGATAAGATGTGCAGGCATTGGGACACAAAGATTCACCTTCCTCTAATGGAAAAGTCGATGGGGGTATGGGAGAGAGCAGGTTGGAGGAAGCGATATCTTGTGGGACTACTATTCTGGGAGGCTGGGTAGGGGAATAATGGGGGGAAAATGATTGTAACTCAAAATCTGGCAGAAATGAATGATGTAAAACAGAAGTTAATAAAGCATTTGTTTATTAAAAATCAAAAAAAAAATGTGACAGCCTTGCAAATATATACCCCCCCACACACACAATTTATCATCCTAACACATTTCTCAGGAAAACACATACGATAAGCAAGTTCAATGGAAAGAATCAGGCAAACTAGGCAGTTTAACAAAGTTGGATTCTACTACTAACAAGCTGTGTGACCTTAGAATAATCCTTTTGTGCCTTAGTTTCCTCATTTGTAACATTTGGGTGATCTCTAAGGTCCTAGCTCTGACATTCTATTATTCTTAGGTATAAAATAAAGAAAATCTACCTGATATTTTATGATGCTGTCCTGGGTGAGCAGTCCTCTGAAAGCTGGTTTGTGAGCTTTCAGAGGATTTCTGACAACCTTCTAAAATCCCTTTCTTAAATTCCTTAGTATTATATTTGGGAGCAGGCTGAAAGTATGCTTCTTCCTGCATTTATTGGAAGAGAGCCTGAGGGGCTGTAACTTCTTCCTGAACAATTTTTGATGCTCCAAGGTATAGACACTCATGTCACCTGTAGGCCTAGATGGGTTATCTGCCCCCCACTTGAATCTCCCCAGTCTCTCAGTAGTTCCCAATGTCCTCAAAAGCACTCCGCAACCTGTCTAGGTAATTTAAAGAGTTTTAGGCAATCTCACTTTAGACTGCAGGGTACAGACTTGTTGATGGTGGGTAGACATATTTTCCAAATTATCCCATTTGATTCAGAGCCCTTGGATCTTCCCTTGCTTGTAAGTAGATCCTTTTTCCTCCAAAATATTTGTCAATTTCCTTCTTAGTCTCCTGGATTCTCTTCATTGGTCATGTCTCAACCTATTATTCTAATGTCTGTCATCTCTCCCAAGTTTCCAGGAATCACAAAGTGATGTAATAGAAGGGGTCCTAGAGCAGAGGTCAGATTCTAATGCTAACCCTGACACTCATTAGTCACATGATATGAACCTAGTCATCTCTTCTCTCAGCCTCAGTGCTCTTATCTATAAAAGGAGGGGGCTGGGACAGATGACCCCAAAGGTCCTTCCAGTTCTAACATTCCATGATCCTATTTGCTCTTCTTGTGACTTATTTGCCCCATGTTTTTTTTTTCTTTGCCCATAGAGTCTGGGAGACATCCCTCCTAAAGTAATTTCACATATGTTTAGGCCTCTAGCCCATCTCCATTTTTAAAAGGAAGTAACATCTGTTGTAATGATGTAACCTTCCAGAAGGAATCCATATACATTCCTCTTGGTTCCAAGACAGTGCTACTTATCTTGTTGACATCTATATGTGTGGGTGACACCAAAGCATCAATGAATGAAGAGACCATCATCACCTTCTATACCACACACTTAAAGATTTCCCTGTACTGTGTCTCTCTACCCATTGTTTTGGGTGAGCTCCATCCCTATTAGCTGCTCTGGTTTTTCTTGTAAGTGTTATTGCTTCAAAAAGGGACTCAGTTTCACCTTTGGTAGAATGAAGAATTTAGACTACATAAGGGTTCTTAAGCTGGTTTTTCCCCCCTTTAATATTTCAACATCATTTTTTTCTGTTATATATATTTTATTTTATGCATAAAGAACCATTATTCAAAGAAGGTGTTCATAGGTTTCACCAGACTTTCAAAGAGAACCACGTCACAAAGGTAGCTAAATCTTAGGGATCCTGTGGATGTAACAATTGAGAAACTTGTGAGACAATTGGAATATATCTAGAGATGTGATACAGTGGAAAGAAAACAGATTTTTAGTCAGAGGACCCGAGTTCAAACCTTAATTGATGTTCACACAGGTGCATCTTGGGAAAATTACTTAACCTCACTGACCCTCATTTTCCTTATTTGTAAAATGAAAGAATTGGACTTGATGGCTCCTGAAATACTTTTCCATCAACAGACTCTAGATATATGATTCTCAACCAGATGATATCTAAGGTTCTCCCCAACTTGAAATTTATCCTCTAAAAAAAATTTAAAAAGGAATCTATCCTCCTCCAATCTAGAAAAGATGGAATATATTCTATAAATATAAATAATATAAATTATTTAAATTATAATTATATATAATATAAATATAAAATATTTATTTTATTGAGTTCTAATGACTGTGATGATACCAGGAGATCCTGGCATGTGAAGGTAGAGGTCTAGGGTCAAATTCCAGTTCTGCTTTTTACCACCTGTTTGACATTGGACAAGACCTTTCTCTCTAAGGGTCTCAATTTCCTCGTTTGTAAAATAAGGCAGTTGGACTCAGTGACCTCTAGGGTCCTGTCCAGCTTTAGATCCTATGATCCTAAACCTGTTTCTCTAATTATCAGATACAAGACAGTCCCATCTACAATTGAGGATTCCTGCATCTAGTTTGAATGTATATTTCATTGTGTCCCTTAAGCAGCATCTCTGTTGGCCTTTCTTGCAATTTGGTCCCCATTTTACCTCTCTGAAATTTCTGTTGAAGGTTCCTTTTCTCCTTGTCTTGTGATTTGAGCTCCTTGTGGATAAAGATTCTTTCATTCTTTGTGTGAATGTATTTTTTTTGTATTTTATATGTATTTAATGTATTTTATAATTTCCATTACCCAAAATAATGCTTGGCATATAGTAGGTGGTTAATAAAAGCTTATTGATTGAAGCCAGGGCATGTGGTTATGTATCTGTACCCTAAATAGGCAGATAGGCAGCACAGTAGATAGAGTACTGGGCTCAGTTAGGAAGTCAGGAAGATCTGAATTCAAATCCAGTCTCAGATATTTACTAGTCATGTGACCATGGGAAAATCACTTAATGTTTATACATTTAATAATGTTTATAGAAATAATGTTTATCTGCCTCAGTTTCCTCAACTATAAAATGGGGATCAAAATAGCATCAATCCCCATGGGGGGAGGATCAAATGAGATTACATTTATAAAGTACTTAGCACAGTGCCTGGTATATAATAAGCACTTAATAAATGCTTATCCCACTTCCATTCCTCCTTGGGCTTCTACTATTTTACCATATAATGTTCAAATCAACTCATAGATCGCATTGATTAAATTCATTCAGGAACCAGAGGCTCCTGAATGTGAACCAAGGCTAGGTCTAGAGAAGACTAGATATAGTCACTACTCCATACACTTTCAATCTGTTTTGTGTGTCAAATCTATCAAGGGATACTATCCTTGATTTGATTGCTATATTACTTGATCACCCTGGTAGTAGATCATATATCCTACTTCAGTAGTGCAATCCATTGACAGATTCCAAATCTATTTGATGGCAGAGCCATAACTAGCAATTTTACTTCTGAGGGCAAAAGCACCTGACACACGCCTGAGACAGCAGTGGAGGGGAATGCAGAGAGAAAGATAGAGAGTGACCATGGGGAGAGATCCAACTTGTGGATGCAAGACCCCATGGAGGCTCCCTATGGATGAAAACCACCTGCTAAGTAGGCCACGCCCCAAGGGAAGGAGTAGAACCAGACCAGACAAGTTATTCCTACCCCTGAAGAAATATAAGCTTAGCAGTACCCTCTAAGTTTCAGCAACCAGGGGGACACTCTGGTCACCTTGGCCTAGTTGTACTCTGATGGAAGCTTTGGGTTATCTATTGTGATTTTCTAACAGAAGTAATACATAACATGCTTTTCTAAGGCTTCCTGTCACCTCTAGAGAACTGTGGTGGCTTCAAAGCAGCTTATAGCCTTGATCTTGTCCTGTAGGACATAGACCTCTAAAACACCTTCATTAGCTATCAATTAATTCCCTGATGATCATCTTTAAGAATTCCAATGATCTGGAGCAGCTAGAGCACTGGCCCTGGAGTGAGGAAGAATTCCAATGATCATAGACTAGTGGATCTGAAGGAAACTAAAAACCATAAAGTCCAAACTCTGCATTACATAGGTAAGAAAACCGAGGCCTAAATGACTATCCCAAGGTCACACAACTAAGTTAATGGTAGAGTCACCATTAGACCAAACTCTTATCTCCTGATGGACAGACCAGAGTCCTTTATAGCCTTTGAGATGTTTTGTTTTGTTTCCCAGACAGTTTTTAGTTATTGGCTAGCAAAAATTGCGTTAGATAAATTGAATGGAAGTTGTCTTTCTTACCAAACCTATTTTATTCTACTAGTAAGAGGGGAAAGATTAGTCAGCATGCTATTGGCACTTAAAGGAAAAAAGAAACAAACCAAAACCAAAAATAGCTAGAACCTTGGAATTTTAGTGAACTTTACAGAAAAGCCATATTTACTCTGTGTCTCCTCAAAGAAGAATTTCTAATGTCTCCCTCAAGTCATTGCTCTTTGTTATTTCTGTAGAATCTACAATGATTCATCAGCAACAGTCTCAGGATATGAAAAATCGCTAGCAAGGTAATTGCTGTTGTGGGATGGTTTTTGTCCTATCCTTTCTTCTGTACATTCATATTGTCAGTGTTTAATGTATATACAGCTAGAGGACTCCAACTGGAGGGCCCCAAAGCTGCATGATTGTGTAAATTTTAGTTTGTGTAAATATTAGTAGATATCATATGCGTGTGTTTATGTTCATGTTTGTGTCCAAGTCCACATCCAGGGGAGGGGAACCTGCGGCCTCAAGGTTACATGTGACCTTCTAGGTCCTCAAGGGTGGTCTCGAGGCCACAGTTCCCCACAGCCCTCTACCAAGTCCATATCTATGTCTGTGTCTATAATATGGCAATGTATAAAGGGTCTATGATTTTGTCAATGTGGGAATTCCTAATATGGAAACAACTTCCCCTGACATGGATCACAACCCACCTATAAATTATAGTCTTGGAGATTTGCCTGAGACTCAGAGAAGTTAAGAGAATTGCCTATGGGCACACAACTAGTAAACATCACAGGAAGAATTTGAACTCGGCTCTTCTTTATTTTAAGCCCAGATTGCTATACTATGGTGCCTCTCTGTATCATCATTTATTCATTTATACACAATGTATATAGAAGGAAGAGGTTCAGTGTACTGGACAGAGAGTTACCCTCCAAGCCGGATAGATGCCACGTTCAAATATCACCTCTGACACACATTGGCAGTGTGACCCTAGATAAAAGTCACTTTAACTCTCAGTGCTTTAGGCAATTCTTTAAAACTATTCTTCTCAGGGAAGGTACTGACCTGTATTGATAGAGACTGCACCTATGAGATCACACACACACACACACACACACACACACACACACACACACATACACATATGTATATGCACGTGGTATATTAGGTAGCCCTAATATATCACATATTATAATCTATACATATATGTGTATACACATATGTTTACATTTATTTATATAATGGGTATACATATATGCATATGTATATACATATAATATGTAATATATATAGTATGTGTTACACACATTTCAGTTATCTAGAAAAAACACCTTTATAGTGCCTCATTTCCCTAAGGATTCTAGATAAAGGAATCATCACGATATGCATGTGTGTGTGTATACACATACTGTAGTATTACAAATATTACTGTATGTACATACATACATATATACAATAATATTTCCTTTATGTAGAATTCTTAGGAAATCGAGCACTATGTATGTGGGTTTTTTCCCCAGATAACTAAAGCTGAGTCTTTTAAGCTCTAAAGTTTTTCATATATTTGCTATTTTAGAGAAATATTCCTAAGATATGCAATCACCTGCCTTGTTAAACAGAATATAATGTAACCCTTTATTAATGACATTTGTTATTATAACCCTGTGATACCACCCAAGAGTTGGACTCATATTGAACTGTTGGTCTTTATCCCAAGTGAAGGCTGACTTCTAGACCTATATGGTTCTTGTCTCATCTCTCCATGCCAAGCTGCCAGGCATCACTTTTCAGAGCTGGTGGTAAGGCTGCTTCTAGTAACCCTGCTCTCAATACTCTTTTTATTCACTGCTTTGAATCTTCTGTGGGCTGGGAAAACTAGATAATTATGTGTGTTTGACTAAAATTTTTTTCAGTGTTTCAAGACTGTCCTATTTTGTTGCTATGAATATTCTCTCCATTGACTTACGTTTAAATCCTCTACAACTCAGGAGATAATCTTCTAGGTTTGCTGTGGTCAAAAACATAAAAGTCTTCACTCTGTAGCTAATCTGCTTATTAGCCTCTCCCATGTCAGGAAGCCTGGCCCTTGAACCAAAGATAATGCAGTCTCTCCTTGGGCCTATACTCAAAGCTTTACCAGTTTGTTAATAATTGCCAACATTTGTTTGTAAAATGTATAAAATTAAATTTCTGCTTTAAGTCAGTAGGCCTTGAATGAGAGTTTCTCTAACAGAAAAAAAATAACGCACAGACTTTAATGCATGGGCTTCATGATTGCTGTTTTCGGAACATAGAAGCCTTTTTACTTATTTCCTGGTATTTAATTATGTTCCTGATGCTTGAGGTTGCTGAAGCTCTTCCTTCTAGATAAATGGTTTGTGTGTGCATGCATGCATGTGTGCATACGTATACATATACACACTTACATACAGATGAACACATGTGGATATTATGGACTCAGTTGTTAACAACATGCACGTGAAATTCAGGCACAGAGAGCACAGAATGCTGAGCCCATATGAAAGTTATTTGCTTTCCAGAAACTTGGGTATCTAAAAGCATTGCACAATCAGCTTGAGTTACATAAATCCGTTCTTAGGAGAACAAGAAAGAGAAAGAAAGAATAAAATAACCTCATAGAATTGCCTCACAGAAAGACTCGCAGATTTTAAAAGACCATAGAAGGTCATCTAAACCAGTTTCTCATTTTAGAGATGAGGAAAGCTAAGGGCTAAAGTGGTCAAGTTTTTAGCTAAATTAGAAGGGGGCCTTAGATATAATTTAGCCTGACCTCTACAGTTTAAAGATGAGGAAAATGAAGCCTAGGGAGGTTGTGTCTTGCCCCAACTTCATGAATGTAGTAAATACCAGAAACAAGATTTGACTACAATGTCTCCGACTCCAACTTCATTCATATTTCTATCTATAAGATAATGTCTTTCAGATAATTTGAAAAAGGTTCCTCTTGGAAAAGTCGTCATGTGAGTGGAGAATTTAGTTTATTCTACCAATGGGATATATGAGTCTAATATGGGAAAGAAGAAGACAGGCAAATATGCCCAAACAAAGTTTCAAAAAGGGATATTTTCAGGAAAAATTAGCAAAAAATATTGCCCAGTTCACTGTATACACAACACATCACACAGTGGGCAGTAAAAATACTTCATGTCTATGGTCTCCCCATTGGGCATGAGCCCATGGAGTAAAGGTTAACAATTTGTAAAAGTTGGAAGTTGAATAAAGCCAATGTATTTCATCCAATGACCTTTTTTGTCAAGAGTGACCTTGAGTCTGGATTCTACCCATGGTAGCAGCTGGGCCTTGACTCATCCTTGGCCTTACTCACTTCCCTATGGTATTGGGATGAGTGGACAAGAATGGAATAGACTGGTGAGTGGATGCTTGGAGTCCTCCCAATTGCTAGGGAGAGTTGAGAGTGGAATTCTAAGTATGAATTTGAAAGAAGGGGAAAAGACAGAAGAAGGAAGGAGAGGAGAAGATAGGAGAGGGAAAGAATGGAAAAGAGAAGGAAAAAGAAGGAAAATAGATATGAAAAGGAGAAGAAAGGGGAAGAAGAAGTTATATGGAGGAAAAAGAAAAAGGGAAAGAGTGAAGAGGAAGAGAATGAGAGAATGGAAGAGACAGACAGAGAGAAAGAGACAGAGACAGAAAGGGAGAGAGAGGCAGAGAAAAAGACATAGAGATAGAGAGGGGAGAGAGAGAGAGAGAGAGAGAGAGAGAGAGAGAGAGAGAGAGAGAGAGAAAGAGAGAAAGAGAGAGTTAGTTATTCCTAGTTGTTTTTACAATGGCTCAAGAACATTCTCTAAGCTCAGACACCCTACAAAGCTGTTTCTGTGGCAGGAGGTACTTGTGGTGCATACATTAACTGTGACTATGTCCCTTGCAGCAGATGTCTCTTAAGGCCCAGCCTGAGTTGGAAGGGAAAAGCCTGTAAAAATTAACTTCCTCTCCTTCAGTTCTACTTTCCAGCTTCCTGGCTCAACCGAGAAGGGAACTGACCAACATATCTCCCATAGCAACCCCTGACAAATGCCTCTAGGAATACCAGAAATTATGTTCCCCCACAGCAAAGATCTTTTTAAACCAGGCATTCTTATACCCTTTTCATACCTTGGACTCTTTTAGTAGTCTGGTAAAATTTAAGGATCTATTCTCAGAATAATTTTGTTAAATGCATAAAATAAAATATATAGGATTACAAAGGATCCCAAATATATTGAAATACAATTATTAACATGTTTTAAAAATTAAGGTCATGGGCCCTGGGTAAAGAGCTCCTCTTTTAAATGTAACCAGAAACACATTAGTAGTTGTCATTTCAGTTGTGTCTGACTCTCCATGACCCCATTTGGGGTTTTCTCAGCAAACTGAGAATGATTTTCTATTTCCTTCTCCATCTCATTTTGCAGATGAAGAAACTGAGGCAAACAGGGTTAAATGACTTGCCCAGGGTCACATAACTAGTAAGTGCCTGAGGCTGGATTTGAACTCAGTAACATAAGTCTTCCTGACTTCAGGCCCAACAGTCTATCTATTACCCCACCTAGCTACCCCTAAAAGTAAAATATACTATGACCAAAATAGTTCAGGCTATTATTTCCAAAATAATTAATGAACTCTGCACATAATAACAGTTCAAATTTATAAAGTACTTTAATATTTTGTAAGCATGTGACATTCTTAGTGTAACAGTAGGATTACACGCCCATATCAAGTACAGAAATTGCAGAAGACCCAGAGATACTAATTGAATCAATAAATCAATTTGTGTATAAATTGGAGTGAAGATAGAACCTAACACAATTACCTCACCTGGTGTCCACAATAACCTTATGTAGTAAGTGCATTAGTAGATGTATTAGCTATTAACTAGCAGGTGTATTGACTTCAATTTACAGATAAGAAAACAGACTCAATGAGGTTACTTGATTTGCCCGAAGAAACATAACCAATACATTTCTGAGTTAGGATTTGAACCCAAATTTTGCCGTGTCCATTATCCCACACTCCTTCTCTAAACTGCTCTAATCAAGTGTAGAATCAGAATCATTTCATTGTTGTTGGCTGTTAGCCCCATGAATGTTAGCAAAAGCATTTTCCTGAAGGAAACTACCTTTACTCCAGTCTCTTGCTATTAGCCTGTCACAGGCTTCCTCCATTTTTCAATGTTAAACCCTTGAATAATGAGGGTGTGAAAAAAAGGAGACTGATATGTAGTTTCCAAAATTCTGTATTCTCCCATGTTATTAATTCCAGAATAACAAAAACCTCAAAGAATTTTCCCCAATGAACTCACAACCTTTAATTCCTGATAACTCAAGTAATAATAGTTATTATAACTAGCATTTATATGGAACTTTAAGGTTTGCAAAGTGTTTTATAAATATGTCATTTTATCCTCACAAAAACACTGTATATTATTATACCCATTTTACAAATGAGGAAACTAAGGAAGACAAAGGTAGAGTAACTCACCAGGGGTCACATGCTACCATGTCTGAGACTGGATTTGAACACAGGTCTTCCTGACTCTAAGTCTAGCACTCTATCTATCCACTGTGCCTCCTATCTACAAGTTTGGGTCCCTTCATACCCTTCTACTGAGTCCCATCAATCTCTTGACTTTTCTCAGACACTTGCTCTTCGGTACTTCCGTGGGATCTCCTCAGTTTGGCTATTCCCTCCAGTAGACCTAATAGCAATATTGATGTCTTCTCATCCTATATGAATCCTGCCTATGTCCTCCCATGAATCCTCTTGTTGTTGATGCTGATGGTGATGGTGGTGGTGGTCCTTTGTTTTTGAAGAGTTCCAGTGACTTCATGGGATGATATCCTGACTTGTGTGTGAATTGGATTTAAGTGAGGTAAACTTTTCAGTCTCATTCTCTCTCCCAGAGTCACTAGAGCCCAGTAGCAAGACAAAAGTCAAGAAAACTGGCAATGGTCCAGGATGCAGTGGATGGGTTATGATCAGCCTCACAAACCTCATCACATTGTCCTTCCCCCCCCCAAAAAAAGCCCACCTCATAAATCCTCTGTAACATATCTACATAACATGCTAGGGGCCTGTAATTCACAACATTTTTTGATCCTTGAACCCCTTTAATACATACCAAAAAAGTTATGAACCCCTATGGCAATTTAATATCCTACTGATAATATTCCTTTAGATTTATTCATTAAGTGCTTACAATAACTATAATGATAACTTTTGCTCCCCAAAGCTACAAATTTAAATTATGTAATTATAATGACATATTATTCTACCTATAATTATTAAAACTCTAAATATAAAATCCAAAACTGATTATAAGATAATTACAAATATTTTATGTGGGACATTCTGTAGGAATTAAAATAATTCAGCAAGACTTCATATGCTTACTATTATCTGCAAAACTTCATATTAAATTTCTTTCTCATACAAATTTTCTTGAATATAAATAACATTTTAACTAAATCAGTTGCAACTTTGAAGATGTCTAACAATATAATAAGCACAAATAAACTTAATTTTGATGCTGGATTTTTTATTGGAACTAAGGTTTGAAATATTTGGCTGAGCATCAGACAAAGTTTTAAATTTGGTTCTACATCAAGTTTAATTCTGTATTTTGATTTAAAATAAGAATAAAATGAAAATGCTCATTCACACAAATATGTGGTGGAAATCAGAAGGAGAGTTTTACAAGCTCTCTTGCTGAAAGATTCATTTTTTTAAAAATTGACACATAACCAATTGACAAAAATAAATAGCTTGTCACAGTGAATAGAGCACTGACCCTGGAGTCAGGAGGACCTGAGTTCAAATCCAGCCTCATACACTTGACACAAAAACTGGCCATGTGACCTTGGGCAAGTCACTTAACCCCAACTGCCCTCCAAAAAGTATAAATAAATAGATAAATAGATATATGAATAAATGAATGAATAAATAGCTAGTTATGATATAAACTATTTCATTTTCTACTGGTTAATGACTAGCACTATATTAAATAATAGGTGTACTTAAATTTCATTTGCATATATTACTTCATTTTTAACAGTGTTTCTATTTGAACTTTTTTAAGGAATGAATCTCTTCTGAGATGACTTTTTTCTCTTCTACCACTGGCAAACTAGATACACTCTCTGAAACTATACCGAAAAACTGACCAGTGTTACCAGCTAGTTTGTTTGACAATCTGCCAGATAGAAGAAAAGCAGAGGATAAGTTTAAAATGAAAAATAACCTTGATTCTGCAATAAGGGCGACATCAGTTGTCTTTCCGCAGAACAGTTGTGATAGTCAGTGATGGCTTCGAGATTGCCCATAATGCTCCATGGTCATAGTTTTCAAACAACTTGACCTTTGTGCTTCAAGAATACAAACATCCAGAACATCTTGATCATGAGGATCAACAACAGACGAGGTACAATTTCAGGGTAACAGAGGGGATAAGGGGAGCTCTTCTGGTGTAGTATTTAGAACACTAATGGGGTATGTGCATATGTAGAACCATCTAAACAGAACCATTTTGCACTCAAATGTGGAACCCTTGGGACAGTTTGGAAATAAATTGATGGCAGGTCTAGAAACTGTAAGAACACATTGCATTGAGTCAGAAGAGGTCAGAGTTTGATGTAACTGCTACCCAGAAAACAAAATTGTTGTGCATATGATCATGATTGTTTCAAATCACTGTAGAAACAAACCTATAATGCTTCAAACATGTACATATCTGTTGTCCCAATGAAAAAAACATATAAATAATTGAGCAATTTTTTACCACTTAAGGCGCCATTAAAGAATTTTTAGTATGAACCCCTGAGTCATTTTGATGAAGTCTCAGATAGGAACCATTGCTCTTTCAGTATTTTGAGGGTAAAATGAATGTAAACACAAGCTTGGCCTACCTCATTTTTTAGTCACATATGTCTTGGATGAAATTTTTTATGCCAACTCTTGTATACAAGTTTTTATTAATGTGAAGAAGTTAACTTATGGCCACTATGAATCTTTGGGTGACCTACAATTTTTAGTCTTCATAGATTATAATAATTAGCATCTATATAGTATCACCAGAATATTGGGGTTTTTTCTTTAAAGATGAGGAGGGAGGGTTGTTTGTTTCAGGGAGAGATCATTGGAAACAATACAATATTTCCTAAATGCAAGGCAGATTAACTGGCAAAGATCTTTGCTGATAAAGGAACATAAAGAAGAGGATTGCAATTACCTGGATGCATCAAGGGTGGAAAAAACCCAGCATTTTTTTCTTAATTATATCTAACTAATTCAAACAGAAGATGACTTTTCTCCCAAATTTGTTAGGGATTATTTTTGCCTGAATTACAAATACTGTGGTGAAGACCTGGCCTGGGAACAGGGTTTGTGGTAGAGGAAAAAAAAGGAACTGGAGTGGTTCCCCTGCCCCACCCTTGCCCAGCTCTGACTGTTTAGGGAAACAGAAGAGAGGGAGAGGAAGAAGAAAGGGAGAAAAAGAGGAAGAATAGAAGAGGGGGAAATGGGGGCTCTAGAGTTTAATAAAAACTACTAAAAGGACTGGAATATTATTTCCTCTTATTCTCCCCTTTCCTCAGGTTTCCAAAGGAGAGGACATTTTCTTTTTCCCTCCTCCCCAAAACACTATCAGAACTGGAAAATGGATTGGTTTCTTCCTTTCTTGCCCCTGTCCATATTCATTTGAAGAGGGTTCCAATAAGCAACAAAAGAGTCAAAACATAGAAAAACTAAAGAATAATCAGAAAAACCAAACTTACAGGGTACAAAGAGATAGCATGAAACAGTAGAATGAGTCATGGGTCTAGAATTAGAGGATTTGCCTTCAGTACCCCCTTTAGCAATTACTAAGCCCTTAAACTTACCT
Source organism: Gymnobelideus leadbeateri (assembly GCA_011680675.1). Lineage (NCBI taxonomy): Eukaryota > Metazoa > Chordata > Mammalia > Diprotodontia > Petauridae > Gymnobelideus > Gymnobelideus leadbeateri. Next base: position 308,831 of record WOXC01008312.1, read on the forward strand.
GAGCCTTGGTTTCCTCAAAGGTAAGATAAGGGACTTAACAGTAAATGACCTATGGGGTCCCTTCCAGCTCTATGAGTCTATGAATATAGAGCCATTCATCAGTACACAAGGAAAACAGACATAGTCCTTGTCCTCCTCAGAGGTTATATTACAATTCAGTCATCAATGTAGCCATGCTTATTATAACAGCATCAAAGTATATGGACACACCTTTTGTCTCAGGACTTTGATGTGCCTTTCAATTGCTAGGAAGCAATGTCATTATTTGGAAAAGGTGAAGGAATCATCATCCAACATATTTATTAAAGACCTAGTCTTTGTGGCCATTGTGGTAGACCCTATGGAAACAGAGAAGTAGGAGTTAGGGTCCATGTCCTTAAGGTGACTGTGATCTAGTTGGGGAGACAAAGAATATGTGTAAAAATGTAGAAGTGAGGGGCAGCTAGGTGAGTAGAGCACTAGCCCTGGAGTCAGGAGGACCTGGGTTCAAATTCCACCTCAGACATTTAACACTTACTAGCTGTGTGACCTTGGCTAAGTCTCTTAACCCCAATTGCCCAGCCTTCCAAAAAAAAAAAAAAGCAGAAGTGAGAGCTTGGAATAACTACAGTAATAAAGAACGAGAGAGTTGATGTAGGAAGAGGATGGAATGGGAATGGTATGGTAATTGAGGGGGAAGGAAAAAATCAAGGATCATTCCCAGGTCACAAACCTGAATGACTGGAAGGACAGTGGTGCTATCAACAGAAAAGAGAATGATTTGCTCAGAGAAACATCTCCTGGGAATATGCTGAATTGAAAGGGTTTACTCAGTTGAGGAGCTGATAATTGGCAAACTGTACAGGCAGATCTACACTGGTTTTCTGTAGGTGGTTGCTTTTATGAGTAGCCAAGTGGTTTGCTGAGAGCTTTGTTATAAAGCTAATTCATGGAAATTTATTTAGCTAGAATGACCCTTCTATGGACTGTGGAGGAAGCTCTGTATGAAAGTGCAAAAGCAACCTGGGAGCTGACCAGGGAGAAAATGGGGCATTGAAATACTGATTAGTCAAGTGAAAGGCACTGTGTTAGGGATATCAGTGGTTACTATGAGGAAAAAGGAAGATGACTGAGATGAGAAAGATAGATATCTATGCTCATCCACACATGTACATACAGTTTTACAGATACACACACACACACACACACACACACACTAACACACACACACAATATTTCCCCAAGCAAAGGTGGATAAAATTCCTCAGGTCTTATTCTCTGTAGGACCTGGACTCTCCTTACTTGTATCTATAGATATCTACTATGTATCTATAGATATTTTTACATACCCACTAGGAATCTTGAAAGAATTTTTAAATTTTTTTAATTGTTAAGATATGATTCCTGACATATAGGAACTTACAATCTAGTTGTAACACCAATCATAACCAAGTGGAAAAGTCTCAGCCCTGTGAAATTACAGAGAGAGCAAAGGCTATCTGCTGATTCTATCTCCATTCTTCAAGGCACCCTAACTCAAAACCTAAGCCTCTTAGGTAAGTATAGCACATTTCATTAGGGTATACCCTCAAGAAATTTTATTCATTTTTCATTTTTCTTTTGAAAGTCAGTATTTATTAAATGCTTGATCATAATGGATGTTGTTTTTATTAATTCAATTAAAGAAAGTAAAACTTAAATATACATCATATGTATGCATAATTATATATACTTTAAATCTATATTTAAAATTAAAACCTATTTTAAATCTATACTTCAAATTTTATATAGATCATATCTACATAAAAATCTATATGGAAATATGGATCCTATACTTTAAAAATGACATGCGATTGAATTGAAAAATAAAGACATTTATTTGAGATAGAGTATACACCTAGCACTTGCCATATGCACACCTGTGCTCAGCATCATCTTTAACCTTTCCCTCACCTCCAATATCCGGTTAGTTGCCAAGTGCTGTCAATTCTATCTCCAAAATACCTCTCAAGCCTCTTCCTTCCCACTACAACCATTCTCATTTAGAGTCTCTCAGACTACCAGTATGATAGCTTCCTAACTAATTTCCCTGTTTCTGATTCCTCCCCTCTTCAGTACTTTCTTCTTATCATTTAAGTAATATTTTTATTAACGACTTCTTTTCATGTCATTACTCTTCTTGAAAACCTTCAATGCATCCTGATTGCTTGCCACATGAAGTGTAAATGCCTAAAGCCCTCCACAATCTAAATTTAATTTCCGTTTGGCCCCCATTGTTCATATCTCCCTTCCACAAACTAAATTTTAGTAAAACTGGACTAATTTCAATCTTCTGATCTCGTCCTATTCTTCACTGCTTTCACTTTGGTTGGAATGCTCTTCTTCCAGCTCTCCCCACTATTCACACACACACACACACACACACACACACACACACACACACACCCCACTACCACCACCACTATCACTATCAATATCTGCTGAAATCCTCCCTTCTTTCAATCCCAACTCATTTCCTACCTCTTTGTCTTTCTTAATTATTTCAACTGAAAGTAATCTTCTTCTCCTTGAATTCCTCATAACAGTCTGTTTGGACCTCTCTTTTACCTTTTATAATCTTATTTCTACTATTTATATACCAGTATCAACTTCTCTGTTGGATTCCAATATTCACCAGTAGATCCTGAGGATAAAGACTGTGTCTTACTTTGTCTTTGTACTCCCAGCACTGAGCACCATGACTTTCATATATTACGTGTTTAATAAATGTTAAATTGAATTGAGTCATTCATGGGCTAGAATGAGAAAAAGGTCAGAAGCAGAAAGGAGCATGGTATATTTGGAGGCTGGTAAGGATGCTAATATTTTTGGAGACATGATAGTTCCATGAAAAAAATAAAGTTGGGAAGGGAGACAATTTGGAGAAGTTAATAAGTTAAATTAAAGATAACCAGTTAAGGTGATGATAGGACTAGGGACTGGACTTGGGATTTCTTTGTATAGGGAACTCTTGACTGAGTAAACTCCCTCTACCAACACACTTGGCAACTTCTCTTCAACTTCGAGTCTCCTGAAACACTGAGAGATTAAATGACTTGCCCAGAGTCATGTAGACCAATGTTTCTTTCTTTCTTTCTTTCTTTCTTTCTTTCTTTCTTTCTTTCTTTCTTTCTTTTTTTTTTTTGCTTTTTGGAGGACAATTGGGGTTAAGTGACTTGCCCAAGGTCATACAGCTAGTTTTTTTGTTAAGTATCTGAGGCCGGATTTTAACTCAGGTCCTCCTGACTCCAAGGCCAGTGTTCTATTCACTGTGCCACCTAGCCACCCCTAGACCAATGTTTCTTAAACTGCAAGTCATGACCCCATATAGTATCACGAAAAATTTGGCAACAGTAAAAGGTTTCTAAATGCACAGCAACTAACAATTAAAAATCAAACACATAATGAATCCAAGATGTTTCTAACAGCACTTGCCCATATTGCATTGAGCAATTTCACTGTATCCTTGGTTCTGAGCACAAAGCATGTGCACTTTTCACTATGCATGCCCTCAGGCCATTCAATGCCAACCAATGCTACTGAAATGTGAAAAGAGATCATGCGTGGAAAAAGTTTAAGAAGCCCCGATGTAGACAATATGTGTTAGAGATATAACTTGATCTCAGGTCTTTCTAGTTATGAAGTCAGCCCTCTATTCACTATGTTATACTGCCTTTTGGTAATGATATGCTATTCACATGACAATATTCGGTACAGAACAGAAATGTTAGCAATAAAGTACTGGTGAGAAATTCAAGGTAGAATCTAGGTTTGGGAAGTAATAGAATGAATGAGCATAAGGACTGAAGGCATGAGAATCAATGAGCTTTCCAAAGAAATTTCTGAGATAGGAAGGAGATAACATTTGAACTGGTCCTGGAGGGGAGTTTAGAACTAAGACAAAATAAAAGGAAGAGGGAGTGCAATCTAGGAAGGATAATGGAGTCAAAGGTATAGATATGGAAATGAACATGGCTTTCTTTTTTTTTTTTAGTTGCTTTTATTTTTTATTTTCCTTTCTTTTTTTCTTTTTTCTTTAATTTTTAAAGAAAATTTTAACATTCATTTTTTAAAATTTTGAGTTCAAAATTCTTTCTCTCCTTCCCCCCTTTGCGAGGGCAAGCAATTTGATGTAGATTATACATGTAAAATCTTGCAAAACATATTTCCATATCAGCCATATTACAAAAAATATATATAGACAAAAAAGAATACAAGAAAAATAAAGTTTTAAAAAGTATGCTTCCATCTGCATTCACACTCTATCATTTCTTTTTCTGGAGGTGAATAGCATCATAAGTCCTTTGGAATTGCATTGCTCGGAAGAACTAAGTCATTCATGGTGGATCATCACACAATGTTGCTGTTACTGTATACAAGAACATATCTTTCTTGAAAGACAAATGGTCAACTAGCCAGGTTGAGCACACAGTTCTTGTGGATGTTAGAGGAATAATCTGAATTAAGTTTTTATAGGTAGCATACAGTGAAACAAGGAAAGAATAGGACAAAAGGCATGCAAGTTAACATAAATTGATAGAAAGAAGGAGGATGGTAGTGCTTACACCTCTGGTGTAACTTTGATCTTCTCAAAGAAACAAGAAGAAAGTCTATCCTATTAGACCGTTATCTCCATGGGGCAGAATTTCACCTTACATAAATATTATATAACTCACCTAACACAGACTCTGCAGTCTGTATGGTCTTAATAGACATTAATTGAATAGATTTATTTAGTGTAGATCATCTAAAATTGACTATCAAAGAGCATCTATAATTATTTAATTTCAATAAATATGTACTAAGAAAGACACTGTGCTAGACACTCAGGATACAAAGATCAATACTGGTCTTACTTTCAAAGAGCATACAATCTAACAGAGAGGTGGGGGAGAAAGGTATGTATTCAAATAACTGTTATGCAAGAAGGAATGTGATCAATAAAAAAGCAAAGAGCTTAGAGAAATCTGAGAAGAAATTGATTGCCTATCATAAAAGAGACCACAGAACATAAGGATTGGTTGAAGAAAGTTGGAATGTTTAACCTGGAAAAGAGACTTAGGGAAGAAATGATAGATATATTCAAATATTTGGGAAAACTGCCATATTAAAGGCATATCAGACTTGTTCTTCTTGGCCCTAGTGGAAGAACAAGGAACAGTGTACCCTCAAGAGCTATCCAGTTCATCCCCATTCATTTTACAAAGGGAGAAACTGAGATCCAGCAAGGTTAGGTAATTTGCCCAAAGGAACCTTCAGAGGCCAATTTTTCTGATACTGGAGCTAGTGTTCTTTCTCCAGCACCATGGTACCAGTGGTTTGATACAAGGAAAAATTTCCCAACAATTAAAGCTGTTTAAAAGTTGAATGGGTTATCTTCTAATTGGTTATAGTTTTTGAGAAGAGTTTGGCTGACCACTTGAAAAGAATGTTATGGAGTATATTCTTGTTCATGTATGTTCATGTATGTATCTTGTTCATGATTAGACTTAATGACTTCCAATATTCCCTTTGTCTGATTCTGTGATTTAGTGTTAAGGTGAGCAGAAGGGTATGAAGAAAGACTTGGGGTTCATATAGATAGAAATATTTTTGAAGCAGTCACTGTGGAAATTTGCCAAGGAATAGATGAGGAACAAACAGAGAGATTGATGAGCTACAGTCAAATTGTAGTTAATTGTAGATCTTTAGAGATGAGATGATAATTAATAACATATACTATATAATTCATAATTATAACTAATAAATGTTTGTGGATTGATTAATTGATTGATTGTACCTTGAGAATAATTTAAGCAAATACTCTCATTTTGTAGATGAAGAAACTGAGGCCCTAGTGGGCCAAGTCTGCTTAATTATTAAACCTTCTCTAGCCACACTATCTAATTTAATTAAACACACTAATTAAATCTCTATCCCCACACAAAGGTTGGGGATAATCAAATTTAAAAGATCCAGTAAGTCTTACATTCTAAAGAGCATTGCACTAAGGTAGCTTACCATGGAATCCAGGGTGGGCAGGGAATCCAATAAGTCCAGGTGGAGGCTAATGGCCTAATGATTTGACCATTCAGGTGGGAGGCTGCCATCATAAGGTTCCTTATATTCCATTCCCTGAGACAATCTTATTCTGCTTTCATTCAACCCTCCCAGCAATGGACGAAACCAAAGAAGAGGTGATGTTCACATTCTGTACACTGTACAGTTCAAGCCATCCCTGAAGTTCACTTTTTTCTTTACTTTAAATTCACAGGATGGGGATATCCCCAAAAGATCCGTAGAATCCATAACATTTCCAAGAGCATCATCTCCAGGATAACTTGCACAGGAAAAGCCAGAGATGGGTACAGAATGTAGGTAGGAAAAGTAACAGATGGTGCCAGCCTCAGGAACAAGGCTCTTGAACAGTTTCCAAGCCCAGGGTTTGGTCACCAATGCAGCAGAAAGCAATTAAGAAAAACAGAGATCCAACTCCTTACTCCCTGCTTTATCAGAAAACAAAGCTCAGGTTTCAATCATGCATTTTTGAATAAAATATGAAAACATCTTGTGGGAAAGCTGCTGTAATTTTTGTTTTCAGGTGAAGCCACTATTGTATAGTAGAAAGAACATTGAACCAGGGTCAGAAGATCTGGGTTCGTTCTAGTCCCTGCTCTGTCATTATCTGTATGTCCTTGGACAAGTCACTTGCCTTCTCTGACTTTCAGTTTCCTCATCTAAAAGTTCCAGTGCTAACATTCTATGATTATTTTTAGAATCAAACTCTCCTATGATTAATGCAAAACTGTTTGTGATGGAAATGAACCCATGGCACTGTTCAGTAAGGGGATAGGTAACTAGTAAGATGACTGAATTCCCAATGATTTTACTCCAGTCAGGAGCTTGAGCATCAGTTGGACTGGGTTGTCCTCACTGTTCACATGATGACTCTTCAGTCCTCTCCCTTTCATAATTCAATTCACCTGGTTACCAAGTCCTCACTTGGTAACTTGCAAAGTGTGTCAGAACTATAACAAATGCAGAGTCAAATGAAGAACCATCATCCCAGATAACCCTATTGAATAATACCTTATGGCCTGTCCTCCTTACCCATACAGTTATGAGGACTCCACAATATCTAACAGTTCCTAACAAATGATTCAACCAATATTTGTTGAATGAATGGATGCGGCCATTTCCATGATAACCACTCATCTTCCAATCAGTGGTCAGTGGGTAGAACAGCAATTTCCCCTGTCAAGGAAGCCCATGCACACATTGCACTCAGAGCATGCATTTATAGCAGTGCACTGACGTGAAGTCCTATGATTAGGGGTTAACTTTTGCTTGGTAAGCTAATAGGCCAGTGAGAAGGAAAAGGCTATTCCTTGCTCTTCTCTTTACCACTGCCATTGGGGTCCTGAAGTTTTGGTCAGAAAAACAGAAGAACAGTTTAAGGGAGTGGCAACAAGTCATTTAGTCAGTCAACAAGGATTTATTAAGCCCATCTATGAGTCATGTACTAGGCTAAGTTTAGCAGATAAAAAGGACAAAATAGACCCATTAAAGGGTCATTAAAATGATTGAGGAGTTGAAAGCAGGAGACTTTTATAAGATGCTGGTCTATACAGACATTGGGATACCTGAGAATACTTTTAATATCCCAAATTCTCCCCAAGGCCCTCCATTTGGTTCTTTATGCTTTGTCACTCAACCATCCCCAGATCTGTGTTCTTTTTCCCTGGCTTCTTCACTAAGAAAGAAAAGTTTCCAAGTCGGGGTTGCTCTTTTGACATCTGGGCATTCCCCACAGCCAGGCTCTTACTATTGGAAAAGTGTGTTGGTCTGGAAGCAGATTCTCTGCTCACTACCAGCCTCCAGTGAGGCCCCAGGGGTATGTTTTCTCAAGGCTCTCAATATAGAACATGCCACACTGTTCCTTTCTTCATCCTCCCACTCACTCGCTCCCTTGCCACCCACCAACCTGTTCCCCTACCCATCGCCCACATCCACTTGGGTGCACATACCTACCCCCCCTCCAATTAAAGTTCTCAACCCAATAGCCAAAAAGCCAGAAAACAAACAAAAAATGAGAGCCCTTAAGGTGGGGAGTCACAGGCTATTTTCAAAAATACAGAAGGGGAATTTTTAAAAAAAGAATCAAGGAATCCGTGACTCTTGTGACAGCTGTAGCAAATATATTGCCTTAGTCATCACTATTCTTTTAAACCATTTTAAGGAAACATGTTTTGCTTTTTGTTTTAAACAGGAACAGATTGCTCAGGGTATTTTTTTTTTCAAGAGCCAGACACGAATCAGAATGCTCTTCCTCTTCATTTTTACAAGTCATTGCTCTCTGCCCAGTGCTATGATATTTACTGAACTGTATATGAAACCACCTTCTATTTTCCAGGCAGCCTTATGTGGATATTGGAGAGGGAAAACAGACCCTTTATAGGGACCTCTCCTCTAGCAGCTAGCCTGAGGATATTAGCACAGGAGGAGACTTGGTAATGAATTCTGCTCACCCTGGAGATAGGAAAAGTTGGAGCTAAGTGTCCTGGAAGTAAACTGGGAAAGGGGAGAAGGCAGTTGGCAATTAAATCTTCTGGAACCTTTGACAAGATCACAGTAAATTGTTCTACTGACTAGAGCAGAGAATTGGCATGATTATCTTCTAAAGCCCTTCACAACCTGATTTCAATCTATCTTTCTAGTCCAGGGGTTGGGAACATGCAGCCTCCCAGCCACATGTGGCCCCCTAGTCTACGCATGGCCTCGAAGGTCCGGGTTCTCTACCTCTAGTCTTCTTATCCATCACACCCCCTTCCATTATCTACAGACCAGCCATACTGGATATTTTGCTTTTAGTCACGTACATTTCATTCAGTCTTTTTCAGTCATGTCTGACTCTTCATGACAACATTTGGGGTTTCCTTGGCAAAGACACTGGAGTGATTTACCATTTCCTTCTCCAGCTCATTTTACAGATGAGGAAAATGAGACAAACAGGTTTAAGTGACTTGCCCAGGGTCACACAGCTAGTATGTTTCAGAGGTCAGATCTCTCATCTCTGGGATAGCTTTCCTGGTGCCCCTAGTTACTAATGGCCACTACCTCCCTTTAAATTTGCCTCATTTTTATTTTGTTGTAAGAGTAAGGTTAATTAATATACCCAATTGAAGTCACCCTACCTTTCAACCTTAATAATAAGATGACATGCTAGTACCTTACTAAATTACTCTGAATAACAGGGTTTAGTTTCTATCAATTAGAGATTTTAGACTCACTGCAAAAAAATCCTTGAACTGGAATGACTTGTTTGTATAGGCTGAGAAAATCTGGTAAGAGCCAAACGGGATGTCTATAAAATACCAAGAGAGTCAAAAATTGGAATCATTTGAGAAGTTGGACTATGCAAAAAATTTCAACTAACCACTCTGAAGGAAACATTTTTGGGAAGAGGAAGGAGAGGCCTCAGCTACAGATTTAGCCTAGGTATCCTTCCCCAATCTCTCTCCACCCAACCCCTATTCCATGAACTTTGGCCAGAGGAACACCTCACAAGCTTCAAAGGATCCAAAGGATTTTGTACTTCCCATCTTCCTGTCAGTGACCTAGAGGCATACCTGGATCAACTGATGGCAGGGGCCAAATCAGACAAGATGCCTGAGAAAAGATTTTCAACAACCAGAATCTATGAATTAATGCTTTGCCACACATGCTGTCTCAGCTTGAGCCCACTTTCCTGTAGACTCTGTATGTATTTCTGAGTGTGTCATAGACTTTTGGGGGTGATATATTATACTATTTATAGCACTTTAATAAATACCTCCCTTTTAAGAAATTGAGTCTAGCTGCCTAAATGGTAATTAATCCATAGTCATGAGGATAAAACACCAGAATGGGGGCTCTTGTCATCAGCTTTAGATAAAGCTATCCACTGACCCTTAGGGGTGCCCTTAGAGCCTTAGCAGAAGAGGTAACTAGACTCATTCTTGGAGAGTGACCCCAGGATACTGTTACATTGTATATATTTTCTATATAATTACTTTTGTACATTTTGTCTTTGATGACAAAATATTAGATCCTTGAGGACAGAGATTTTTTTTTCATCCGTCAATCACCAGCACCTAGAACAAGAGTGCCTAGTATATTGATTAATTGATTGACTATCCCAGCTGTCATTTAGGCACTTGTTCACTCACCTGCAAAGTCACTTGTACTTCTTGCATTTTTCAAAGGTAAAAGAGAAGACATGAGAGCAGAGGATAGAAAGTTGGACTTGGTGTTAGGAAGATCTCAATTCAAGTCTCAGCTCTGATGCATACCATGTGACTCTTAGCAAATGATCTTACTTCACAGTGTCCCCATTCAGGTCTCTAAAACTATAAACTTTAGAACAGGTGCTGATAGAGGTGCTGATTTGGGGCGTTTCCTCAAGAGAGGTTCTCCACACCAGTGGTGTCAAACTCAAATATAAATGAGGGTCATTAAACTGTACATAAGGACACTGGCAGATTGCATATTGATTTAGAAAACCACAAATTAACATTATCTATATTGTATTGCATTTATATTTATTTTGTTAAACATTTCCCAATTACATTTTAATCTGGAGTTCTTCAGAGTTTTGTAGGACTAGACACTGTGAGTCTGACACCTCTAAACTAATATCTGAACTAGAATTCCTTCTTCAACATCCTGACAAGTCATCATCCACACAGAAAAACCATCATCTAATTTCTGTTTGAAGACTAATATTACTAGAGAATTCATTACTTCTTTTTCTAAAATTTCCATATTAGCCCTGTTGCCAAGAGAAAAAAAAAGAAAAACAATAAAAATGAAAAAAAAAATTATGCTTCCAACTGCACTCAGACTTTATCAGTTCTCATTCTGGAGGTATATAGCATTTTTCATCATAAGTCCTTCAGATGTCTTGGATCACTGTATTGATCAGAATAGCTAAGTCAATCACAGTTAATTATTGTACAATACTGCCATTACTCTGTACAATATTTTCCTGGTTCTGCTCATTTTACTTTGCATCAGTTCATGTAAGTCTCCCCAGGCTTTTCCAAAACCATCTTGCTTGTCATTTCCTATAGCACAATAGTATTCCGTCAAACTCAGATACCACAACTTGTTTAGCCATTCCTCAATTGATAGGTATCCCCTCAATTTCTAGTGCTTTGCCACCATAAAAAGAGCTGCTATGAATATTTTTGTACATATAGATTCTTTTCCTTTTTCTTTGGGATGCACGTCTAGTAATAATATTGCTGGGTCAAAGGAGCTATTTTATAGTCTGTTGGACATAGTTCCAAATTGCTCTCCAGAAAAGTTGGATCAGTTCACAACTCTACCAACAGTGCATTACTGTCTCCATTTTTCCACATTGCCTCCAACATCTGTCACTTTCCTTTCTAGTCATGTTAACCAATCTGGTAGGTGTGATATGGTACTTCAGAGTCATTTAAATTTGCAGTTCTCTAATCAATAATGATTTAAAGCATTTTTTTTCATATAACTATAGATAGCTTTGATTTTTTTTCCTGAAAACTGCCTGTTCATATACTTTGGCCATTTATCAATTGGAAAATGACTCATTCTTATAAATTTTACTCAGTTCTCTCTATGTATTTTTTAAATGAGGTCTTTATCAGGGAAACAGTGTAACTTTCCCCCAGTTTCCTGCTTTACTTTTAATCTTGACTGCATTAGTTTTGTTTATGCAAGAACATTTTAATTAAATGTAATCAAAATTGTCCATTTTATAGCCTGTGATCCTCTCTATCTCTTGTTTTGTCATAAATTGTTCTTCCCTTTTGTTCCCTTAATTTGCTTATATTACCTTTTATGGCTAAATCATGTAACCCATTTTGACCTTATCTTGTTATATAGTGTGAAATGTTGATCTGTACCTAGTTTCTACAGACTGCTTTCCAGTTTTCCCAGACATTTTTATCAAATAGTGAGTTCTTGTCTTAAAAACTTATACCTTTGGGTTTATCAAATACAAGATTACTACAGTAATTTGCTACTGTATATTGTGTATCTGATCAAAACTTATTACTTCTTGAGATAACCCAGTCCACTTTTAGACAACTTTTAATTAATAGGGTTTTTTACACTTCATTGAACAATACATACTTCACGCATTTAAACAGTTCTTTGACTTTGCCTGGAATTTCTATCCCATGGAAAGTGTCCATATTTTGACAATTTATCCCCTTCTACCTTCTGGCACTGGTCCTGTAATCCAAAAAGGGTATTCAAGATATAACAATCATTTCCAGTGCCTCTGTCTCATTAGACTCTCTATGATCTCCGATGATTTTCTGAGGGAGTACATGTATCATCTTCTCATATCAGAATGTAAACATCTTATCATTTTCACATTTACTATTTCACATTGACTCCTATGTTTACACTTCAAAGTTTGTATGCAGCTCTGATCTTTTCATAAGAAATGTTTGAAAGTTCTCTATTTCATTAGAGATCCCTTGAGTCCCCTATAAGAGTATACTCAATTTTCTTGGTGAGTTATTCTTGGCTGTAAGCCTACATCTTTTGCCTTCTGGAATACTGTATTCCCAGATCTCTATTCCTCTATGATGGTGGCTGCTAGATTGTGTGTGATCCTGTGTAATTCCTCAGGACTTGAATTCTTTATTTCTAGCTGTTTGCAGTATTTTGCTTTGATTTGAAAGCTTTGGATTTGGGCTGTCATGTTCCTGGGAGTTTTTATTTTGGGGTTTCTTTTAGGGAGATGATTAGCAGATTCTTTCTATTTCCACATTGCCTTTTTTAGAGATCTGGGAAGATTGCATTTATGATTTCTTGAAATAAGATGTCTAGGCTTTCTTTGGTCATGGCTTTCAGGTGATTCTACAATTTTTAAATTCTCTTTCCTTAACCTGTTTCCAGGTCAGTGGTTTTTATGATGAGATCTCATATTTTTCTTTTTTTTAGGATTTTGACTTTTAAAAATATTTCTTGTGGGGTGGCTAGGTGGCTCAGTGAGTAGAGCGCCAGCCCTGGAATCAGAAGGACCTGAGTTCGGATACAGCCCCAGACACTTAACACACACACAAACAAAAACCTAGCCATGTGACCTTGGGGAAGTTACTTAACCCCAATTGTCCTCCAAAAAAAGCAAAAAAAAAATATTTCTTGTTATTAGCTTTTCTTTGGTCCATTTTAATTTTCAGGGAGTTTGTTGCTTGGGGAAAGTTTTATGCCTCTTGTGCCAAGTTCTTAATTTCTTTTCCAATTCTTTCTTCCAGAGTTCTCATTTCTTTTCTAATTTTTTCCTCTAGTCCTCTCATTTCATTTATGTGTGTGTGTGTGTGTGTGTGTGTGTGTGTGTGTGTGCCTTAAGTATTTTTTTCATCTCTTCCAAGAATTTCAGTTGATCCTGTGCCTTATGTAAGAATTGGTTGTTGATGTTTTTAGAGTCATTCTCTTCTTCTGGATTTGGGTCTTAAGAATCCCTGTTACCATGATAGCTTTCTATGAGGGGATTTTTCTTCTGTTTGGTTTTAAACAAATGCTTTATTAACTTCTGTTTTACATCATTCATTTCTGCCAGATTTTGAGTTACAATCATTTTACCCCCGTTATTCCCCTACCCAACCTCCCAGAATAGCAGTCCCACAAGATATCACTTCCTCCAATCTGCTCTCTCCCATACCTTCTCCCATACCCCCTTCGACCTTTCCATTAGAGGAAGGTGAATCTTTGTGTCCCAATGCCTGCACATCTTATCTTCCAATTATAAGCAAAAGAGTATTAATGATAGTATTTATATATATATATATATATTTTTTTTTTTTTTTTGAAACATTTAATGTTAAGACCTCGAATTTCAGATCCATTTCCTTCCTCCCTTGTCACCCATTCCCTCTGGGGAGATAAGTAATTCAGTATATGTTGTACATGTCTAGCTATGCAAAACATTATCATAGTAGATATATTGTACAAGGCTGCTTATAATTCCCTCCCACTCATCCCACCCACCACCTGGTCCATTCCCTACATGATCCTGTCCCTCTTCTATAGTGGGTACTTCCAACCTCCCCTCACCCCAAGGATGCCCTCCCATCCATCATCCCTCCTCTCATCCCCCTTCCCCTATTCTGCTGCAGGTTGAGATATCCCATTTAGTATGTATGTCATTCTCTCCCTGAACCAAATTCAATGAGAATGTGGTTTTGCCTTTTTTGCCTTCCTATTCTCCCCCTCCCTTGCAACCACTTCCCCTTGCTTCTTCTACATGGGATAGTTTACCCTACCCTGTCTCTCCCCATCTCCTCTTGCCACTTTCTTCTCTCACCTCATAATTTCATCCCTTGAGTATTCTCCCTTCCCAACAAATTCAACCTATGCCCTCTATCCATATGTAACTGTAACCATATACACACACATTCACATATGTATTCATATGACCACACCCCTTCTTCCATTATTTTCATAGTGAGAAAGATATCATCAGTCACAGTTATTGCTTTTCCATATAGGAATGTAAATAGTTCAACTTTGATAAGTTCCTTTTGATTTCTTTTCCCTGATTACCTTCTCAGGCATCTCTTGCTTCTTGTGTCTGGATGTCAAATTTTCTATTCAATTCTGGTTTTTTCCTCAAGAATGCTTGAAAGTCCTCTATTCCACTGAATGACCATATTTTCCCCTGAAACAAAATACTCAGTTTTGCTGGGTAGGTGACCCTTGGGTTCATTCCCAGTTCTTTTGCCCTCTGGAATATCATATTCCATGCCCTTTGATCCCTCAGTGTAGAAGCTGCCAGGTCCTGGGCTATTCTGATTGTGTTTCCACAATATTGAAATTGTTTCTTCCTGGCTGCTTGTAGTATTTTCTCCTTGATCTGGGGATTCTGGAACCTGGCTATAATATTCCTGGGAGTTTTCTTTTGGGATCTTTTTCAGGAGGTGATCGGTGGATTCTTTCAACCTCTATTTTGCCCTCTGGATCTAAAACATCAGGGCAGTTTTCCTTGAGAATTTCTTGAAGGGTGATTTCTAGGTTCTTTCTTTGATCATGGCTTTCAGGTAGTCCAATAATTTTTAAATTGTCTCTCCTGGATCTATTTTCCAGGTCAGTGGTTTTTCCCATGAGATATTTCACATTGCCTTCTAATCTTTCATTTGTTTGGATCTGCTTAACAGCATCTTGATTTCTCATAAAGTCATTAGCTTCCATTTGCTCCAGTCTAACTCTAAAGGAATGAATCTCCTCAGTGAACTTTTGAGATTCTTTTTCCATCTGGCAAATTCGACTTTTTAAGGCATTCTTCTCCTCATTGCCCTTTTGGGCCTCCTTTGCCATTTGAGTTAGTCTATTTTTTAAGGTGTTGTTTTCCTCAGTCAGGCTGTTAACCCTCATTCCATACTTTTCCTGCATCCTTCTCATTTCTCTTTCCAATTTTTCCTCCACTTCTCTTATTTGATTTTTAAAGTCCTTCTTAAGGTCCTCTATGGCCTGCAACCCGCTCATGTTTTGCCCTGGGGCTTTTGGAGCAGGACTTCTGAACTCACAGTCCTTTTCCCGCTCTATGCCCCAAAAATAGGAATCTAGGGTTGCATTTTTCTGTTTCCTTTGCCTTGGTATGTTGCCACTTAATTACTTGACTTTTGGGCTTATTGCCACACTATGGCTTTAAGGCCAGATAGAGGAATTTTCGTCCCGGACGTGTGGGGGGGCAACTTCTGTTTCTGGCAAGCTGTAAACCCACCCACGACTCCCACCCTAGATCACAATCCAGATCCAGGGAGGTTAAAGCAAGAGTGATTACCCCCCAAGACTGATCGCTGGATCTCCCTACAATTTGCAGGCCAGGAGCTGGAGCTGCCTCTGAAAACTACAAAATGGCGTGTCTCCTTAGCGTCTTCTAGCCCCCAGGTGAGGGAGCCGACGCATTCCCCAAATACTGGTCTCAAAGTCCATAGGACACTAACCTCTTACTTTGTCCTAGGCATGTCTATGTTGATAATTCTGGAGTCGCCACAGCTGCTGGTGTTCTGGGGTTCCTCCAGCTGGCTGCTGGCCCTGCCGCCCTGGGGCTAAAACCTCGTCGCTCGGCCCGGCTCCCCGTGCTCTGCGCTGCACACTGCTGGCTCCCAGACCGCTGTGCCGGTCCTTCCTGCAGGGCTGCTGGGCTGTCCTCAGTGGTAGGTTAGCTTCTCTGTGTCATTCTGTGGGTGCTGGGGCTCCAGAAGTTGTTCAGAGTCCCCTTTTACATAGTTTGGGGGGAATCTCTTTTTTCTGTTTTCTAATTCTTCGTTCCTTCTTCCTATATTTTTATGTTAGGGTTAAGTTCTGCCCAACTACAGAGGAAACTTCTTGGTTGGTTCTGCTTCTGTTTCTTAGGGGTATTGAGTGTTTGTTATTCTAGGATCTCAGGAACAGCTCAGGCTGGGGACAAGAAAACTTTCAGTGTTTCCAACATGGTTTAATCCAGGGCAAAATCTGATTTCTGCCCTCCTGGTCTGACTACTGCAAGCTTTTTTTTTTTTTACATGAGTTTGGGTCTGAGATTGCAGGCTGACCTTATTTAGAGTTTCTGTAAGACTGCTGCTGGGTTCAGCCCTTTTTGAAAGTTCAGCTGGTTCAGAATGCAAATTCCCCTTTGGTCTGGGATTCTTGACCTGGTTATTTCTCTACAAATTTCAGATTGGGTTGGAAACTGGAAGTGAGATATAATCCTCTGCTGAGGTCCAAGCCACACAATTCCTTGCTTGGGACTTACAGTCATTTTCACCCTGGAACAATAGCCCTAGGTACAAGTCCCCTCCTTAGTCCATCTTGGATCTGTGACACAGAGCTAGAGAGCAAGCTATCCAGCTTCCAGTGTGCACCTCTTCTTGCTCTCTGTACAACTTTAAGCCTCTCTATACTGGATGGAGGACCTCTTCTTGCCCTAATGCACAGCTACTACTTGAGGCTATATTGTTCCATTCCTAGCTAGTCCCAGTCCCCAGGGTCCACAGGCCACTCCATCTCTTCTCTCCCAATGCTGATCTAAGCTGGAAAAAAAAATTCATGATTTTTTTCTCATGTTTTCTGATCAGAATTTGTTCAAGTGCATTTTCTAGATGTGTTTGAAGGCACTTGTGGTTGAGGAGAACTCACTATAGTTCTTCCTGCTACTCCACCATCTTGGCTCTGTTCCACATGATCTCTTACTGACTGTTTAATGGTTGTTTTTTCAGTCCTAAACTTTCTAGATCTATTTGTTTCATTTTATTGACTACCCCCTTTTCCTGGAGAATATTTCCTGGATTTTAAAAAAGTCTCTCCTGGTATACCTCCTATTTGTCTGACCAATCCTTCTCAGTCTCTTTTTGCTTATTTGTCATCCACATTACTTACTCTAACTTTGGGTGTTTCCCAAGGTTCTGTCCTGTGCCCACTTCTCATCTCCTTCTAAGTTTTCTCTCTCTCAGTATCCTCATCAAAGTCCATGGGCTTCATTATCATTTCTAGACAGAAGACACTTAGATTGATATATCCAATCTCCTTCAACCCCAGGCAAGATTATGAATTCAACCCCACATCAATTATCTGTTGAATAGTTCAAAATGGATATCCCAAAGACATTTGAAACTCAAAATGATTAAAGGGGAACTCATTTCCCCCCAAACTTTCCATTGTTCCAGATTTTCCTAAGGACACTGCCATCTTTCCAGGCTCCCAGGTTCATGACCTCAGCATTACATTTGACACCCCATTCTCCCTCACCCCATATATCTAATTAGTTGATAAATCTTTCTGTTTCTACTTTCACAACAGTTCTTGTATCTGACCCTTTCTTTCCACTCACATAGCTACCACAATAGGGCCGGCCCAGAGAGCAGATAATGAACTACAGTTCTGCTCTGTCTAGAGAGATGGTCCACTATGGTTGTGGATGCTGGTTTGGGTTCGTTTTCTTTATCTACCTTTGCTTCCAGGGGGAGTTAAATGGTGGCATATTAGAAAATGAGAAATCTTAAATGATCTTAAATTAGAAAATTTATCTTAAAATTTAAAAAATAAAATAAAAAAATAAAAATATTAAAAAATAACAATTTATCTTAAATTAGAAAAATTAAGATAAACAGCATCAATGAGACAATATGAATTTAAAAGCAGCCATATATTTCTTCTGTATTCCTCAAGGTGTCCCTGAGAATGATGTGCTAAAGAAATAAAACTTGTTAAACTGAATTCAGACTCTCAATTTTTGTTGTTGTTCAGTTGTTTCAGTTGTGTCCAACAGTTGTGACCTCATTTGGGGTTTTCTTGAAAAAGATACTGGAATGGTTTGCCATTTCCTTCCCCTACTCATTTGACAGATGAGAAAACTGAGACAAATAGGACTGACTTGTCCTGGGTCACATAGCTAGTAAGTGTCTAAGGCGAGATTTGAACTCAGGAAGATGAATCAGGAAGATGATGCCAGGCCCAGTACTCTATCCACTATACCACCTAGCTGCCCAGGAACCTCTCAACAGAGAATGTGAAAGAGCATTTTTTCACTTTATAGCTCATGGACATCCTTCTTGAATTCCTAGTCTTTGCTCATTTGTTGAGAATTCTAGTTCAAATGGGACCATTATGAAACTGGTAACTTCTCTTTTAGGATCTTATCATTTTCTCTTTAAATTATTGTTTTACAATATTTTTATTCTGTTCTTTTGGAAATCACTTGTAAGAAACTTGCATCAAAAGACAAATGAGGATCATTCCATCCTTTCAGTTCCAGCTTCTCTTTCTGCAAATCAACCATTATCAAAATGATGCCTGGAGGGTTAAGTGGAACTAAACCTGCAACTCCAGAAATTCCGAAGATAGTTGATGAGGTAAAGACACAGTGTGAAGAAAAGAGCAAAGAAAAATATGACAGCTTTAAAGCTGTAGAGTACAGAAGCCAGGTGGTTGCTGGGAGCATGTATTATGTGAAGGTGCATCTTGGGAATGATCAATATGCTCATTTGAAAATATCCAAACCTCTCCCTCACACGAATAAACCAATAGGGTTGTCAGACTACCAGACTGGCAAAACCAAGGAGGATGAAGTGGTCTACTTTTAGAGGCACAGTTCAGAATGCATTTGGTCATTTTCATGAGCACCCCATATCAATAAACACAATTGAAATGAAACATGGAACTTTGTAAAGAAGATTTTTATTTTGATGATGGTTAGTTTTAGTCAATGTTCCCTCTTTTCCTCTCTTTGTTATTCTTTGTTATATTGGATGACTTACTGGATAGAGGAAGAGGACAGGATATATTCAGAAATAAAGTGATATAAGCATAGAAAGATATGAATTTTTTAAAAAAGACAATTGCAGACTTCTGGAGCTGTGCTACTCCATTTAAATTTTAAGTTATGAAAAGATAAAATAAAGGTTTAAGGGAAGGGTTGCTATCTTATGCATCTTACCATAGTAAGATAGCAGAGAAACGGTCATTCAACTTAGCCATGTCCCCATGCAATGACTTTTTGACCTTCTTTTGGCTTCTGCTTTGTGGATGGAGGAAAAGGAAAGCTAGAAGTAGGAAACGAGAAAATAAATATTGTCTATCTCTTCTTCCCCTCTGGACAGTTGCAAAAGAAAGACTGAGATAGAAGGTATAATTCTTGACTGCAAAGGAAGTTATAAAGACATTAACTTCAAGTGAACCCACAGAGATGAGGAGCTATATCTAATAAGTCTAAGGGTTTGAACACCAAAGCAAGGATTTAGAAGGGACAAAGGGTTTTCTCTTTGATTGAAGACCAAAGAAAAGGATTAAAAATCATACTAGGTAAGAATTACTGAGACACATAAAAGACATAGAAAAAATTGAATGATAAATAAGCATTTATTAAGTGCTTACTGTGTGCCAGATACTGTGCTGGGGTCACAAAGAAGGGCAAGACAGGCCCTGTTCTCAAGGACCTCACAATCTGATGGGGGAAACAACAAGTAAAAAAAATGTACAAACAAGAGGATAGGACAAAAAGAAAATAATTTCACAGAGGGAAGGCACTGGAATTAATTGGAAATTAGATTGGAAAAGACTTCCTGTAGAAAGAAGGTGGGATTTTAGTTGGGACTTGAAGGAAACTAGAGAAGCTAGGGAAGCCATAAGGTAAAGTGAGGAGGGAGAACATGACCCGAGAAAGTACCCCAACCAAGGAATGAGATGTTTTGTACCTAGCACAGAAAGGTCATTTGTCACTGGATTGAAGAGTAAATGAGGGGTGTGAAGTGTAAGAAGACTAGAAAGGCATGTTGAGGGAGGGGAAGTACTAGATTATGAAGAACTTCAAATGCCAGAATTTAGTATTTGAATCCTGGAGCTGATATGGAGCTAGTAGAGGTTATTGAGTATGGAAATGACCTGCATTTTAGGAAAATCACTTTGGAAACTGAATAGAGGATGGAATGGAGAGGAAAGAGGCTTATGACAGGCACTGGCTATTGAAATAGTCCAGCTGTTGAAATGATGAGGGCCTGTACAAGGCGGGGGGACAATAACTGAGGAGAGAAGAAGATGTGGCAATAGATTGGATATGGGGGTGAGAGACAGTGAGGGGTTGGGGATGACACCTAGGTTGTCAGTCTAGGTTGTTGGGAGGCTGGTGGTGCCCTCAAAAGTAACAAGGGAGTTTGGAAGGAGAGAAGGTTTAGAGGGAATGATAATGAATCCAGTTTGGGACATAATGATTTTAAGATGACTACAGGACATCCAGTTTGAGATATCTAATAGGCGATTGGAGATGTGAGATGAGCTCAGCAGAGAAGTTAGGGTTAGGTACTGCAGATCTGAGAATCATTAGCAAAGACATGATAATTCAATCCATGGGAGCTGATGAGATCACCAAGTGAAGGAGGATAGAGAAAAGAGGAGGAGACCCAAGGGCAGTGTCCAATGGGACACCTCATTAGTGGGTATGACCTAGATGAGGATCCAGCCAAGGACACTGGTGCATAGTAGGTGCTTAATAAATTATAATCGACTGACTGGATTAAATGAATGAATTACTCCAACAGTTCAATGGTCCTGGTATCTCATCAATGTGGGTACTCACTCCAATGGTATAGTTCCCATCCAATCTTCCCTTCTCATCTTGTGCAATTCTTACACTTATTCTCCTATAAACTCTCCATAGTGGACCTATATCCAGCATGATAAATATTTTCCTTAGGTTTGGGTTTTGCTTGTGTTTTTAACAGTTTGTGGGTGTCAGTGCAACATCTAGCATGCCCATCTGTTATCCCTCATTCTCACTACATGACAGGCCTACCTCCTCCTCTTCCAGTCATACATTTCCTGTATTGTATTTTTCAATTCCTTGCATATTTACAATATCTTGTATATTTCTTGCACATCACTAATAATAAGCTATCACCTCCTTACACCCATCATGTGCCTTTCCATTGTCTTTTGGATCACTTATAATTCTCCTTTCTGAAAATCATTTATGAAAATGTGACTTTTCTTGTATTTTGGACATAGAATGGTTTTACCAAACCATATTACTTTGGGCAAGTCATTTAACTTTTCTGGGCTTCATTTTCCTCACCTATAAAATAAAGTGCACAGGATGACCTTTAAGGTCCCTTCTACTTCAACAATTCTATGACTCCATACAAATCTCACTGAGTCCCTGTCATTCTTTATCTATAAAATATACTTGATCTCTAACAGTCATATTGTAGCAACTAATGAGATAAATCCCATGAGATGCCTGTAAATCAAGAGTGAAAGGCACTATATAATAAATAGATTATCATTACATAATACTAAATTCTAATTTATTCCTAATACAAAGGGCAACAAAGCAGACACTTCTAGAGAAGAGCTATAGGGCTGTGTGAAAATATGAGCTAGAGAATGTGATATAAAAAAATGTACAATTCCACAGATGGCTTGTCTATTAATTAATTTAATTTCTCTAGCACCCACTTATATTCCTAAAGCATGGATTTGTTGAAATAATAAAAAGAAGAAAACTTACTGGGTCCAAAAGAGCAGGAACTTCTATAGTCATAGGTGTGTAGATTTGTTCTGCTTCCATCTTCTGGCTTCAGTTCTAGTCCTCAGCTGAGAAGCTATCTCTTCCTCATTTGAGGAGGAATATCTATCTGTCTTACAACCCAGAGACTTTAGCTGTAACTCTCTTAGTAAGGCAGATAAGCCCTTCCACACCAAGTATCAGACTAGGAGAAAACCTTTAATAGTTTTCTTTTCATAAGGATAAGAAATTCTACATTCTCAGAGTCTGTACATATCTTTTTTCTGCAGAAAAATCTTGCCTTTAGAAGCTAAGTATTTTGGAACATGGAACAGCCAGTCAGATAGTTGATCCCTAAGCAATTCATCTGCATTTGAACTTTTCTGTGTCATCTCAGGAAAGTATCTGATTTAGGCTTAGAAATTCCTCTTAATTCCTTGTTTTAACACTTTGTGAACATCCTCTTCCTTCCAACTCATTTTGGAAAAGGGGCAGTGGCTTCAACTCAAAAAATTCCATTAGAGCTGTGTGGGTCTCACTCCCCACAGTTTTCCTATAGCACCAAAACCTTTAAGGTTTCCTAAGCAAATGAAAGAAAGTTGATGGTGGTAAAAACAAAAAGATAGACAGGTGGAATTGCTTAGACGTTTTTCCTACAATCTCAGTATTTTGTTGCAAATTTCTACCTTTATTACGAATATGTAACCAGCAGCAAGCCTTTTAGGCTCTGAACTGCTCCACAAAAGTTTACTAGCAAGCAAGTATGAAAAACAGGGAGATTTTCTCCTCTCTAGTCAGTCTTCAGGAATAAAAAAATTTTCCCAAGGTAAAAGTATATTAGAATGATTCTTATGTTTGTTGATGCATTTGCAGGACTCTACCAATCTATTTAGATAAGAAAATACATTTCAAAAAAAGATATGTAGTAACAAGATTATTGACTGATGATGATTTTCGTTTTATTGTGTTCTTATGTCTGAGAGGAAGAATGGGCCACTGAGGTGTTCAGGGGCTGATTAATGTTTGGTACTTATCTGCAGAGTTCGTGTTCATAAGCTAGAATAAGGCTTAACGGCCTTTCAGAAGTGATATAGCCCTTTCTTCATTTTGTCTCTTTTTCATCGGGGTGAGAAAGTGGGATCTACTCATAGATTATACTTTTTGCCCCTGTAGCCCATCCGTGAAGAGCTATGTTATAAAACTTTTTTGTCTTCAGAAATCCCACCGCTGGGGAGGACTTACCTTTTACCATATTATTAACTAACAGTCTCCTTAGTAGTTAACACCACGAAAGGGGTCAGTTGTCAAACAATGGAACGTAAGACGGGTACCAGGAGTGGTGGGTTGATGGTGTGGGATATTAGGAAAGAAAGGACCCTAATGGGAAGGGCGGTTGGGCATCAGCAACAAATTTTCACAATTCTGTCTAGAGTTGACCCTGACTACTTCACTCAAAACTGCTTTTCACGTCACCCTTGGTACCCATCCAAAGGTTGTCACTCCCTAATAATCAACCAATTCCTGCCAAAGTGAGAAAAGGAGCCCCACCAGGTCCTCATGGCCAAACCTCAGCAGGAAATGTACAAGGAATGGTGTCCCTGCAAATTCACTGGGGATGTAAACCTTGGATCCCAGGTCCCAGCCCTATATGAAGGCTGGTGAACAGCTTTCCCTTTACTACCCTGCAAAAAGCTATTCCTTTTTCTCCCTGGACTCCATGTCTCCTCCATAACTTCTTGGTTTTTAATAATTTATTATTTCCCTTGGTTTCTGTGTGTTTACAACAAAATACAGTAGGCAGAATTTTTAGGATCCATTGCCAACAGCCATGGTACTAGATAGCAGTGACTTTGAGAGCATTTCAAATAAGTGAGAAGTCATCTGCTAAATTTTTGGATCTAAAAGTCTTCAGCCTTTAACGACTATGGGATTTGCAACTGAGAGTGATGGAAGAGTCAGGTGGCACAGTAAATAGAGCACCAGCCCTGGAGTAAGGAGGACCTGAGTTCAAATATGGTCTCAGACACTTGACACAAATCTAGCCATGTGACCTTGGGCAAGTCACTTAACCCCAATTGCCTTGCCTTTCCCCATCCAAAAAAATTAAAAAAAAAAAAAAACAAGAGAGAGAGAAAGTGATGGAAGCATGTAGCAGGAACAGACAGATCTATAAATCAGACAGACAGACAGGACTAACCATGGACCAGACCTGGAACTTTGTGGGTAAATAAAACTCCTCAAGATGGAAACTCCTTCTCACAGTGTGGAGAAGAACCTATTCTAGAACTAATAGTCTTAGAGACCTGCCTCAGGGCACTGTGGGACTAAATATTGATTCACTTCCCAACACAAAACCCAAGAGAGTCAGTCTGGGACTTGGAGGCAGCTAAGTGGTTCAATGAATAGAACACTGGACCTGGAATCAGGAAGACCTGATTTCTGTCACTTACCATCTTAATCCATTAGGAAGGGTGATGGCAAATCACTCCAGTATCTTTGCTAAGAAAACTCCATGCAGAGTCATGAAGAGTCAGACGTGACCAAAACAACTGAACAATAATCACTGACTGAAACCAACTATCTCTCCACTGTGCCAAGCTGCATCTCATCAGCATTATAGTTAATAATAAATATTTACTGAGTACGTACTCTACCAAAGACACTTTGTAGGAAATGCAAAAGGTGGGAGACACAGCTTCTGATTTCAAGGGGCTTTACAGCTCAATTGGAGGGAGAAGTCATATGTATAAAAAGAGATGTAATAACACAAGATAACATCAACTAAGTGACAAATTAGGGGTGCCAAGCCCAAGTACTAGGATCCTTCAGAGGAGGGAAAGCTCCTAAGGGTGGAGATGGTTAGGAAAGAGTTGGTGGAAAAGGTGGGACTTGAGATGAGTTTTGAAGAAATAGTAAGACTTTGATAAACAGATAAATAGAGGCATTGGAATACTCTGGAAAAGAATGAAAAGAATGTGGTCATGACCACAGGAGCAAGAAGACAGCTAAAACAGGTGCTAAAGTGCTTTTGAACCTAAATATAGCTTTTCCTTTTTCCCTGTTCTTACTATTCCATCACTGGCTAGGCGGTGCAGTGGATAGGGCAACTCAGCCTGAAGTCAAGAAGCCCAGAGTCCAAATGCAGTTTTGTATACTCTCTAGCTGTGAGACCTTTGGCAAGTCACTTAGCCTCTGTCTGCTTTGGTTTCTCTATCCTTAAAGAGGAGATAATAACGACACATACTTCCCAGGGTTGTGGTGAGAATCAGGTGAGATACTATTTGTAAAATGCTCAATGCAGTGTCTGGCACGCAGTAGGAACTTTAACAAATAAATGCTGGCTCTTTCCCTTCTTTCTATATATCGCAATTTTCTCTTCTTTCATTTTCCATTTCCTGGGCATGTCATTTAACCTCTATAAGTCTCAGTGTGTTTCCCTGTAAAATGGGAATAATAATAATAATAATAATAATAATAATAATAATAATAATAGCACCTATCTCACAAAATTATTGGGAGGATCCAATGAATAAAAATCTGTAAGCCTCTTTTCTAAGGTTAGACTGAAGAGTAAGTGCTAATTTATGTACATATTGTCTCCACCATTAGAATGTAAGTTCCTTGAAGGTAGGGATTGTTTGGTTTGAGTTGGGCTTTTTGCTTTTTATTTGCATCAACAACACTTAGCACAGTGCCTAATACTTAGAACTATAGATTTGGAACTGAAAGGAACCTAAGAGATCTTGAAGTCTAATCTTCTCATTTTTACAGATAAAGAAACTGAGTTACAGAAAGGTTAAGTGACTTGCCCAGGGTCTCACAGCTAGTAAATATTTGAGCCAGGACTTGAATGGAGGTTTTCTGAATGGAGAATTTTCTGAATACAGCCACCTAACCGCTTAATAAATGCCTATTTGGTAGCTTGATTGATTCATTGATTAGGAGATTGCATTGCTAACCCCTACTCTTTCATCTCTTCCAGGAAGGACAAGCTTGCAATGAACAGCACAATTCTTGCAGTCACAAAAGTGCAAAGTCACTGTACTGTGAGCCAATTCCAAGTTGCACTGAATAACAGCTTCCCTTTGTTCAGTCACTCCCTGTGCTTTTGCGGCCAGCTTCTCCCCTGGAGTCTTCCTGGCTGAGTTCTCATAAATAACCCCTAACTGAGATCATTCATAATAGATGTCACCTTAGAAGGGCTTAGATCCAATGGCAGACTTCTTGCTCTATCTTCACCTCCAAAAGCAAATGTCTGGTCCAAGAGCCTTGAAGGTATCACCTCAGGTCCAGCTGAAGTGGAAGGTCTGCATCACTCTGAAGAGGAGCTGCACAAGTCACTACTGCTCCAGCATATAATTCGAGGCCACCTGGAATACCATCATTACCTCATATAAACCTCTGCTGATGAGACCTGCTGGCTGCTTGAACATTTTGTCAGAGCCAAGCAAAGTCATGTTCTCTCTTGTTGAAAAAGATTCCTCTTTCTTTTTTTTTATCCTGCTTCATCATTTGCGCCGCCCCCCCCCCATCTCAGAGCCAGCCCAAATACTGCATACACTATATAATATCACACCAGAACTTCCATCCCTGAGTTACCTGTAGATGAGAGATTGACCCTGGCACCTAATACATAGCACTTTTGGAACTGGAAGGGACCTAAGAGGTCTTAAAGTCTAATCTTCTCATTGGAGGCTCAGAAAGGCTAAATGACTTGCCCAGGGTCTCACAGCTAGTAAATGGACCAGTAGTTTTCCTTTTTTCATTCAAAGAGCCTCACACTCCTTACCATGGCATGACCTCTCCAATGCCCTTCCCAACTAAGTGCCTGGGAAAGATTGCCACTTCCCCTCCAGTTTTGCTATGGCTCCTGGAAACACTGAGCTTCAAACACTTCATTTCCTTGAGTCTCTAATCTATCGTGTACTGTACACATTCATCGGTGGATCTGTAATCTTCCATTTTGCAGTAGAACGTCCCAACGGACAGGTGAGTGTTGTTTAATGTGATACCAATCATGGTGCTGATGATGCAATTGATGACAGGTCCAGATGCATGATTTCATTGATGTAAGGAACTCTCAGGACAGAAAGCCCCTCTACCAATTCGTTTCAGTAATTATTCAGCAATTTGCAATCATTGGAAATTGGCTAGGGGGGATAATCTCATTATCCTGCAAGGATGAATCTGCCTCGTACTCACACCTCATCAGTATCCTCCGCCTCTCTGATTGGACCCTCTGACTGGAGGGCAGGGTCATGGCCTCTATTTAAGAAAGGGACTCAGCATAATTTTCTCCACATTCCCCACCAATCACACTGGACTTATGGACTTCTTTGGCCTTCTCCTGCATGCTCCCATGCTGGGTACCCCCCCCCCCCACTGGCAACCTTCCCTCCTACTCTTGTTATTCTATACTCTTCTAGTTTCCTTTTGTGTATCGTTAGATTGTAAGCTCCTTGAGGGCAGAGACTGTCTTTGTTTTTGTTTGTCTTAGCATCCCCATTCCTTAGCACAGTGCCTGGCATATAGCAGGTGCTTAATAATGTGTATTGACTGACTAAGAAGTTAAAAGATTTCTTCAGTATTATACTAGTATATAGTATTATACAGGTAGTATATCATCAAAAGTAAGACTTGAATCCAGGTCTTCCTGACTATAAGGACAATTTTCTTTCTTTTTTTTTTTTTTTTTTTAAGCAATTGGGGTTAAGTAACTTGCCCAAGGTTACACGGCTAGGTTTTTGTTTGTGTGGGTTAAGTGTCTGAGGCCGGATCCAACTCAGGTCCTTCTGACTCCAGGGCCAGCGCTCTATTCACTGCGCCACCTAGCCGCCCCTGGACAATTTTCTACTATAACATGATGCCTTTCTGATAATGATAATAGCAGATGACATTTATAGTCATTTAAGGTTTATAAGAGACATTACATATAAAAGTATGCAATATAATAACATACTAAAAATACATAATAGGGACAGCTGGTAGCAGTGATGATGGTGGTGGTAGTGATAATGGTAGTAAAGGTGATAGTGAAATTGAAGGAGATAGTAATGGTGGTAACGATGGTGGTGGTGATGGTGAAATTGAAGACTGGCTACAGTGATGGCAATGGTTATAATGATGTTGGTAGTGATGGTAACGGTGATGATGGAAAATATCACACCCATCCTGAGGATTACTATCGAATCTGAAATACTGGGAAATGGGGTAGGTGTAAGTGGGAAATGCACTTCAGAAGTAAAAAAAAAAAGAAAACCCAACTGAACATCAGAGGAGAAACACATTGTCCTCACAAATACATCTCATTCTCCTCAATATAACAAATCAGGAGTGTGCATCAGGCGCTGTGGGTGTTTAGTCTCATTTTAAAAGCTGCAAAAGCTATTTTCAGCTACACAGTCACTGGCAGCTTCTCAGAGGCTTTGTGAAGCAGGTGAGATCCATGACCGTGACCACCAGTATAAAATTCAGTCTTTGAGGTTGACACATTTTTTCTGGCTATTTGCAAAGTTGTCTACCAGTCGCCTTACATTCTCCTCTTTACAGTTCTCAGTGATTCAGCAAAACAAACTAAAAGATGTTTTTAAATTTGTCTGGTCAAATTTGCTTTCTTTTGTGCCCAGTTTCTTTACTTACTATTTTTTTCTGTATTTTTTCTCACCTCTAAAAGACTAGGTGGTAATGTAACACTGATGTCAGAGAAGAGACTGGAGGAATGGAGGGGGGAAGGGGAAAGACAAGTCCTTATTAAGCTTTCAAAAGTCTTTATAAGAAACAAAAAAAAACTTCAGCAAAAAGACGATATACGGAGGTACTAGCCACTGAGTCTAGTCCTTATGAGTATGTATAGAGAGCCACTAATGCAGCTCCTCACACGGAAGTTCCTTGGAAAGATACAGCATAGATGTCTGGTTCTGGTCTAGTAACAACATGGTGCATAGGAACCTCATTGACTCATGAAAGTTCCCTAGCTAGAACTACAGGTGCATTCAGAAGGGACTAGCCAACTTAGTCTCATTGCCTTTTCTTTAGTTGTTTCCTTCCTGAACATGGCAGTTTGATAACAGAAAAGAAAAATGTTATGAGGTGAGAAACCTTGGGCCTTCCCCATTCAAAGTCAAACATGTGACTAAGAGCCTTGATTCATTACCTTGCCATTTGACCTTTTGTTTTAGGTGAAAGAGATTGGAAGATATGACCTCATAAGTTTTGAAAGGTCCTATTAATTAACCACCAGTAGATCTGGGAGTGAAGTTTGTGCTAAGATTTGTAGCCAACTTGTCAAGGAGAAGGAGCAACCTTTGGGACCCAGACCAGCAGTAGTTAAGAAGAGGATTTATCCAGCAATGATGCTGCATTTGGACATTAACTTAGCAGAACCAATGCTATGTAGAAATTAGAAAGAAGTCTGAGGGCACTCTCCCCAGAGACCAAGAAAGAACTCTGAGATATTGGGGGGAAACATCTGTACTCCTCTTCTTGCTGTATCTTTGAAGCAAATAGCCCTTTGTAAAAACTAATTGATGTAAATTGGTTAAATAGAACTAGGATGCTAGTCAATGGTGGTTAGCAGGATGGATACCACACCAGAATTTGTCCTTGAATCAGTGGAATCAGAGAAGAGACACCCGAATCCTTCTGTCATACCCCTAGAATGCTAAAAGGGCATGTAGGTGGCCTCTCAAGAAAAATGAGGTCCAAGTGTTTGCTACATGAGAATACTAGCTGGCATTAGAAGTTCCCACACATACTCAACAGGACTGGACTGGGCCAGTCTCCCATGACAATAGCATTTAGAAACCTCAAAATAGATTGAGCATATGGATCAGATATTAGAATAGGTGACCCAGGCAGCCATGGACTTTCTTTCTCAGCGGGGTTTGTTTTGTTTTGTTTTTTAATGGAACCATTTTCATCTGACTGGGATTCTTTTACAGGTGGTCCTGATCAGGGACAGTGGGGATGAACTTGAACTTTCAAGGTATCATACAACCAAGTAAATTATAACTTTTTCCCAGACTACCAATCAATAATCAGTTGATCAAACAGTATTTTTTTTAAGTTTTCATTTCAGTACCTACTTGAACACCTGTTGAGTACCAGGTACTAGACTAGACACCATGGGAAGAACTAACACTATGAAAGAATCAATAACTGCCATTATATGAGGAAAATAGGATCTAGGGAAGAGAGAGATTAATATAGGCAGGAGGTCTTATTCTTTTATCTCTATAACCTACCTCACATTTATCCCCTTCTCGACACTCACACAACCTCTACCCTAACTTATACCCTTATCACCCCATTCCTAGGCCATTGCAATTCCTACCTTCTATTCATGTCTGTCTCTAATCAATCCTCCATGTTATTGCCAAAATTGTCTTCCAGAAACATGACTCCTGATCAAGAAGTATTTCTATTGTTTGTGGTTCATTCATGGTCAACTCTTCATGACCCCATTTGGGATTTTCTTGACAAAGGTACTGGAGTGGTCTGGCCATTTCCTTCTCCAGGTCATTTTACAGATGAGGAAACTGAGGCAAACAGGGTGAAGTGACTTGCCTAAGGTCACACAACTAGTAAGTGTGTGAGGCTGGATTTGAACTCAGGAAGACCTTCCTTAAATCAGGCCAGCACTCTATTCACTATGCTGCCAAGAAGCCCTGGCCTTCTATTGCTTCTAGTCCAAAATAGAAAAAATATGAATCCCTCAAGTAGGCATTTAAAGTCCAGCACAATGTGGCTCCACTTTGCCTTTCCAAGCTCCCCTGCAGGCACTTTAAATTCCAGACAAACTGACCTTACTGTTCTCCAAATCAGTCAATCAACAAGAATTTAAGTGCCTACTATGTGCCTACCCCTGTGTTAGACTCTGGAATGCAATTTTCTATTCCCCACCTCCATACCTTCAAAGGTCCAGGATGTCCCCGTGTCTGAAATGCACTTTCTCCTAATCTCTACCTTTTAGAATCCCTTGATTTTTCCCAAGGCTCAGCTTTCCACCTCTTATGGAGAGCCTTCCTCATCCTCCTAATTGTTAGTATACTTATTATATTATACCTAGATAACAAATTATAACATATATACTCATCTGTTTACATGTTGCATTTCTCTAGTAGAACATAAGACACCTGAAGGCAGAAGCTGGTTTTTCTTTTGTTTTTGTCTCTTTAGAACTTGGCATAGTGCCTTCCAAATAGTAAGTGCTTAATAAATGCTTATTGGTTTGAATTGAATTAAAGCCCTGAGAAAGAAATGGAACTTAAAACAACTCTCAATGATGTTGGGATTTAATAATCAGAGGAGAGGAGTCTAAGTTTCTGAGGCAGGAGGGAAAACCACAAGAATAAATAGGGTTTGTGTAAATATTGAACATGTCATTTCATCTTTCTCTCCTCAATTTCTTTATCTGTAAAATAAGGGACTAGGTAACCTCTTTGTTCCTTTAGAATGTTAAATCTACACACTAGGGAGCATGTTTCTTTTGGGGGGGAGGGGTAAGAGAATAGGGACAGCAAGTGGTCAGGCAGAACCCTTTGGATGAGAAAGGACTAATAACAGCCACTGAAGCCCTTCTATTCTTCCATCTATATTCAGTTCAGGAATATATGTTCATGAGGGAGGAAGCACAACTTTTCTTACAGCTCTTGCCTGTTCACTGGAGTGAAATAGGCTGAGAAAAATCTCCGCAAGAAGCCTGAGCTCTCCCTTTCAGTATCACAGAGAAGGAAGAAAAGAGTAGCAGGAAATTGTTCTCCAACTAGGAATCCATTTCTTGAAACTGAAACCTGAATAGAGGGGGAAATCTCCTTGTTGGTTTTCCCCTCTTACTCCATATGAAATGACTGACAGTACTGTGAAAATTACACATAAATAGTCTTTGAACTCTAGATTGAAGAAAGGGGAAAGAAAAACCAAAGAAACTGCATCCCATTTGAGTTCCCTGAAAAGGTAGTTCATGGGTCAACTCAATATGGTCTATTTATGTTGATTAGGTATTTTCAAAAACCAAAAAAAATTTGTCTCTTCTTCATGACTGTATCTCCAAAACCCCCAATACTGGTCTATAGTTATGTTTTATGTTGATTCCACCACGGTAATATTTTAGAAAAGAAGGTTTGAAGATGAACTTTTATTTAACAAACATTTGTTACATGGTTACTATATATGTGCCTGGTTCTGTTGGGAAGTACCAAAAAAAAAAAGTATGAAACATACTCGCCCTTAAGAGCAGGAACTTTCACCCTAGTTGGAAAGATTTTTATCTATGAAAACAGTTCTAAAGCAATATATAAGCAACTGGGCAGTGTGGGTCACATGCTTAAATCTTCTAGGAATTCAGAAGAAAGAAAAGTCACTGTGAGTTAAATGTAAAATATTCTGCATAAAACTCAGCTCTCCTGGGCTAATCAATAGTCAAATACACAAACCACCAGTAGAGTGAAAAGAACCCTGGCTCCTGAGTCAGAAGACCTGGCTCTTATGCTTACCAGCAGTGTGACCCTGGGCAAAGCATTTAATTTCCCCAAGCCTCAGTTTCCTCATTTATAAAAAGAGGAGGTTGAACTAGATGACCTCTAAGGCCCCTTCCAGCTCCAACTTGATCTTATGATCCTAACTCCCGTGTGATGAATTGATTGGCTAGTCACAGTCTGAAAAAATAGATATGCTAAAATGATTTATATAATGAGTATAGGCTGTTGAACTTGGAATCAAAGGACTTGGGTTCCAATCTCAGCTGAGTCACTGACTACCTGTATAATTGTGGGAAAATTATGAGATCATAGATTCAGAGCTGGGGAAGGCTGACCTTAGAGACCACCTGGTCAATACCCCCCTCCCATTTTTCAAATGAGGAAACTGAGGGTCATGGAACTTAAGTAGGGAAGCTAGGTGGAGCAGTGGATAGAGTCTGGTGTCAGGAAGACCCAACTTCAAATCCAGCCTCAGACACTTATTAGCTGTGATACTCTGGGCAAGTCACTTAACCCTGTTTGCTTCAGTTTCCTCATCTATGAAATGAGCTGGAGAAGGAAATGGCAAACCCCTCCACTATCTTTGCCAAGAAAACCCCAAATGGGGTCATGAAGAGTCAGACATGACTGAAACTACTCAACAACAAAAAAAAGCACTTATCAAGTATTAGCATATATTATAGTTATTGTTTGTATTTTATCCTCCTAGTAGATTATAAAATCCATAGGGGCAGAGATACAAAATATCCTCTACCTGATGTCAATCCAATATATCACACTGAACTTTGAGGAGCCAGTCCCCCCCACGAGTGATTAAGGGGCCACATGTGATAATGAGATGACTTCTGGTTGTCTGAGGAGCCAGAAAGATTAGAGCTGTTAAGTGAGTGCACAGATAACGTCTCCCTTTTTCTCCTGGTAGCTTTTGAATAAGGAGAACTGATGAGAACCACCAGGTAGGAGATGGGCAGTGAGCCTTATCTCCCAACTGGGGGCCACGTAGCCATGAACACCTGTTGCCTCTGTTTACTTTGTGTGTTTGTGTCTTTTCTTCCCTGATCTTAGGTAAATTTGTTTCCTGAGATGGGAATACTCGGGTAACAGAGAGACCAGGAGATCCATCAAATCCATCCAAAGTTCTACTTACAACCTGTTCCAGAGGAAATGGTGGCAAAGTACCATGTGTTTTTTTTAATGTTGTTTTATTTTTAATTTATGGAATAAAACAAACATTTTCATAAGATAGTATAATAAAAAAGATAATTGCACATGAAACTATAAAATCTATTACATACAACTTATTATGCCTTTTAAATACATAATAAAGTTACCAGAGTCCTAGAGGAAGTGGCAGCAGTAGCCAGGTCTCCTGAGGAGTCAGCATAGCTGCTGGGTAACCTGTTTGGCCCAGTTTAGACAGGAGATTAACCTAACATCTGAGACACCATATCCTCCAGGAAGCTAGCCCAGATGAGCAAGGAAATGACTCCAGCAACAGCTATGCTTCTGGGGGAAAAATGATTCTCATAGACTTGAAAGAGAATTTATATCACTATTCTTTTCAGTTTAGAGATGAAATCAAAGTCTATGGAAATTGGTGGATTTGTTCAATGTCGCAAAAGATGCTGTGATCACTTCATGCCTGAGGGTTCAGATAATTTCTTTAACAAAAATATTCAACTACCCCCAGGTAAAAGACAATCCACAAGATGGTAAATATGTGTGTGCACATTTATATGTATAAATAAAGAAAATAAAAACAAGTTAAAAACTTCCAGCAAGAAAATTAAAGTGGTAGGCAAGGAGGTTCCCTGGTGTCTCAGGAGGTCCCTGCAAAAATTCTAAAATTGTTTTCATATTCTCTTCCCACCCCCCCACCTCCAAAGGCCTATGAACTAGAACTCAAATCAATCCACCTGGGGGCTGTTACCTCTGATTTCTCCGTCTGTTCCATAGGGTCTTAGCCCACAGCAGTAATTGGTATTATGGGAATATGGGTATTAAGTCTCCCCAATTCCACTAGTGTCCTAGACCATGTTAATGATTATATGTATGAACACATATGCTTCCAAAATCATAGAATGGATTCTGTCCTTGGAGCAAGAGAATCTGAGATTATTTTTCTTCTCTGCCACTTATATCAGTGTGACTTTGGGCAAATCACTTAACCTCTCTATGGTTCTGTGTCTTCATCTGTAAAATGAGGGGGGGGCTGATGAGAAGACTTCTAAGGTTTCTTACCATGATCTAGACCAATAGCTAATATGGCCACAAAAAGAAGAAACCACTATTTGGCGTAACAAAAGAAAACGTTCACAAGATAAATGTTTGGTCCAATTATCTCCTTCTAGCATAGCAGGCGATAATAACGCCTCCTCCATTGGTGTAGGGAAGAAACAACTTTTCCTACTGTTTCTGTATGAGGAGGCCAATTCTCCACACCCAGGCATATAAAAACTCCATAGGGTTTCCTTTCCTCCCCCTTTCCCTTTATAACAATACAACAACTGATCCCAGGATTTGAAAATTGAGCTGATAAAGTGCTAGGTGAGTACTTAAGAATTTAAAGGATGCATAAATTATGTAATCTATTGTAATAGCACCATATTATTAAAAACTGTGAAATAGAAGAACTCCAGCACATGAAAGATCCCAGAGCACTTTTTTTTTGTGGAGGAGAGATTTTAGTATTAGTGTTTTGGCCCAGATCCAGCTTGGGTAATTACCATCTGTCTGCAAAAAATCCCTTTCTCATTTTAATTGGCAAGGGTAGTCTCCTTCACTTCCTTTCCTGGGCCATTGGGTATCACAATAAATATGGTTTTCAGAACCATGTAAATAATAAATAGCAAACCTCACTGCATTGCACTCAAGAAATGGCTATGATTCAGGGTCATCAAAATAAGAAATTTATAAATATACCTGCCATAATGAGGTAATAAAATATTTTCTACAAATGAATTTTCCAGATAATTGAGGCAAGGCCCTTTAACTGCCCTTTATGGTTTTTAAAATACCTTTCGATAGAAATCTTTCTAAAATGTGTATTTCCCAGTATACCAAGACTATGTTAACCTTTTCTTGATAACTCTGAACTACTCAGTAATATCAATGATGGGAAATAATCAAATCTCTACATAAGAAAGATAACTGCCAGTATGGTATGTCTGGTATGAATACCACAAGGTAATATGAGATGCTTTTGGAATAGCTGTATTAATGGTCCCATTTACTGTGTTTTTTGTTTGTGTTTTGGAAGCTACCTTCTTGGTAGCCACAGTTACTGAAGACCTAGGGGAAAAATTTCTTGCCACCAAAGTCTTTGGCACTATACGTTGGTTCAACATTAGAAATGCATATAGTTTTGTCAATGGAAATGAAATTGAAGAAGTGACTTTACCATCTGCCTTGCTGCTGGATCACTGCACCTCTCCTTATGACTTACCGCTGAAGTCTCTTATATGTGGCATATCCCCTATTAGAACAGGAATTCCTGGAGGATAAGAGCTTTCCTGCTTTTTTACTTATATCCTCAGCACTTAGCCCTGAATTTTCAATGGAATAAGTGTTTCGTAAATGCTTTTTTCATTAATTCATCTTGTGTATGATTTTCAAACGTTCTCTACATATTCCCTCACTGTCTTTTTCCTTCATTTATTCAACAATCATTTATTATGTACCTGATGGGCACAAGGTATTGTGTTAGGTATTGGGGAAAGGAAAAATTCGGATGAGTCATGATCCTTGTCCTTTTGGCCTAGTAGGGAATAAGAAATAACCATAGACAACTAAAATATACATTACTGCACATATAACAAAAACCACATAACAAAGACTGGGCGACCTGTATGTACCAGGGATGTAGAGAGGCCCCATCTCTTGTATCTGGAGACTAGAATTCCACCTTTGTAGGGAGTAGAAGGATGATCCTGGATGGGCAATCACTCCCTTGCCTGCCTGTCTTCAAGGAGAGTCTTAAGTTAGAGTTGTATCTATCCACTACATATCAAAGGTCAGCTAGGTAGTTCAGTGTGTAGAGCACTGGGTCCGGAATCAGAAAAACTCATCTTCCTGAGTTCAAATCTGGCATCAACCACTTACTAGCTGTGTGACCCTGGACAAGTCACTTAACCCTGTTGGCCTTAGTTTCTTCATCTGTAAAATGAGCTGGAGAAGGAAATGGAAACCTTTCTAGTTTCTCTACCAAGAAAACCCTATATGGAGTCACAAAAAGTCTGAGATGACACAATAACATTACACACCACATATTTAAAGTCTAAAAGTATGATTATTTGGGGGCTCAGGATAAAACTCCCTTTCCCTGCTTTGTGCTTTTATATAAAGTAATTTTTATTTTCTCCTCTACTACATCCTAAGCTTCTTGAAGGCAGGGACCCTATGTTATTTATCCTTATATCTGCCTTGGTGCCTGCATAGAATTTTGCACATAGTATAGGCTCTTAAATGAATCATCAACTCAACTTGGATTTATAAGTATAGGGACAATATTGCATATGGAAAAAAGATCTGGCCTCTGAGCCCAAATAACCAGGGTTCAAGTCCTGCCTCTGATGACATACTGGTTGTGTGACCTTGGGCAAGTCAGTTCTAAAACAATTTCCCGATGCTCTAGGCAATTCCCACTCTATAAGCTGCAGAGAAGGTGCCAATTCATATGGGTAACAGAGGAAATTCTCACACCTCAGAGATCCCCATGTCCATTAAATCACAGATCTAGTCCCTATTCCTTTGTGCAAGGCATTATTTGTCGAATTTCATTGAAAATGGATTAGCCAAAAAAAAAAAAAAAAAAGAAAATGGATTAGCCCACCTTAATAGCTCTAATTTCTTCCCAGGGTTGAACAAGGAGAATTTTTTTTTCTTTTTGGAGAGCATTTGGGGTTAAGTAACTTGCCCAAGGTCACACAGCTAGGTTTTTGTTTGTGTGTGCGTTAAGTGTCTGAGGTCAGATCCAAACTCAGATCCTTCTGACTCCAGGGCCGACACTCTACTCACTGCGCCACCTAGCCGCCCCATGAACAAGGAGAAATTTTGACATTGTGGTTACTGGTTCCAAACTTGCAGCACATTCTTTAGATGTAAAAATAGTATTGGGCTTATGTTTGAGGTACCAGGATTCAGAGGAAGGGGCCTGAGAGGTCATCTAGTTCTACCTCCTCATTTGTAGAACCTAAGGTCCAGAGAAGTTAAACAACTTGCCCAAAGTCACATAGGTAAGTAGGTAGTCTGGATTTGAATCCAAGACCTCTGATTCCAGCTCTACACTTTTTCTATTGTATTGCTAGTGCTTGAGGATGTATGAAGCTTTTGAGAACCATTTGAAAGAATAGAGTGACTCTACAGAAAGACACTCCACTGCCAGGAATGTTTTTCCTTAAGAAAGGAAGGAAACCACAGTAGACAGAGCATTGGATGGGGAGATCAGGAAGACCTGAGTCCAATGAACCCAGACACTTGCTGGTTATGTGATCCTGGGCAGGTCACTTAAATCTCTGTTTGCCTCAGTTCCCTCAACTGAAAAATGAAGATAATAATATCACCTAGTGCCCCAGGTACTCATTAGCTGTGTGACCCTGGGCAAGTCACTTAACCTCTGTTTGCCTTAATCCACTGGAGAAAGAAATGGCAAACCACTCTGGTATCTCTGCCAAGAAAATCCCATATACAGTCATGAAGAAATGAACACAACTGAAAGACTGAAACACAACCACAACCCTGCAGGGTTCTTTTGAGAATCAAATGAGATAATAATTGTAAAGCATGTTGCACAGTGGCTGGCACATAGTAAGTAAATGTTATGAAATGTTAGCTAATATTATTATTAGCTACAACAATGTAAGTAAAATATAATAGTGATTTAACAAAACTAAGACCAAATACAATGGGCAAGGTTGGTACTGTATTATCAAATCTAAAACCCACATTCTCTCTTTCTGCAAATGTTCAGTGTACCACAAAAATGGAAAGCAATATGTACTATGAACAGCAATCATGCCACTAGGAAGTTTTGCTTAACTATTTCAGGTGACAGACTTTATTGGAGGGGGATGGTTTCTGTTTGAATCTGTTGGAGTATATTTTTTGATCAAACAAAATATATTTAGAAAAAATTAAGGCTCTTAAAATGTGCCAGTATCCTTTTTTAAAAAATAAAACTTTTTTTTAATTTAAATCATTTGTTTTTATATTTCCTTTACCTCTCCAGTGGATTAAGGAAAACAGAGGTTAAGTGACTTGCCCAGGGTCACACAGCTAATGAGTATCTGAGGCCAGTAGGTGATATTATTATCTTCATTTTACAGTTGAGGAAACTGAGGCAAACAGAGATTAGGTGACCTGCCCAGGATCATACAACCAGCAAAGAATGGGGGAGAGAAGAGGAGGGGGAGAAAGCAATTCAATAAAACTAACCAACATAGTAAATGAGTCTCACAGTATGATCAGCATTCCATATCCATAGTCCTCCTGCATCTACAAAGAAAGGAGGGGAATTCATTTTATCATCTCTTTTTCAAGGAAAAGCATGGTCATTATAACTACATTGCATTGAGTTTGATGTTGCTGTGCCCTTAGCATCAACAGACATGTGGCCTTTGTAAATGAAGTAATTTGTTTTAAAATAATATTAACTGTTTTTGGTTTAAAAAAGAAGAAAGAATGAAAAAAACATTTATTAAGCCCCTGAGATGTGCCAGGCACTTTGGTAAGCATCTTAATAATAATAGCTAACATTTATATAGGGCTTATTTTGCTTTTTTATTTTTTTATTTTGTTTTTAATTTATGGAATAAAACAAGCATTTCCATAACATAGGATTTTTTAAAACTGATTGCACATGAAATTGCAAATCTATTGTGTACAATTTGCTATTCTTTTTAAACATATAATAAAGTCATCATGCAAATTTTTTTTCTTCTGTTCCTCATGCCCTAGAGATGGCAACCATTAGACACAAATCTATATTTATATGTAAAATCATTCTAGACCTACTTCTATTTATCACTCCTTTCTCAGGTGCAGGAAAGATAGGGGAGGGGAAAGCCATCCAGGAAAATTAGCACTTACTTTGTACCAAGTATTTAATAACTTTTATCTCATTTGTCCTCATGACAACTCTGATATTATTATCTCCATTTTCACTTACAGAAACTGTGATTAACAGAGATTAAGTGATTTTGTCCAGGATCACATAGCTAGTAAGTATCAAAGGCTAGATTTGAACTCAGGTCTTCCTGACTCCAGACCAGGCATCTATTGTGCCACCCAACTGCCTTGGGTTTCAAGCTATGAAATATAGCTATAAACCCAATGACTGTGAATTGTTCTCAGGAACAATAGGGGAAGGTTGGGATGTTAATGATTAACTGTACTTGCTCATATAAAAATGTGAGAGAATAATAAGAATAAAGGAAAGTATCCCCTGATTCACTTACATTGTGCAAAATGAACATAACATTCCATAAATGCAGTTATTAATAGTTTTCAACTTGAGTAGAGAAAAAGAAGTTTACAAATGAATTTATCTTTAAGGAATATTAGTGGAATACCAATACTTACTTCAGATTTTTTTGAAAATTGGGAAACATTTTACTTCAAACAGCCATAGTTAGACAACCAATTAAGACAGGAAGGACTGTTTAACATTTGGTAAAGTAAAATGAAGGAGTTGAACTTAGGAATATACCAGTAAAATGTTTAACAACCAGCTCTTTGGGGAGAAAAAAATGTGCCTCCACCATACTTTTAAATTAAATCTGTATTATTAATATTTCCTCCAACACTTTTTAAAATCAAGACAATCCACAAACAATAAATCAAGCCCTGATTTGTAGCATTTGCCCATTTCCAAGGTGTAAGTGCTCATACTGAAAATTTAACAATTGACTTTTGTGAGCTCCAGCACAGTCCTGGTTGAATTAAGATAACATCTCTCTAAGATAACATTTAGCTCTAATATTCCCTGACTATAACCAGCTCCTTGAAAGAAATTCTTCTCTGCAATTAATTAAGCAACCAACATTTATTGGGGACCTTCTGTATGACCATCACTGTAAGGAATATTACTTGAAGACTTCAGGGAGCCAGAGAAGACATCCCAGTAGAAGGTAAACAATTATAATACAATATAAGCCCTTGAGAAAAAAGGACTGTTCTTTGTCTTTGTAACCCATATGCCTAGCCTGGTGTATTACAGTTAGCACTCAATAAAAGTTGGCTGAACTACATTGAAGTGAATCAAATTCATAGCTATGTAAAAGGGGGAAGGGCATTCTGGGAAGATGGTGGAGTAGGTAAGAAATTTCCAGACTCTCCAGATTTCCTCCATGGACAGAATATTGCCATGAAATGAACGTAGAGCAACAAAAATAAACAAGCAAAGCAGTTTTCCTCCTAAGACAATTTGAGAGAACCTCAGAAAAGACAGGGCTTTAAGGGGCTGAGGTTTGGTCTGCAAAGTACAGACAACTCCAGAAGACAACACTGAATCAGCAAACAGCAAGCCCTGGAGCAGCTCCATCAGATTAGACCTCAAGAAATTTCACCTCAACTTTCACCTTACTCACAGTCCAAATTAACTATAAAGTACATATGAAGAAAGATATTATCTGCATCCAGAGAAAGAACTGATAAATAGTAGTATGTATAGAATAATTTTACATATATATGCATACCTATTTGTGCTTAATGGTAGCCATGGAGAGGGCTGTAGAGAGGGAAGAAAAAAAGAAATTTACATGATAACTTCACTATATATTTAAAAGGAATAGCAAGTTATACATAATAGGGCTACAGTTTCATATGCAATCTTTTTTTAAAAATTATACTGTTATGGAAATACTTGTTTTATTCCATAAATTAAAAATAAGAGAAATGAAGGGGGGAAAAAGGAATAGAAATTTCCTGACCTTAAGTAGCTCATGAAATATTATTTGGAAAGACAAAACTAACAGACATTCCATCACAAATATTTAATCTGTTCTAAGTACTGTGTTTGACTTGGGTATATAAAGATGAAAAACAACACAGCCTAGCCCTCAAGAGGCTGACATTTTAATAGTTGGGAATGGCATAAATATACAAGATAAATAAAGCATTTGGGCTCTAAACTATATTCTAATCTTAAATCCCTTGCTCCCTTGTCCTGTCACAGATCATGCCTTAACAAAATGCAGTCCTATTCCATTCTCAACATCCACCTCTTTCACTCCTGCTCAGAACCTGCTGAACGGAGGTATAAAAAGTCATGAAATCTTTCTGACCAGGTACACTAAAAATTCACACTGTCTAATCTCAACTGAGCCCTCACTGCAGCAAGGCAATCCTTTTACGCCTTCCTAATAAATTTTCTATTCGACTCACCACAATGGCTGTTCCAAACTTTCCCTCCTCAAGTTTCCCACAGCAACCCCTCCCCTCACTCTCTTAGCCGAGGATCTTACCTCGTACTTCATTGAAAACTTGAGGTCATTAATCACAAGATCCCTCTTTCGCCCTTCTCTTTTGACTTTCACCCTGATATCATCCTCTACTATCTCCTTCACTCCAGTCTTTGATAGAGAGGTAGCTGTTCTTGCCATTGCCAATCTCTCTTCATGTACTCTCGATCCCATACCTCCACTTTCTCCAACAAATTATCCCTACCATGATTCTCCCCCAATCTATCTTCTCTATCTACTAGTTCCTTCCATGCTACCTACAAATTTCTCTTTCTTAAGAAACTCACTAAATTTTACCGTACCTACTATCATATTATATCTCTCTTCCCTTTCTCAGTTAAAATACCTCAAAATGCAACCTATAA
Source organism: Gymnobelideus leadbeateri (assembly GCA_011680675.1). Lineage (NCBI taxonomy): Eukaryota > Metazoa > Chordata > Mammalia > Diprotodontia > Petauridae > Gymnobelideus > Gymnobelideus leadbeateri. Next base: position 351,141 of record WOXC01008312.1, read on the forward strand.
TCAGGGTCTCCACTTCTCTCCTCTTACCCTCTTCTAAAACTTCTACAATCTGGCTTTCAACCTCAATATTAAACTGTAACTGTACTCTATAAGGGCAGCTCAGTGGTACAATGGTTAGAACACTAGGCTTGGAATCAAGAAAACTCATGTTCATGAGTTCAAAGCTGCACTCAAATACTTGTTGTGTGACCCAGGGCAAGTTACCTAACCTTGGTTGATCTCAGTTCCTCAACTGTAGACATGATTTGGAGGAGGAAAGGGCAAGCCACTCTAGTACCTTTGGCAAGAAAATCCCAAATGGGTCATGAAGAGCCTGAAATAACTTAGTGACTTCTCCAGGTCACATAACTAGTATGTATCTGAGGCTGGACTGTGAACTCATGAAGATGAGTCGAACCAAGCCTAGTACTCTATTCACTGTGCCATATAGCTGCCCCTCTATAAAGTTACCCTCTCTTAATCCTCATTCTCCTTGACCTCCTTGCATCATTTAATAATGTAAACATGCTTCCTGTCTTGGTTCTCCTACTGATCTGACCACTCCTCCTCAGTCTCCTTATCCAGATATCTATCCATATTATACTCACTAAATGTACCCCGCACTCAGTTATCTCTGTTCATATGCTAGAAATGTATGCATATGTGTATATATTTACACTTATGTTTATATGCACATATATGTACATATAGGTATAATACAACATGTCTATATATGCATATTATATATATTAATTTCTATCATCTGCACAGAGATGATAAACCTATTGGAATAGATAAAATTGCAGAGAATGAAAGGTAAAAAGGGTAGGGGGACACAGTCTTGGAGGACACCAACATATGAGAGGAGGCCAATGAATAAGCAAAGAAAATCTAGAGGGAGCAATGAGATATCCTTGAGGAGGCAGGAGAAACAAGTATCTTAGAAGTCAAAGAAGAAAATATCCAGAAAAAAAAAAAAGATGGTCCTCAGTAGGAAAGGTTATGAAACAGTAGAAGACAATGAAGTCTCAGCAAACACCACTAAATTTTTTGGAGTTGAATGTTCTGTAATTACTATGATCGAACTCGGTGTGATAGAAGAAATAAGAAAATACATCCTTTTCCCCTTCTTTTCAAAGAAGGAGAGCATTATAGATTCAGCTGATGTGTTGATTTTACTGAACTACTTTTTTTCCTCTTCCTTTTAAAAGTCTTTATTATAGGGGCAGCGAATAGAGCACTGGCCCTGGAGTCAGGAGGACCTGAGTTCAAATCTGGCCTCAGACACTTAAGACTTACTAACCATGTGACCTTGGGCAAGTCACTTAACTCCAATTGCCTTACCTTCTCCCATCTAAAAAAAAATTGAAAATAAAAAGCTATTGTTATGTGGGGTGGTTCTTTGAGTGGGAAAGAAAAGAGAGATAATTACAGAACATAAGGGTATATAAAAACAAAAGATATCAATAATAAGTCATTGGTGATTTTGAAATGTGAAGTCAACAAACTATTGGAGTCTAGAGCCAAATCTCATGGAATTGAGGAAGAATGGGCTAGTGAAGAAGCAGAGGTGACAAATGCAGATATTTTCTTTTTGTTAATTTATTTTATTTTTAATTAATGGATTAAAATAAGCATTTTATAACAGTATAATAAAAAAGATGATTGCACATTATGTACAACTTGATATCCCTTGTAAATATATAATAACATCATTTAAATTTCCTTTTTTCTTTTTTTTCCTTTTTTTCTTCCCTCTTCCACCCACCCTAGAGATGGCTACCATTAGACACAAATAGGTGTGTGTGTGTGTGTGTGTGTGTGTGCAAAATTATTCTACATATAATTGTATATATCAGTTCTTTCTGTGAATGCAAATAGTTTCTTTCTTCATATTTCCTATATAATTAATTTGGATATTTATAATAGTCAAAATTACTTATTTGCTCAGTCATTCTTTTTTTTAAAACAAATGCTTTATTAACTTCTGTTTTACATCATTCATTTCTGCCAGATTTTGAGTTACAATCATTTTCCCCCCATTATTCCCCTACCCAACCTCCCAGAATAGCAGTCCCACAAGATATCGCTTCCTCCAATCTGCTCTCTCCCTTACCTTCTCCCATACCCCCATCGACTTTTCCATTAGAGGAAGATGAATCTTTGTGTTCCAATGCCTGCACATCTTATCTCCCAATTATAGGCAAAAGAGTATTAATAATAGTATTTATATATATTTGAAACATTTAATGTTACGACCTCGAATTTCAGATCCATTTCCTTCCTCCCTTGTCACCCATTCCCTCTGGGGAGATAAGTAATTCAGTATATGTTGTACATGTCTAGCTATGCAAAACATTATCATAGTAGATATATTGTACAAGGCTACTTATAATTCCCTCCCACTCATCCCACCCCCACCTGGTCCATTCCCTACATGATCCTGTCCCTCTTCTATAGTGGGTACTTCCAACCTCCCCTCCCCCCAGGATGCCCTCCCATCCATCATCCCTCCTCTCATCCCCCTTCCCCCTATTCTGCTGTAGGTTGAGATATCCCATTTAGTATGTATGTCATTCTCTCCCTGAACTAAATTCAATGAGAATGTGGTTTTGCCTTTTTGCCTTCCTATTCTCCCCCTCCCTTGCAACCACTTCCCCTTGCTTCTTCTACATGAGATAGTTTACCCTGCCCTGTCTCTCCCCATCTCCTCTTGCCACTTTCCTCTCTCACCTCATAATTTCATCCCTTGAGTATTCTCCCTTCCCAACAAATTCAACCTATGCCCTCTATCCATATATAACTGTAACCAGATACACACATATTCACATATGTGTTCATATGACCACACACCCTTCTTCCATTATTTTCATAGTGAGAAAGATATCATCAGTCACAGTTATTGCTTTTCCATATAGGAATGTAAATAGTTCAACTTTGATAAGTTCCTCTTGATTTCTTTTCCCTGATTACCTTCTCAGGCATCTCTTGCTTCTTGTGTCTGGGTGTCAAATTTTCTATTCAATTCTGGTTTTTTCCTCAAGAATGCTTGAAAGTCCTCTATTCCACTGAATGACCATATTTTCCCCTGAAACAAAAGACTCAGTTTTGCTGGGTAGGTGACCCGTGGGTTCATTCCCAGTTCTTTTGCCCTCTGGAATATCATATTCCTTGCCCTTCGATCCCTCAGTGTAGAAGCTGCCAGGTCCTGGGCTATTCTGATTGTGTTTCCACAATATTGAAATTGTTTCTTCCTGGCTGCTTGGGGTATTTTCTCCTTGATCTGGGGATTCTGGAACCTGGCTATAATATTCCTGGGAGTTTTCTTTTTGGGATCTTTTTCAGGAGGTGATCGGTGGATTCTTTCAGCCTCTATTTTGCCCTCTGGATCTAAAACATCAGGGCAGTTTTCCTTGAGAATTTCTTGAAGGGTGATTTCTAGGTTCTTTCCTTGGTCATGGCTTTCAGGTAGTCCAATAATTTTTAAATTGTCTCTCCTGGATCTATTTTCCAGGTCAGTGGTTTCCCATGAGATATTTCACATTGCCTTCTAATCTTTCATTTGTTTGGATCTGCTTAACAGCATCTTGATTTCTCATAAAGTCATTAGCTTCCATTTGCTCCAGTCTAACTCTGAAGGAATGAATCTCCTCAGTGAACTTTTGAGATTCTTTTTCCATCTGGCAAATTCGACTTTTTCAGGCATTCTTCTCCTCGTTGCCCTTTTGGGCCTCCTTTGCCATTTGAGTTAGTCTATTTTTTAAGGTGTTGTTTTCCTCAGTCAGGCTGTTGACCCTCATTTCATATTTTTCCTGCATCCTTCTCATTTCTCTTTCCAATTTTTCCTCCACTTCTCTTATTTGATTTTTAAAGTCCTTCTTAAGGTTCTCTATGGCCTGCAACCCGCTCATGTTTTCTCTTGGGGCTTTTGGAGCAGGACTTCTGACCTCACAGTCCTTTTCCTGCTCTATGCCCCCAAAATAGGAGTCTAGGGTTGCATTTTTCTGTTTCCTTTGCCTTGGCATGTTGCCACTTGATTACCTGACTTTTGGGCTTGTTGCCACACTATGGCTTTCGTCCCGAACGTGTGGGGGGCAGCTTCCGTTTCTGGCAAGCTGTAAACCCACCCACGACTTCCACCTAGATCACAATCCAGATCCAGGGAGGTTAAAGCAAGAGCGATTACCCCCCAAGACTGATCGCTGGATCTCCCTACAATTTGCAGGCTGGGAGCTGGAGCTGCCTCTGAAAACTACAAAATGGCGTGTCTCCTCAGTGGCTTCTAGCCCCCAGGGGAGGGAGCCAATTCATTCCCCCAAATACGGGTCCCAAAGTCCATAGGACACTAACCTCTTACTTTGTCCTAGGCATGTCTATGTTGATAATTCTGGAGTCACCACAGCTGCTGGTGTTCTGGGGTTCCTCCAGCCAGCTGCTGGCCCTGCCACCCTGGGGCTAAAACCTCAGCTCACCCGGACCTGGGCTCGCACCGAGCACTCTGCACGCTGCTCGCTGCTGGCTCCCAGACCGCTGTGCTGGTCCTTCCTGCAGGGCTGCTGGGCTGTCCTCAGCGGGAGGTTAGGTTCTCTGTGTCGTTCTGTGGGTGCTGGGGCTCCAGAAGTTGTTCAGAGTCCCCTTTTACATAGTTTGGGGGGAATCTGGGGGAAGAGTGGTTTGGATGAGCTGTTTCTGCTCCACCATCTTGGCTCCGCCTGCTCAGTCATTCTTAAAACAATAATATTGTGATTGTATACAATGTTCTCTTGGTTCTGCTTATTTTGTTCTTCATTGTTTCATGCAAGTCTTTCCATGTTTTCTAAGATCATTGAGCTGATCATTTCTTAAGGCACAGTATTATTCTATCATGATCATATATCACAACTTGTTTAGCCATTCCCCAACTGATGGGCATTGCTGCAATTTCTAATTCTTTGCCACTACCAAGAGAGCTTCTATAAACATTTTAGAACATTGAGGTTCTGGGAGGAGTCAAGATGGCAGAGTAGAAACAGGACTTCAAAAGGGCTCAGATTTCCACCTCCTCCAATTCATGTAAAAGGTGATTCTGAAGAAACTTTGGAGCTACAGAACCCACAAAATGACAAAATAACCTCCCACTGAGGACAGCCTGGAAAGCCGGCAGGAAGCAGCCAGCACAGCTGTTCTCTGGGAGCCAAACCCAGCCCCATGGGAGCCAGAGGTTTTAGCCTCAGGGCAGGCCTGACCAGCCACCAGCTGGAGGGACTTCAGATCACCAGCAGCTATAACAGTTTCCAGAATTATCAACACATAGATGCTAAGGACAAAATGAGAGGTCAGTGCAATGACAGAGATGACAAAAGAGGAAAATGACAAATGTTGGAGGGCATGTGGGAGAACAGGGTATATAAATGCACTATTGGGTGGAGCCATTAATTGTAGTAATTCTAGAAAGCAATTTGGAACTCTTCCCAGAAATTTACTAAACTGTGCATGCCTTTGACCCAGCTATGACACTATTAGGCTTAGACCCCTAAAGAATTTTTTTTTAAAAGTCTTTGTACAAAGATATTTATAGCAATGAAGGGCTAAACAATTTTTTATATGTGGGGATAAGGGGTAGGGAAAGAGCCGATTTCTATTAATTAAATAAAATAAAATTAAAAACAAACCCAAGCAAATTGTGATATATGACTGTAATTGAATCTTATGGTGCCATGGACTTTGGGATATAATAGTTTGGGAGTTCAGTTGGCCTTTGCCTCCTGGAGGGAGAAGCAGCTGAGATTCAGTGGCCATGCAGCCCCAGCCACATGGCTGCTTCAGCTCCTGGAGTGCAGATTGCAGGGGGACCAAGCAACCAGTCTAAGGGGTAATCACTCATGCTTTAACCTGCTTAAATCTGGATTGCAGTCTAGGGTAGAGGTCCTGGGGTGTGTGACCAGCTTGCTAGAGCCTGTGGAGGCTTCAGAGAGGGCAGCCAACTAATACCTTTGGGAGCTGAAAAAACCCCAGCATTTGGGATAAAGCTCCCCTGTCTGGTGGCAGAGTCCTACTGTGGCAAAAAGCCCAAAAGTCAAGTAATTGAGTGGCAACATGAGCAGGCAAAGGAAGCAAAGTAAGCACAGCAACCCAACTTTACACCCCTATTTTGGGGACAAAAAGGATCAAAGCATGGAACAGGAGGAAGACACTGAAGTCAGAAGGCCTGCACCAAAAGCTTCCAAGAAAAATATGAACTTGTTATAGGCCATAGAAGACCTTAAGAAGGATTTTGAAAACCAAATAAGAGAAGTAGAAGAAAAATTGGAAAGAGAGATGAGAATAATGCAAGAGAATCATGAAAACAGAGTCAACAACCTGACTGAAGAAAATAATACCTTAAAAAATAGACTAACTTAATGGCAAAAGAGGCTCAAAAAGGTAATGAGGAGAAGAATGCCTTAAAAAGCCAAATTTGCCAGATGGAAAAAGAATCTCAAAAGCTCACTGAAGAGAATTATTCCTTCAGAATTAGATTGGAGCAAATGGAAGCTAGTGACTATATGAGAAATCAAGATGCTGTTAAACAGATCCAAACAAATGAAAAAATAGGAGATAATGTGAAATATCTCATTGGGAAAACTGCTCACCTGGAAAATAGATCCAGGAGAGGTAATTTAAAAATTACTGGACTACCTGAAAGCAATGATCAAAAAAAGAACTTAGAAATCATCCTTCAAGAAATTCTCAAGGAAAACTGCCCTGATGTTTTAGAACCAGAGGGCAAAATAGAGGTTGAAAGAGTCCATCAATCACCTCCTGAAAAAGATCCTCAAAAGAAAACTCCTAGGAATATCATAGCCAGGTTCTGGAATTCCCAGATCAAAGAGAAAATATTACAAGCAGCCAGGAAGAAACAATTTGAATATTGTGTAAACACAATCAGGATAACACAGGATCTGGTAGCTTCTACACTGAGGGATTGAAGGGCTTGGAATATGATGTTCCAGAGGTCAAAGGAGCTGGGATTAAAACCAAGAATCACCTACTCAACAAAACTGAGTATCATGTTTCAGGGGAAAACATGGTCATTCAGTGGAATAGAGGACTTTCAAGCATTCCTGATGAAAAAAACAGAGTTGAATAGAAAATTGACATTCAGATACAAGAAGCAAGAGAAGCATGAGAAAGTAAACAGGGAAAAGAAATCATAAGGAACTTATCAAAGTTGAACTATTTACATCCCTATATGGAAAAATGATCATTGTAACTGATGAAACTTTTTTCGGTATGAGAATAGTTGAAGGGAATAGAAATGTGTGTGTGTGTGTATGTATGTGTATATATGTATATATACACACACATACATATATGTCTATATAGGAAGGTATATGGGTGTATGAATACATATATGAATGTGATGGAAGGGAGGGAGGGCAGGCTGGGGGGGAGGGAAGTTGGAATCACCCATTTTTGAAAAGGGACAGGATCAAAGTAGAGAATAGAACAAGTGGGAGGTAGGATAGGAGGGGGGAAATACAGTTAGTCTTTTACAATATATCCACTATGGAAATGTTTTGCATAGCTATACATGTACAACCTGTACTGAATTGCTTATCTTCCCAGTAAGGGTGGGTGACAAGGGAGGAAGGGAATATATCTGGAATTCAAAGTTTTAAAATCAAATGTTTAAATATATACATACATACATACACACACACACACACACACACACACACACACACACACACACACATATATATATATATATATACTATTATTAATATTATCTTACATGTAACTGGGAAATAAGATATACAGGCACTGGGGCATAGAGATCCACCATGCCCTACAAGAAAAGTGGAGGGGGCATGGGGGAAGATATGGGAGAGAGCAGACTGGAGGAAGGGATAGCCAGTGGGTTCACTATTTTGGGGTGGTGGGTAGGGGAAAAACGGGGAGAAAATTTGCAACTCAAAATCTTGTGGAAATGAATGATGTAACTAGAAGTTAATAAAGCCTTTGAATAATAAAAAGAACATAGAGGTTCTTTTCATTCTTCCCTAATCATTTTTGGAAATAGACCTAGTAATGGTAATTCTGAGTTGAAGGGTATAGGCAGTTTACTAACTCTTTGGGCATTATTCCAGACTACTCTCCAGAATAGATGGATCAGTTAATAATTCCACCAAGAATGAAAATGCAGGCATTTTCTTCAGGTTTATCAGTTAAGGGGAGGTGAGAAAGTTTAAGGGGTTAAGCATCATCTCTAGAATGGAATAGTTGAATCAGCCAGTTTCTACTTTGTTATATTAGGCTAAGGAAATCCTAAGCATGTCTGTAGGCAGAAGCAGGCAATGGCAGTGGAGAGACTGAACATGAGGGACTAGGGGAGAATGATGAATGAAGCAAGGTCCCAAAGGAGAAGGGTCACAAGTACAGAAGCTTGCCTTGGCAAGGAGGAGGACTGCCTCATCTTTTAATACTGTAGAGGAGGAGAAAATAGGTAAGGCCATTGAGAGGTTGTGAGGTATGGAGGAGGGAAGATAAGGGAGCTCATGACACATAAAGCAATTAGAGAGCAATTAGGTGCTGAACTGTATGAAATGACTATAAATGAGTATTTTAAAAGTTCATAGAAGGAAAAGATGACTTCAGGAGAAAAAGATCATTGTGGGAAGGCTTTATGGGGGATGAGAAATTTAAGCTAGAATTTGGAGGATGGGGTGGGCTTTGGATCCCTTAGAGAAATGTGGGAAGGTTTTTCTAAAGAGGGAACAGCATGAGCAAAAGCAGCGAAGCCAAAGCAAGTATGTTGTGTGAGAATAGAGTTAATAAAGCTAATTCACTGAAATTGAGACTTAATGTTGAGTAGATGTTAGACCAGCATCGTCACTTAAAATTGGTTATCAACTAGCATTTGTAAAAATAACTTACATTAACTACTCAGAGCATCAGTTTCCTCATCTGTAAAATGTGAGTAAAAATAATATCTACCACACAGAGTTGTAGTGAGGACAAATATATATACATATGTGTGTATGTATGTGTATATATGTGTATTTTATTTATATGTCTATATTTAAGGTTTGCTATGATACTTATATACATCATCTCATTTGATCTTTGCAATAAGGCTATGAAGAAGATATAATTATTAGCCCCATTCTACAGATGAAGAAACCAAGGCTTGGAGTAGTTTAGTGATTTGTCCAGGGTCACATAGCTAGCAAGTATATAAGGTGGGATTTTGAATGTAAAGTGCCAAGTATAGAACTCTACTCAGAACAGGGCACTAATTCTACATATTCTGCCTTGGCTTTCAAAGAACTATAGAATTGCTTTTACCAGGACAACTTAAGCAAGATGTAGGTAGCATCCATTTCATTTGCTTAGAGTTATTTGTTCAGGATTTTGGGAGGACTAGGAAGTCACTATCCAGATTGTCATTTATAAACCCTCAGTTTCCAAGATTTTTTTTTATGTCACTAAGTCTCTCTGCCCTCACTTCATGAAGTGATAAATCCTCAAATGACTTTGTCTATTTTGAGCAATGGATTTTTATCATGAGTCTGAGGGCTACCTGTACTTTCATTTATTTCATGAGTTGCATGTTTCTTTTATATACCTGAAATACAAAGAGAACCAGAGAAAGGACCCCAGCAAGTTGTGTCCATTGCCTGTGGCAAACTTAGAGGAATATCAGAACATTAAATGTATAGCTGCAAAGGACCTTAGAAACTGACTAATTCAACCATTCCATTTTACAGATGATAAAAGTAAAGCCGATAGAGGTTGTCATTTGCTCAAGGTCACACAGGTGCTAAATAGATGAGTTGGTCTTTAAATTCAGATTCAGTGTCTCCAAATTTAGCACACTAATTTCATCATGTTTTTCACTGCACCCCGATGGCTCACTCCTACAAAAACTAGAGAGTTGTGCAAGATGGACAGGCATTGAAGAGTCGTGAGCTACTCTGTTGAAGGATATATCTTTACTAATGAGCTCACAGATCTTTTAGAGGAGAATTTTAATCTCTCGAGATTCAACAATCCAAACTTATGAATAGTTATGTGACCAGTAAACAACAAAATAAGAATTTATACAAGGGAAATAATTAAGATGAGAGACTGTATGCCATAGTGAATATTAAGTTAGTCTCAAAGTCAAAAAGATGTTGTAATGGAAAAAGAAATCACTTCAAAGCCAGGAAGACCTGAGTTCAAAGTCTCTGACATATACTGCATGTGTGGCCCTAGGCAAATCCCTTAATCTCCCAATACTCTAGGCAACAAGACTATAAATTGCAAAGAAATTGCCAAATTGAATTGGTAGAGGAAGTTTTTTCACCAGTAATTTCCCTATGCCACTGGTTCCCATCTAGTGGTTTGCAAACTCAGGTTCATGCTAAAATTCTTTAATTACACCGTCTATAATTGCAGAGTATGTTAAATTACACTGGAGTTCACAACACATATTTTGCTGTTGTTGTTGAAAGGGATTCATGAACAAAAGAGCTGGGAACCACTGCCCTAGACCAATGAAGACTGGACCACAGGAATAGTCCATATCCCTTGAGAAATTAAAACATATTGACTACCTTTTATGACCAGGAGCCGTGACTGGTAAAACATTTGTGTGACTTGGTGTTTATTTGTGTAACTGTCTAAGACTCTGAATTCAGCATTTATTTGCACTTGAGCATGCAGAATTAAACTTGGGGATGGTGGTAATGAATACGACCTTGATTAACACAGTACCTGTTCTCTGAAGAACTCAGTAAATCCCAAGTTCAGAGAAGCTGGGAAAGGTCACAATTTCTGACCAATAGTGGACCCTGGCGTATGCAGACCCCTTGAATTTGTTGCCAACATGGAAGTTTAAGAAAATATTATCATACTTTTCTTCATATTCATGTTGGATAAATGTGTCACTAGAAGAGAAGACTTTCTGTTTAAAATTAACCTAGGTACCAGCTCCAGGCATTTGGGCATAAATTTACTATACCCTTAAAAATAGATTTCTTAATATAAGCACTACTAGAAACCAGAAGCAATTCATCAGGACAGCAAACAGGTTTGGGCCGATTTGTGCATAGCAATCGTGTTGTTATCAATTTTGATAATGACAGTAGATAAATAGTTTGTAGAAGTCTAAGACTGACCATTTTCGAAGCATGTGATGAATAAATACAATAGCATCTTATAGCCAAGCTTTAAGAAAGGCAGGGATGAAAGAGACCTTTGGAACTAGAGCTGATAATAATAACTTGTTAAATGATTGATTGATAACTGCCATTTAGATACTATTTCAAAGTTTTCAAAGTGCTTTCCATTAATTGCCTTAGTTGAACCTGGAAATGATCCTGTAAGGTAGGCATTACAGATATTATTATAGCCTTTATATAGAAGAGGAAACTGAGGCTCAGAGAAGATGATTGATTTGCCCATGGTAAAAAAAAAGAAGAAAAAAAAGCTAGTTAAGAGTCAGAGGTGAGATTTTAATACTATGGATTCTTTGCTCCAAGTACAACATTCTATTCACTCCACAACACTGCTTCTCAGGAAGAACAAGAGAGGCATAGGTTTGATTCCCAGGTCCTATAACTAGTTTTGTGTTCTCGGGCAAATCATTTAACTTCTCAATTTCTTCTTCTATATAATAATACATACAATAAATACCTACATCACAAGATTCTTGTGAAGACGGCACCTTATAAGCTATAAAAGAGCTATAAAAATGTCAGTTATAATTTATGATGATTATTTCCTTCACTATCTAGCACTCTTCTCTGCATGGAGTACACACAATAAATGTTGAATGGATTAGCAAAAGAACTGTTCATTGAAGCTTATGTGTAGGGAATTCAAAATAGTTCAAGGGGACTCCCTTAGCACTCTGCTTTGGTTTGGAGGCTGAATCTATGAATAAGAAAACAACAGTGCTGTTGGTGTCACAGATGAAGGGAATGCATATAGAACAACCATATTCTTTAACAAGCCTAGGACTAATACAAAACATGAAGTCAGCCCCCTCATACTTCAATACATCAAGGATTTATGAAGTCATTTTCTGGTCACCTACTTTTCTCTCAAAACGTCAATCATTTGTCAAATGTTGTCTCTTCCAAATCTCTCACACCTGTTCCCTTCTCTCCATTCATACTGCTACCAACTTGGTTCAGACCTTCATCAAGTCTCACCTGAAGTCTTACATTAGCTGCCTAATTGTTCTATTTACCTCTAGTCCAGGAGTGGGGAACCTGTGACCTCAAGGCCACATGTGGCCCTCTAGGTCTTCAAGTGCTGCCCCTTGACTGAATCCAAACTTCATAGAACAAAACTCCTTAGTAAAAAGATTTGTTCTATAAAACTTGGACTCAGTCAAAATACTGTACCCAAGGACCTAGAAGAAGGCCACATGTGGCCTCAAGGTTCCCCACCCCTGTATCTAGTCTCTGCCGTCTCCAATTAATCCTCTACACAACAGTTAAGTTCCCTGGTTTTGATCATGTTACTCCCCTTCTCAAGAAGTTTCAATGATTTTCTGTTGTCTCTAAGATAAAAGGCAAATGTCTCTGGCATTTTAAAACCCTTCACTTTACTTCACAATTTGGCTTCAATTTAGCTTTCTTTGTCAATTGATTAATTAAAATAATATTTTACTTTTCCCTGGTTCCTTGGAAAGATGATTTTCAACATTCAATTTTTTTTTACTTTTGAGTTTCAAATTTTCTCTCTTTCTCTCTCCCTCACCCCCGCCCCAGACAATAAGCAATTTTATATAGGTTATATATATTCAATTATATGAAACATATTACAATATTAGTCATGTTGTGAAAGAAGACACAGACCCAAAGGGGAAAAAAAACACAAAAAATATAGACATTGAAAAATAGTATGCTTCAATGCTTTGATTCAGACTCTGTCAGTTCTTTCTCTGGCAGTGGATAGCATTCTTTAATGTGAGTTCCTTGGAATAGTCTTAGATCACTGTGTTGCTGAATATAGCTAAGTCATTTACTATTGATCATCCTGTAGTATTGCTGTTACTGTGTACAATATTTTCTTGGGTTCTGATCTCTTAACTTTGTTTTTATTTCTTTTTTTTTTTTTACTTCACCAAAAATACATTGTTTTCCTCCAATGGACTATAAGCTTCCTGAGTACAAAGATTGTATCTTTTCTTGTCTTTGTATCACCAGTCCAATGTATAGTGCCAGGCACCTGATAAATGACACATTGACATGGATAGAACTTGAGTATGAGGGTACTCCTATCAATGAATACACCTCCATGTTATAGCTTACCGTTTAATGAGTTGCTGTAGCAACACTCACCCTCCCCCCCCCCAAAAAATCTACCTGCTATGCAACTTCCTAGTGATAAGTCTCTCCAAACATACTTAGGCTATTCTTTGAATGATAGACACACAATACATCAGAACTTTTACAGGTTAATAGGGGATCCCTACTCAGAACTTTTACAGGTTGATAGGGCCTGGTAGTGCTTTCATTCAGCTGGTACAGCCTTTGAGAGCCCAGAATCAATCACCTCTGCACCACAATGAGGTAAGGAAAGAGGACATCGATGGTATCAATTTGTCAAACTCACAAACTAGGGAAAATTACTAGTATAAAGTAGTTAGATATCTGATATTGGCAAATGTAAGCAAATATAAACAGTAAAAGTCAATCTATAGTGACAAAAGCATAAAGCATTTACTCTCAATAAAAAACAAATTATTGAAGAATTTGTGTGAGGGGAAATCTGTAATTCTAGGATTAATGCAGTTGACAAGGGCCACCACTGAACAGTGAAATAAAAGCTAAAGAAAGCAAGCTCAATTCAAACAATAAGATGAAGGCAATAAATCCATTTACCTACTAGATCCAGCACATTCCTATAGGATTAGAAAATGACTCAAAATGGATCCAGAAGGCAATTACACCTAACATCAGTGTCAGTGAGAAAATATCATTTGGAACATTGTTCAGTTCAAAGACAATTACCTCTGGAATTAAAGGATCTGAGTTAAAATCCTATTTCCTGATTCATACTGTGTGCCTTGATGCAACAGTGACCACACTGACATATGCAGGATGGCTGCTAGTACAGGTTCTTAGATCTGTTTCACTAGGAAAGACAGCTGTTTCAAGGGGTCAACAGTCTTTTTTAAATTACATTCCTTAGTTCAGGGGGGAAATCAGCACTCTGAATTTCAGAGAAAATGCAACAAAGAAAATAAAGAATATATAAGCAGAGAAATAAAGACCAACAGACAGGGCTTCTGTCTGAGAAATTAGCACAAATCAACAGAAAGCTCCAACTGTCTGACCAAGGCAATACATACATACCAGAGAGAGAAGCAACAACATCTGGGTTTTTCAAAGCCAGGGTAGAGGGTGGAGTACTCTTTAATGGCTACCCAAAGTCTCGTCTTGTCAAATCACAAGAATACTCTTTCAATGAGAGAGCCACAAAGCAAAATGCTAACCTCAAAGTATATATACACTTTTTAGAGCCAAAGGATATTGCAACCCTCTTGACTCAGTGCTTAATTAGAAATTAACAAAAGGTGTGAAGGCTCCTCCTAAGGCCTATTAATGGGTGAGGAAGAACTTAAATCCCATTAATGTTAGACTTGGACAAGTCACTTAATCCCCTTCAACCTCAGTTTTCTAATCTACAAAATGTAGTGGTTGAACTTCATAATATCTGAGGTCCCTTCCAGTTCTAGAACTTTATAATCACTGCTATACAAAGAAGGTAAAAGTATATTATAATGATGCCTACTTTTATAATAATGTTTATTTCTCCTATGTTACAAAGCTAAGGAATACAAAAGATCATAGATTTGTAACTGGAAGGACCTTGAGCTCTATCTAACCCAACTCCATTTTACAGATAAGGAAATTTAGTCCCCCAAAGAGGTGAAATGACTCACCGATGAATATATAGTTATAATGGTGACACAGGTTAAAAAGGGCGGGGGGGGGGGTTAAAAACCTAGAAGTACCTTCTCTGAGCTAAAGTACTTTAAATCTAAGATAGAGAAATCTCAATATTCAGAGTATAAATGTTCTTTATTAAGAGAGAAGCAAAGACACAGAGAGACAGAGACAGAAGGAAAGAAAGAGAAATGGGGAGAGGGATAGAGAGATGGGAGAGAGAAATGGAGAAAAAGAGAAAGAGAGAGAAGGAGTGGGAGGAGGAAAAAAGAGATACTATATTCATGACTGTAATTGCAGCAGAATTTCCACTGGACTACACTACTTCCCAATTTTAACTCATCTTTTATTAAAGCATCTTTTAACTTTTAGTAATTCAACTTAAGACTACATTAATGTTTTCTTGCAACATTGTTGACACATACTAAGCTTGTAGTTAGTTAAAATCATTAAATCTGTATCACACAATTGCTATTAAGTCAGGATTCCCTGGATCTTGCACTTTGAAGAGGAAGGTTAGAATTGCGTTCACAATAATCATCACATCCTTGGTGCTCAGCTGTGGCACACACTGTTTACCACACAGTATTAGCAGAAGTTTAACAGGGGTATACACAGTTACTTCACTGATTCAGAATCCTGTTGTGGTTCAATCATGTCCAACTCTTTATAATACCATCTGGGGTTTTCTTGACAAAAATGGCTGGAGTGGATTATCGTTTCCTTTTCCAGATCATTTCACAGATGAGGAAACTGAGGTAAGCAGGGTTAAGTGACTTGCCCACGGTCACACAGTTAATAAATATCTGAGATAGATTTGAAAATAGGTTTTCCTAATTCCAGCTCTGAGCTCTGTCCACCACACCAGCTATCTACCCTCAATAGCCTTTATTAGAAAGAGGAAATTGCAACTATTACAAAGACAAAAAAGAACAATTGTTTCAACATGCAGTTTGTAAAACAATCCACAGAGTTGGAGCGTTTTAGAACTACAAGGGACCTGGCCCAATCCTCCATTTTTCACATGAGAAAACAGAGGCTCAACGAGGTCTATTGACTTGGATATTTAAGGTCACAAAATTGGAACCTTAATGGAGGTCTTCTGACATCCAGTCTAGTGTTTCCCCAGTCTAAAGTAAACCTAACTATACTTATCCATCACCTAATTCATAGTGAATACATAATATCTCAATGGGGTGGAGATGAGGGAAAGGGGGAATTTCAGGGTTAATTGGTTTATGAAAATAAAGACAGACCAACCACTTTATATTGCAACTGAATTATTCATTTAAAAAGTAAATGTGGTGACCAGCAATATAAGAGTTATTGTGTATATGTGCTATTTTCCATATAATTCCCTAAGTTGAAATCAACAAATGAACGAATGAAAAAGCATTTATTAAACACTATGTCACAAGAACTATGCCAAAAGTTGGGGATACAAAACAACAACAACTAGACAATCTGTTCTCAAAAAGCTCATACTGTGGGGTAGCCAAAACATAAAAGAAGTTAAACTTCAGGGCAGACAGAAAAGCCCTAGAGTCCTAAGGGTGCAAGTGGGGTGTATGAAGAAATCCTAAGGTTATTTAAGTAGTTCAAATGACAGTGCTGGACTGGGGAGGAGCGGGGGGAAGAGGGGAGGCAGGTGACTCAAGACCATAGAGGCAGGGCAGATGGCAAGTAGGATCTGGTGGTTTTCTATCTTCTCCCAAGGATGGAGTCATTCATTTCCATCTCATTCAAGACCTGTAAGCAGTCAAGCATCCCAAACAAGGGACAAAGTAAAGGAATAATGTGTCCTTGATGGTGGCAACCTCCAGTAAAACTTCTTCCAATGGGTTCTGGGATGGCCCAGGGCTAGGGGAAGAGACAAGGTGGGGAAGAGTAAGGGGGTGGAGGGGGCGGGGCTTAATGATGGCAGCATTTCCTGCTGCTCAGTTGTCAGAAAGAAATATGCATCAAATCTGTGGTAATTAAATTCAAAGCCATAGGATAAGAACCTAGAAATACCTCTAGCACAAGCAACCTTATAGGCAGTGGTGTGCTGGTAAATGTTAAACAAGCAGTTTAGGAGGTGGGGAGGAGAGAGAGAGAGAGAGAGAGAGAGAGAGAGAGAGAGAGAGAGAGAGAGAGAGAGAGAGAGAAAGAAAGAAAGAAAGAAAGAAAGAAAGAAAGAAAGAAAGAAAGAAAGAGAATGTATATACACAATCGGTTCTGCTAGCTGGCTCCAGCTGACTTCAGAACATCCCTGCTTATAGGCTTTTGTTTCAGGGTCTGACTGTGGGGGCCCCTTCTAGATTTCCCCAGGGTAGTGACATAGTCTAACCATCCCCTCACCACCACCTCCACCACCACCATACACATACACACAAAAACAGGGGAAAAGAAAGCAAAGGTTATAATCCACCTCCATCCCCAGTTGTACTGCCAAGGTGAAGTGAGGGGAAGGAGAATGAGGCAGAACTGCACTAATTAGAATAGAAGGGGCTGTCATGCCCAAAGGAAAGAGAATCAGACACCTGGTCAGTCCTCCCTCTACTGAGTTTTCTCTGGTTAGAGAACCAGCTAGGTTAGAGGACTCAAAAAACACAAAGTGGTTAAGGATGGTTATCCTGGGGCGGGGCCAGGGAGGGGAAGGGGGAGTAGTAGGATGAGCAGGGATCTGTGCAAATACAAAGGCTAGAGTACTGAAAAGAGAGGGTGCTAAAGAGTGAGGGGTTATGGCAACAACAAGTCATTGGGAATACAAAAAAAAAGGTCAAGAGAAAAAGACTGATATAATCCTAGAACTCAAGCAGAAAACCTACAGTGAGATTCATTTAAAAAGAAGGGGGGCGGGGCAGGTAGGTGGTCTCTGCCCTGGAGTCAAAAGGACCTGAGTTTAAATCCGGCCTCAGATGCTTGACACATTTACTAGCTATGTGACTTTGGGCAAGTCACTTAATCCCAACTGCCCTCCAAAAAGCAAAAAGAAAAAGGAAGGGGCAGGGGGGGAAAATAAGTGTGTCCCAAGTCCCAAGCCATTGGTATATGACTCTTTCCTTTTTGGTAGAAATTAATCAACAAACCTGCCTGCAATCCTGGCTCTGAGATCTCCAGGATTTGAATTCCTAGTTTGTAGGGATCACTTCTGGTTCCCGAAATTGAGGACAAACAACACAATTGAAACAAATACCCCCAGTTCCCACTTCTTGGAGCCAGGTAAAAGAACGAGAACAGAGGAAGAGCCCTTCTCCCACCCCCTGTTCAGCACGTGGCATCCATACTGGGTGTAGCAAATAAGAGTTGCCAAAAAGAGCACAGCAGAAGGAGGGTGATGGAAAAAAAGAGTAGCCAAAAAGGGAGAGAATGACTCAGACTCAGTGTGAAAGACATAGAAGTCCACCAAAGGAGGCTACCTGCATCCATGTGGTAAGGGATGAAGAGATCCCCATTTTAAGCAATCTGGACATTCTCCAAAGGTCCCTCAAGAGTATCTCCATGTTATTCAAAATAGGCAGACCCAGACCAGCTGGGTCACATCATTTTTTTTAAAGCTAAGGCCTTAAAATATTAATTAGTGTTATACTACAAATTATCATAAGATAAGCAATCGAGAGCTGGATGGAATCTCAGAGACTGTCGAGTCTAACCTCATTTTACAGATGAAGAAATTGGGGCTTAGGAAGGTTTAATGACTTGCCTAATATCTTATAGGTCATATCAGAGGAAGATTCTCCAATTCTAGACTCAGTACCCCTTCTATTGTAGCAATGGACCAAAAACTCCCAATGAAAAAAAAGGTTCTGAAGATTTCCCAGAAATCATGGGGAAGAAATAGCAAGAAACTCTAAGATGACTCAAAAGAAAAATAACACTTTGAAAATAAGTTACTAGGGGATGGCTAGGTGGCTCAGTAAATAGAGTAACCATCCTGGAGTCAGGAGGACCTGAGTGCAAATCCAGCCTCAGACACTTAACACTTACTAGCCATGTGATCTTGGGCAAGTCACTTAACCCTAATTGCCCTGCCCTCTCCCCTGAAAAAAAAAGTAAGAAAATAAGTTACTAGGTTAAAAATTAGACATCAGAATTATATAAAAATGAATAAAAATAAACAAAAAGATGATGATGACGATGATGATGGTGGTGATGGTGATAATGATTAGTACTAACAAAGCATACTAACAAAGCATTTACAAAAAACTTTATGAATATTAACTCATTTAATTATCATAACCATGGCTAGCAAGGATCTGAGGCAATAGTTTTAACTCAGGTTTCCAAATCAAGTACTCTATCTACTGTGACACATGATAGTCTCTCCAAATGAATAGAGGTTCTATGAAAGAGAACGAAAGAGTTGATGCACTCAAAAATACAGAAGCAATGAAAATCTCACGGAAAAGAAATAAAAGAATTCCAGACTTTATAATAATGAATGAATTCTATGTAAGTCAAAGTAATGATAGGATAGCAAGCAATAACTGAAGGATTATCAGAAAAATATAATTTTAAAACATAAATCATTAGTATGAAATAATATTAAAAACTCATTCAGAACTTTTGAATATAGGTGGAAAAAGAACTGATTAGATAACTCCACAGAGGAAAAACTACACACAAAATTCCAAATCATGTAGAAATTAGATTTCAGAATTTCAGTGCCAAACAAATTTTATAAGCAGACTAGAAATGAAGAATCATTAATTAAAAAAAAAAAACACCAACAACAGCAACAACTGGATTAATTCACAAGCAGCAGAAGAAATTTATAGGAATTGGTGAAAGATGCAAAAAGACAGATTTAAGTTTCACATCAAGGGAAGATTTCTTACCAGTTTTTACTGTCTAAAAGTTGAATGAGGTACTTTAGGAGGTCATGGATTCCCCCCTCTAAAGGTCTTCAAGCAAACTACTTGCCCACGATGGGGCATTGTTTGGGAATATGAGTTGGACTAGATGGCCTCTGAAGGTCCTTCCAACCCTGAAATTATGTAATTCTGTGATTTACCATTTCAAGCCTGAATAAATCCTTTAAAATCAGATATTTCTTTCCTGGTCTTTCTATCTGAAACATAAAGAAAAAAAATTGTTTTCCATCCAAATAAGACCATTTGTCCTAAATTTATCATCCTCTTGGAAATAATTCAATTCCACAAACATTTATATCATGTTTACTATGTGCAGGGCTGAGGATTCCATGAGACCAAGTTAAAGAGGGATTCCTTATGGATGGGAGGTCTTTCAGGTGCCCTTTTCTGCATATGTTTTTTCTACATATGGCATTAAGGTCCAACACTGCAGAATCTCCTGGGTGAGATACATAATCATTCAACAGAGTCCGGTTTAACTATCTACACAGGAGAAATCAAGCATGTGTATTGAAGCCTGTTCACTCCCTCATTCATCTCTAGAAGAAGAAGGACCTGTTCTGTGACTTTCTAGCATAAAATTATTTATTTGAGGGGTTCAGTACAACAGTGTTTTTGACAGACTTGAATTCAAGGAATGATTTGTGCAACGTTCCTTCTAGTTATAACTGTTGCATCCTTTTATTTTTGTAGACTATAAGCTACTTGAAGGTAGGAATTATTCTTTTTGTCATTGCATTCCTAGTACCTGGAATGATGCTTTGCTTATCAGTGTCTAGTGCCCATTCATCGAAATACACACACATACATATATGTACATATGTGTGTATATATATGTGTGTGTGTGTGTATGTGTGGGTGTGGGTGTATACAGCTATCCCTTCCATATCTTGACTTTCCCCATCACAGTTTCAGTTTTGATTTGTCACAGGTTGGCATAAGAAATTTTATGGGAATTTCGGGGGGGAGTTTTTCAGAAACTGCAGGTGACATACAAAGGCTAGCAGACAGCACAGAAAAAAGATTAGAAACTCAGAAATGCATAAAATATATGTATAGTATTATATGTCAGCCCAAATTTTATAATAAGGCACTGTAAACAGCCCATAAAAGAAAAAGAAAAAATTCAGACTTCTCAGGTACCAAGAGTGGGTCAAAAAATTTTACACCAATTTTCCAGACTGCAAGGTGAGGAGGATGGGGGTTAGGGCAGCACCATGCCCCTAACCCCTGCGATGTAGAAGGGATGTGTGTGTATGTATGTATGCACACATGTATTTTTCAAAAATTCTACAAACGAGGTGGTCACTGAATTGAAGAGCACCAGAATAAGCTATATTACCTTTGAAAACCTCAAAGTTCATTCAATGACTCTTAGCTTCTGCTGAAATAAAAATACTCCCCCCGCCCAAACAAATTCTAATACCTGTGTTGTTGTATGGTTACTATTCATAGAACTCTGCAGTCTTCACAAACTTGAAATTAAAAATCACCCAAAGGGCAATGAAAAGACAAATCATGGGTGTGAACAGAAACATTATAAAGGGACTTATGAAGAAGTGGAATAAAGGGTGTCATCAAAGAAACAAATGAGAGAAAAAGAAGATAACCTGGTCACATGGTGAGGGGGAGAGATGACAGATAGATAGCCCATATGTTTCATCAGTTTCCTCCCAATGTCAAGAAACAGCAAGGAATGGTTCTAGAGCATAGTCTGGACTTCTGTGGCAAACAAGGGAGGAGCAGAAACAGTCTTAAAGAATAAGTCGGGAATGTATAGGTTCCATTCTTCATTGTGGGAAGGAATACCCACTTTGATGAGATTACAGATGCATTTCAAGATTTGAATTAAGTGTCAAGTATGTAGAATTTCTCCCCTGTCCCCACCCCCACTGTAGGACATGGGACATAGAAATGACTGATATATTGGATTAAATACTTGACTTGTGTTGAGGAAGATCTGAATTCTAATCTTACCTTTTACACTTAATAACTGTGTGATCCTAGTCAAGTCCTTTAATATGTCTTAAGCAACTCCCTAGACCTTGCTCACTAAGTAATTGATGAATTGCCAGTGTGCTTCAGATAATGCAATAGTATTACAGATCCTTTGGGATATTCCCCTATATGCAAACCACTATGTCAGGAACTAGAGATAGTGACCAAAAAAAAATAAACAACAACAACAATCCCTGCCTTCACAGAACTTACATCCTCCACCCCCATCCCCCACCCCCCAAAAAAGCTATGACTGGAAGGGATATTGCATAAATCATTCCCTGGATCTGTTCTGCCAAAAATATTATTGCCCCCAAATCAGTAATTTTATGTCAGAAAGTCACAGAACAGGTCCTCCTATTCTAGAGGTTTTCCTATTTTCTCAGCAGTTTCCTTCAATTCAATTCAACAACATTTATTGATCTCCTACTATATGCAAGACACTCTGCTAGGCACTGGGCTTACCAGAACAAAAGCAACAGGCTACTTAAGGAGTAGGTGTTGTCCTACTGGGGTATGTGACACATATACAAGCAAGTACATGATTAAAGGGTATTTATAAAGTAATTTCAGTAAGGAAGGAGCTCAGATAATGGGATGGGAGGAGAGCCAGAAAGTCTTCTTGAAGGAGGCAGCACCACAGAGGTTTTTTGAAGACAGCTAAGCATTCTGCAAGGCAGAGATGAGAAAGAAGTTCATTCTAGATGTGGGAGTTGACTGGTACGAAGGCACACCTGAAGCCAGTTCACACTGGCTCCTTAGAATCCATCTAAATTTTGAGTGTGAGCATTTATACCTGAGAAATGGACAAACACTATGAATCAGGACTTGATTTGTTGCTTTGTAGATTGTCTAACTCTGGACTTAAGAAATTGTTGCAGAAAAGGTTAATGACACAGATTAAATTTTAAAGTGTTGTAATGTATACTTTGGAGAGTCAGTTGTCAAATATTCATTCTCTTGAGATGGCATGTTGTGTATGGGGAGCAGCCAGTAGGCCAGTTTGACTAAAACAGAGTGCAAGAAGAGTAATAAGAAATAAAACTATAAAGGGGGTCTATGTGATGCAGTGAATAGAGCATGGCTCTGGAGTCAGGAGGACCTGAGTTCAAATCCAACCTCAGACACTAAACAGTTATTAGCCATGTGACCTTGGGCAAGTCACTTAACCCCAATTGCCCTGCCATCCCACCTCCAAAAAAAGCAAAAGAAAAGGAAGAAAGAAAGAAAGAAAGAAAGAAAGAAAGAAAGAAAGAAAGAAAGAAAGAAAGAAAGAAAGAGAAAGGAAGGAAGGAAGGAAGAAAGAAAGAAAACTATAAAAATAGGGAGGAATTTGATTGTGCATGCCAAGCTAAGGCTTTTATATTTTATCCAAAAGGTAAGTGCAAATTATTAAAGATTTGAGCAGGGTATAGCTGGGAAAGGAAGGGAGAAGGGTCAACATGGTTAGATCTATGTTTAACCAATATCTCTTTGGTAGCTAAAGAAATAAGCATTTATATAGTACCTACCATATGCCAGGTATTATGCTAAACACTTTTGGTTTTATTTTTTAAATTTTATCCCATTTGATCCTCAAAACAACCCTGAGAAGATGTTATTATTCTCTCAATTTTAAAGTTGAGGAAACTGAGGCAAATAAAGGTTAAGTTTCTTTTTTTCCCATAACGTAGTATAATTAAAGAAAAAAAAGTTTTCCCATGAAACTGCAAATCTACTATGTACAACTTGTATTCCTTTTAAACATATAATAAAGTTATCATGTTAGATGCCCACCAGTTGGGGAATGACTGAACAAGTTGTGGTATATGATTGTAAGGTTAAGTTTCTTGGTCTGAATTACACTGTCAGTTAATGTCTAAATCTGGATTTGAACTGAGGTCTTCCTGACTCCAGGCTCAGCATATTGAGATGCCAGATAAGCCTAAAACAGAAATCTCCAGCAGCAGCAAGCAGTTGGTCATTTGAGACTAGAGTTCAGGAGAGAGAGTAGGGCCTAATATATAGATTTGGGCATGATGTACATTGATCTGATAATATCATTAAAATATGTGTATAATATATGTAACAAATGAATAACGTGTAAACATAAATATATAAATCTTAATCTCAGAGGGAGAGAGAAACCCTGTACAGAGCTTTTAGGGAATATGGTAGCTGTATTTAATAGTTATGAAGATGATGATTCAGCAAAAGAGACAGAGAAGGAATGGTCAGTCAACCAGAAGGAGAGCCTAGAGAATATTGTCTCAGAAGCAACTGAGAGACAGACAGTACCTCAAGGTTGTTGCTGTATTTGTCCTTTGTTTTCAAAGAGGACCATGGCATCAGGGAAATGATGACATGACTTGGAGTTGACTTTGATTTGAGTGACAGACGCCTGCGCAAGGTCAGCACCCTTACTTTCTCCTCCAGAGCCATCTGGATCCAGGGACCAGATATTCATCAGGTGACCCAGGATGCAATGGGAGACCCTGGCCCTTTTAGGATAAGGCAAGTGGGTGGACAACAGTGTCAAAAGTTGAAGACATTTCAAGATGGGTAAGAACTGATTAAAGCCCATGAAATTAAGCTCCCTCTCATCTGGCACTGCCAACATGGCACTAAGCTAAAATGGGAGAGCCAAAAGCCAAAAGCCAAAGTGACTAGACCAGAACAGCCCAGGGAAAGGGTTCTGTGGATGATACAATCAGGTAAAGGTTCGATAACCAAGTTTCCTCCATTAGAACCCTGGGGCCCTGCCTGGCTGCTTTGGAAGAGCTAGTCAATAGCACACATGGAAAAGAACAACTAGGAAGCAGGGAAATTGCTGCTCCACTCAAGAACAGGATATAGGGGCTGCCAGTTTATTTACTCTGGGGGTGGAGGTTTGGTCCTGGCCCATATGACAGATCAAAGATGGTCTTTTCTTAGCCAACTTCATCCTGTTTGCCAGCCACTTCTGGCACCAGAAATCTTCCAGAGAAAAGGAGAACAAATGAGCTTGGGCACCCATTCATATCCCCCTTCAATCTTTATCACCGACTTGTGTCGATTCCTCTGCTTAGAGGACCTTTTGCATATTGAGTGTCCTGTACATACTTGCTAAAGAGATTTCCAGCCCCCAAATTCACCACCTGGCTACCTCTGCTGGAATCATCCTGGCTTATCCCTTGTCCCTCAACACTCCACCCTCACTCTTTGCTCTCCCAATACCAGTTTTTGATACTGGTCTCTTCAGTCTGAATTCTACCTTGATTTCAAAGGCTAGGCTCAATTCTTTCTTCCTTGTAAAAAGTCTATCCTGTTTTACCCAAGCACCTAGTGTTATCCCTTGACTCAGAACTCCTTCCTTCTTTTGACATTTATTTACATTTCTCTCATCCATATTTCATGAGTGGGGGCTGGGGGTTACATGTTAAAGGTGTGGCATCCCCATGATCTGCAAAATCTGTGTAAAATTTTTGGCCCTTTCTTTGTAAAAGAAAAGTCTTCTGGCTTCACAGATTTCCTTCTCTCTCTCTTTTTTTGTTTTTGCTTTTTGGAGGGCAATTGGGGTTAAGTGACTTGACCAAAGTCACACAGCTATTAAGTGTGTCAAGCGTCTGTGTTAGGATTTGAACTCAGGTCCTCCTGACTCCAGGGCCGGTGCTCTATTCATTATGCCATCTAGCTGCCCCTCTTCTTTTTTCTTGATATTATAAAATACATATATTTTATATTGATATCATAAAATACATATGAAATATATATTATAAAATACATATATTTTAGGCATTTCTGAGTTTTTAAACTTTTTATGTGTCATCTACATCTTCTGCAAAACTCCCAAAAATTGATCAACCCAGAGACCCCAGTTTTGGGGATAAGAACTCACTATTTGACAAACTGCTGGAAAAACTGGAATATAGTATGGCAGAAACTGGGCATAGACTATTATCTAACACCATATACCAAAATCAAGTCTAAATGGGTGCATGATCT
Source organism: Gymnobelideus leadbeateri (assembly GCA_011680675.1). Classification (NCBI taxonomy): domain Eukaryota; kingdom Metazoa; phylum Chordata; class Mammalia; order Diprotodontia; family Petauridae; genus Gymnobelideus; species Gymnobelideus leadbeateri. The sequence continues at coordinate 376,849 of WOXC01008312.1, forward strand.
AGGTATAAAGGCTGATACTGTAAGCAATCTGGGAAAGCAAGGAATAGTTTACCTGTAAGATTTGTGGAGAGAGGAAGACTTTAAGACCAAACAAGAATTAGAGAGCATTATAAAATGCAAAATGGGTCATTTTGATTACATTAAATTGAAAAGCTTCTGTAAAAACAAAGCAAATGTAACCAAGATTAGGAGGGAAGTGTAAAATTGGGAAAGAATTTTTACAACTTATGTCTCTGATAAAGGAGTCATTTCTAAAATATACAGATAATTGAGTCAAATCTATAAGAATACAAGTCATTCTGCAGTTGATAAATGGTCGAAGGATATGAACAAGCAGTTTTCAGAGGAAGAAATTAAAGATATCTATAAGCATATGAAAAAATGCTCTAAATCACTATTGATTAGAGAAATGCACATCAAAACAACTCTGAGGTACCACATCTCATCAGTCAGATTGGCTAAAATGACAAATGCTGGAGAGGTGGACAAATTGGAACACTAATGCATTGCTAATGGAGTTGTGAACTGATCCAACCATTCTGGAGAGCAATCTGGAATTATGCCCAAAGGGCTATAAATAATTTCATACCCTTTGACCCAGCAATACCACTTCTAGGGTTATATCCCAAAGAGATCATAGAAGTGGGAGGAAGACCCATATATACAAAAATATTTATAGCAGCTCTTTTTGTGGTGGCAAAAAACTGGAAATTAAGGGAGTGCCCGTCAATTGGGGATTGGCTGAACAAGTAGTGGTATATGCATGTACTGGAATACTATCGTGCTATAAGAAATGAGTAGCAGATGGACTTCATATTTACCTGGAGAGCCTTATACAAACTGATGCTGAGTGAGAAGAGTAGAACCAGGAGAAATTTGTACATAATTACAGACACAATGTATGTGTGATGACCAACTCTGATGACCAACCAGACAGGACTCTTCTCAGCAATGCAGGGTTAAAAGTCAACCCCAAAAGACTCATGATGGAGAAAGATGTCTACATCCAGAGAAAGAACTGAGTTTGAATCCAGATTGAAGCAAACCATCTGCTCTTTTTCTTTTTCTTGTTTGGTGTTATTTCCTCTTTCCCATTGTTCATTCCATCTGGTACAATCCTTCTTTATAACCTGACTAATGTCTAATGTGAAAGTATTTGCAGATCCTGTACTTGATTGTATGCTGTCATGGGGCGGGGAGGGAGAGAAAATTTGAAACTCAAGAATTGTGGAACTGAATCTTGTAAACTAAAAGTAAACAAACAAATTAATAAAGACCAAAAATTAAAAAGAAAAAGAAAAAAAACTCCCCCCAAAATCCCCATATAATTTCTTATTCCGATCTATGATATATCAAAACCATCATGGGGAAAGTCACAGTGTGGGAGGGTTAACTGTACTATCTGGCATTATCATCTAGACCTATGATTTCATTGGTATATAGAATTCCTAGCTGCTTCTTCCAAACACATAGATGGGCAACTAACAGATAACTATGATCTTAGTTGCCTGGAGCAGAGAGATTTTTGTCCTGGGTCACACAGATTGTAGATGTATCAGAAGTAGTACTTAAACCTAGGTCTTACTGATTCTAAGATCAGTCATCCACCCTTTATAATCAGGCTGCCTCTCATCTGATGCTGTTAAATATTTTTCCTCTAAATATTAAAAATTATTTCTTGAACTAGATTGAAGGACAAGGCAAGGCAGCATGGTATTGCAGGAAGAACCCTAAATTTGTATAACGTGGTTCTGATTTCTAAGATCTGGGTTCAAGAGCTGTGCTCCATTAGTTACTAGCTGCATGAGCTTGGGTAACTTATCTCATTTCTCTGGATCTCATTCCTAGGAGAGAATTTGAACTAGGTGATTTCTAAATTTCCTCCTATGCTATGATTCCATGATCTCAAGTGATTACATAAATGAATGAAAAACATTTATTAAACACTTACTATCTACCAAGCACTATGCTAAGTACTGGAGATAAAAGCACATAAGATACAAGTTCATAAGTACAATGCCTTGAATAAGTAATATAAAGGTTTTTACATTCTAATGCGGGAGATGATGCACAGAGAAAAGTGGGAGACAGAGAAAACTGCTTTGATTTTGGAAAATCATAGGGATAGAGGAATTGATCTGACCTTTCTAGAAGCAAGGGCCATATGATTTAGCCAGCTTGATTCAACAGACATTTATTAAGCACCTTGTCTGCATAAGGCATTGTGTGAGAAACTAATAATACAAAAGAGACAGTAATAAGGGTCAGCACTTGGTGAGGGAGAACAAGAGAGGTGTCATCCATCCAGCAGGCTTCCAGGCCTAGACACCAAGAGGAGTTGGGACCTGCCCCTTCCTCATCCTGTGCTGAGACATGTTAGAGGGCTCTGTAGGCTGGGAGCTTGGCGCTTACCTGTCCCATTCTTCCTCTGCCTCCTGCTTTGAATCCTCTTCGATGTATTTGCGCTGTATTTTGCACACAGATTTCATTAGGTTGCAAGCTTTTTGAGGGCAGAGACCATATTTTTGTATCCCTAGTATGGAACACAGTGTTGGCACACAATAGGCACTTAAACGTTTACTAACTAGAAGGTATTTAAAACATGTATGTTGCTGCATTTGGATAGATTTTAAAAGTTCAGGTAGGTCTTCACTATAAATTATGAAATTACTCGGTCCTTAATTACAATTAAATTACAATTAACTCAATCTTCTGAGTTAAAAAAAATAGATATAATTTAAATACTTATTCTGAAGGTTTCAACTTCACTGGGGCTTCTTGTTTTACAGATGGGGAAACCAAGGAATATTAATATTTAATAGAAAATGCCTTGCCAGAGGATACGATGACCAACTGATCTTGAGCAAGTCATTCCTCCTTCTGAGTGTACTTCAAGCCGTGAAGCTATACAGAGAGCTAGAAGGGGGCAGTAGGCCTGTTCTTGATAGATATGCAATTCACATTTAGGGAATAGGTAACTGGTTTCATATCTGGCACTAGGCTGGGACTTCTATTGTTGCTGTTTCCTAAAGCTGTCTAAAATCTTTGTTTCACTAAAGAGAATTGGCTTCCTACTTGAATCTCTGGCTGAACTGGACCCTTTCTAAATTCCTACCACAATTGATTCAGGATGTTGTCATATTTAATTGTGACCAGTAACCCAAAAACTTCCTGTTGACTCCATAGCTTAAGGGAGGACTCTTTCTGGTTGGATTCCCATTATCTTGCTAAGAGAGATGGGGTCCATGATCCTTCACCCTGAAACATGGAGGAGAATTAGAAGGAAGAGGGTTATAAAGCCTGAGAGTGTAAAAAAGGAAAATGCAGAATTTAGAATTCTTTTATAAGAAATCATTAATATCTTATTTTTATGCCACCTTAATTTCCCAGATGTAGTTCTTATCCCTTCCCCCAGAAAGCTATTCCTTCTACAAAGCATAAAAGAGTTAGAAGGATAACCCCACCTCATCTGTAGGTCCCATCAGTGTGACTCATTTCTTAGTTAATTTTGTCATCCTGAACTCTAATACAGGGATACTCTGCATATTTTTTTCATTATTTGAGAAATGGGGCAGCTAGGTGGACTAGTGAATAGAGCACAGACCCTGGAGTCAAGAGGACCTAAGTTCAAATCTGGCCTCAGACATTTGACACACTTACTAGCTGTGTGATCTTGGGCAAGTCACAACCCAAATTGCCTTGCCTTCCCCCCTCCAAAAAAAAGAAAATTGCAACATATCTAAATCAACTATATTTGAAGTCCTCACCAATTCTTAAAGCATTATTTAATAAACTGGAGAAACTTTCCCAATGGTAGTTACTTAAATCTCTATATCAAATCCTTTTAAAACTTAGCATTAATGTTATCGAATGTACGATTTATTAACAATGAAATAAATAATAAAAGCATAGGGAATTATGTGCTACATTTTATTTCTAAGAATGGCAGCTAGGTAACCCAGAAGACAGGGTGTAAGCCCAGAGTCAAGAAGACTGACTGGCCTCAGACACTTACTAACTGTGTGACCCTGGGCAAGTCATTTAATCCTATTTGACTCAGTTTCCTCATCTATAAAATGAGCTGGAGAAGAAAACGGCAAAACACTTACTAAGTATCTTTGCCAAGAAAACCCCAAGATGGGGTTCCGAAGAGTCAGACATGACTGAAATGACTGAACAATAAATTTCTAAGAACAATCACAACCAGCAACAATTTTTGTAGCTTCTGTAAGAGAAGCTTTTGAAACAGGGCATTAAAAAGAATGAGAGACAGACACAGAGAGAAAGGGAGAGTGAGAATGACAGAGACAGAGAGACACAGCCAGAGACAGACACAAAAACAGAGACAGAGAGAGACAGAGAGAGACAGAGGAAGGACATTTTAACAAAGCTGACACATTAATGGAGTTTAACAATATATGCAGACTTTCACGCTCAGAATCCCCCAATGCTGCAGAGAAGAAAAGGAGAATTCTTTTCTCTGCACTTCTCTGGGACCACACTCCATCACTATAATTACACAACATTCAATTTCAATTTAATGTTGTTGCTATTGTTCCATTTACTTTATTGTAGGCCTTTAAACGGCACCAAGACTTTTGGGACACCCTGCTTATTGTTTACTCATTCAGATTACTTCACTTTGCTTCAGTTTTTATTCATCTTCATAGTTGTCATTTCTTAAGGGTCAATAATATTCCATTACATTCATGAACCACAGTTCATTTAGCCAATCCCCAAACAGTCTACTTGGCTTCCACCTCTTTGCCACCATAAAAAGTGCTGTTATAAATATTTTTGGTGTACATGATACTTTTCTTATTGTTGTCCCTATTGGGCCTAGCAGTGAAATCTTTGAGTTGAACGATATATATGCTGTAATCACTTTGTTAGCATAAATACAAATTGTAAAGCTATTATTCCAACAGTGAACAGGCTTTCTCATGGAAAAGGCAAGTGGATGCAGGAAGTCAGTTCGGGTAAAGCCTGAATCATACCTTGGGCAGAAAGGAAAGAAGGGACTAGGAAAATATGGGAAATAGATTTGCTTTGTGGTCATGGCCCCAAGTTCCCAAGCATTCTCACCCCAGCTTATTCTCTCACACACTTTTCTATTATTCTCTTGTTGTTCAGTCCTGAATGACTCTTCATGATCCTGTGAACCATAGCATGACAATACTGTCCATGGGGACTTTCCTTGGCAAAGATACTGGAGTGGTTTGACTTTTTCTTCTCCAGTAGATTAAGGCAAACAGAGGTTAAGTGACTTGTCCAAGGTCATACAGCTAGTAAATGTCTGAGTCCTATTTGAACTCAGGTCTTCCTGACTCCAGACCCAGCACTCTATCCACTATGCCACCTTGCTGCCTCCTATGTATCCTCCTGTTATCCCTTCATTAGGAAGCAGAAGGGTACAAAGGAAAGAACGTTATATTTGGAGACTGAGGACTTACGATACAATAGAATATTAACCAGGCCTAAGTTTTCTCATCATTAAATTAATTTAATTGGGTAGATTTAGAGTGGATGTATTAACTGGCTTCTTAAAGTTTCCTTTTACCTCTAAATCTATGTTAATCCTAAGAATTAATCACGGCATCCAACAATAATATAGATCCTTTCTCCTTTCTCTAGACCTTTCCCAATCCCTCCTCAGAACCAAATAATAACCAAAAATATATAAAGCATTGTAAAGCTTGATAAGCACTTTGTATATACATTATCTTATTTGAGTCATATTACAACTCAGTGAGATAAGGCATACAGATAATTATCCCCATTATGAAGATGAATAAACTGACACCACTTAGTTAAGTGACTTACCCATGGTCATACCATTAGAATCAGAATTTAAACCCAGATCCTCCTGACTAAAAGTCTAGTACCCTGTCCCTGACACCTGTTGCCCCTTATAAATGTATATGATTTGCCTGTCCTCTATTCCAGTCACTGGAGCTAATTTGATCATTTAATCCATGTTGAAGGACAGCTAAGAGAGCACTGGACCTGAAGTCAAGAAGACTCCCCTTCTTGAGTTCAAACCTGGCCTAAGACACTTACTAGCTGTGTGACCCTGAACAAGTTACTTAACCCTGTTTATCTCAGTTTCCTCATCTGTAAAATGAACTGGAGAAGTAAATGGCAAACCATTCCAGTATCTTTGACAAGAAAACCCCAAATAGCATCATGAAGAGTTGGCAATGGTTGAACACGAATTCTTGTTGATGGTTATGAGTTTCTGAGACCACTAGGTGGTGCAATGAGTAGATTACTAGGCCCAGAGTCAAGAAGATGAGTTCAAATCCGACTTCAGAAACTTATTGCATATGTGATCCTAGGCAAGTCATTTAGCTTGTTAACCTCAGTTTCCTCACTTATAATGGGGTTAAATATAGCACCTACCTCCCAAGGTTGTTGTAAGGATAAAATGAGATCGTATTTGTAAAGGGCTTAGCATAGTGTTGCTTGGCATATAATAGGCACTATATTTTCTTAAAAATAATAAAAATGTGTTACCCCTTCCAAATGAGATATTTACATTTTAACAGCGGCTCTATGGGAAGCCCAAAAAAAGTTCATCTGGTGATAGAAATTTCAGCCACTAGGTTAAAGTCAATGGAGAAAATACTCAACCAGGCGCTACTCCCACTTTCCAAATCACAGCTTCTAGGCCCTTCCTATGAGGAAGGCCAGTTTTGAGAGACAGTAAGATTACTGTTAAAGTGAAAGTGAAGGTAGACATTTTTGCAGAGAGAAACAGGATTTTTAGAATATTAGAAATTTGGAAATCTAGAGTCTCTTAATCAGAAAAACAAACAAACAAACAAAAAAAAACCCAAGAGTAATATCAGATTTAAATAAACAGAAATTAAGGGAGAATTAAAATGAGCGGGAATTGTAGAATGTTAGGACTAGGTGGAGGAACCTTAGAGATTATTCTTATTTTCAGATATCCAGTACACAAAGTAATCATTTTCTCCACCAAATAGCAGTCTTATGCAAATGCTTGGGACCTCTCCCTTCCTATACGGATAAGGAAAGTGAGGCCCAAGGGCAGAAAGTACCATATTGTGCATTTCCTTCATAAGTATGAAATGTTCACAGGTCTTTTGGGCACCTAGACATCTAGTATCCTGTTACTCCAACTTCAAAGGTCCTACCTCTGCAGTGCCCCACACTGGACCACTCTGGGCTTACCCTCAACAGAAACCCTTCATGCTGCCAACTTTTCCTCACTCTCTCCTTCCCATCAAAATTGTTCCATGTGGCTCAAGTCCTTAAAAGTCCTACTTTTTTTAGAGCAAGTATTCTTAGCCTGGAGTTCATGGCCAACATGGATGGAAAAAAATGGCAACTTTATTTTTCACTTACCTCTAATCAAAAACATTCCCTTGCATTTTGAATGTAGGCAACAAAATGCTATAGTATTAGACTTTATATCAATAAGAGAGATATAGTTCTATTAATTCAAAAAGAGGATGTAATCATTTCATTCTCTAAAGTTAGTATAAGTTTATGAGGCCTTTAGAAACAGGCCTAATGGGTTAGACATGTTACAACAGGATTTGACTATGTTTTAAGGTTCAGAGAATATCATTTTAATCATATTATATCTTAAAATGTACGATAACAATCTGTTATAATTCTACTTCTCAACTTCACTGTTAACAAAGCTTCTCTTTTCCTAAAATCTAGAAAGATAAAATAAAATAAAATTCTACTTTCTGCTAAGTGATAGAGTGCCAATTCTTTAAGGACATGGACCATCTTTTGACTTTCTTTGTAACCCCAGTGCTTATTAACACAGTAACTGGCACATAGAAGGCACCTAATAAACGTTTATTGCTGATTTACCATAATGGGTAGACTCTTAAGGAGCCTAAGTATTTGTGACACTTGTATTGGACAAGCAAGCCAGAATAATCTGGCACAGAGTGATCCTGGGCTAGATTATTCTCAGCACCTTCAGGGAGGAAAGATGGATCTTATATACAGAAAAACTGTGGGAGGCATCTAGGAGTCCTCTAGAGGAGGGCTTTGAGGAGGGTCTTGAGGAGTCTAAGGAGGATCTTGATGGGACTGAGGTCAGATTCTAGGAATGGGATTAAGGTGGGAAATTAGTGGAAGGCTACCTGGAGATGACTGACAATGGAGGGCTAGGCTAGTTTAAGGTTAACAGATTGGAGTATAGATATTTTGATAGGATCAAGTGTGGGAAGTAGCTGAACAATGGAGGGCTAGGCTAGGTTAAGAGTAATAGATTTGGGTCTTGCAATAAGGAAAGGCTTATGGCCTCAGACAAATGCCTCATCAAGTGGGAAGATTCAGAGTTCAAGGGGATTCCCAGAGCCTGTACCCCATCGTCAAGCACCCCTACAACTCCAAGCCTCAATACTTCCACCTTCCCCTATTCAGTCTATGCTGTTAAAATTCTACCCATTCTTTAAGGTTCAGCTTAAATGCCATCTCCTTTATGAAGACTTCTGGCACCTTAGTAAAGAGCCTGTTGAGACCTGCGTGTATGTGTGTGTGTGTGTGTGTGTATCACTCTTCCCCCCACCCAGGTAATTATCCTATTGTATTTTCATCTACATATATATATATATATATATATATATATATATATATATATATATATATATATATATTTGATAGTAGGCTATAAATTCCCTGAAAAGGAAGATTGTGTCATTTAATTCACAGTACAGTGTTTAGTAGGTGCTTTTTGAAATTAATAAGGACTTCAGAAATGATGGTGGACCTATAGAAAAAAATAATTAATCTAAGACAGACAATTAAATGATGCTGAGTGGGCAGTTTTTGTCTCTTTTTACCTTTTCTATCTGTCCTAATATGAATAGTTAAGTCTCTTATAATTATGTCTTTAATAATAATTTTGTGGTATATTTGAAAGGAATAGCAAGTTGTGCATAGTAGATTTACACTTTTATATGCAGTCATCTGTTTTATTGTACTATATTATGGAAATATTTGTTTCATTGCGTAAGTTAAAAATAAATTTTAAATAATTAAATTAAAATAATTTTTAATAAATTAAATTGGGGCAGCTAGGTGGCATAGCCTGGGGGAAGGACAGTCTCAAGTCAGGGAGACCTATATTACTCAGTTCAAATCAAGCCTCAGATACTTACTAGCCACATCACTAAATCCTTTTTGTCTCAGTCTCCTCATCTATAAAATGAGTCTGAGAAGGAAATGGCAAACCCCTCCAGTATCTTTGCCAAGAAAATCCCAGATGGGGTCACAAAAGGTCACACATGACTGAAAAATAAATGACTGAATGAAAAATAAATAACAGGGCTCAAGTTTTTCAAATTGGGAAGAGGGAGTTTATTGGATATCATATATTATAATCTTCATTGGCTACTGATTTCCTTTAGAACAAAACACAAACTCCTTAGCCCATTTAAAGTGCTTCACAGTATGGGCTGTCCTTCAGACCTTTCATATGCATCCATCACCACCTTAGCTCTTCTCCCATTCCTCTCAGCCCCCAACTCGACATTCCATCTCCCATCTCAGCCTTTCCAACAGCTGTATCCCACACCTAGAAAGCCCTTCCTCCTCACCTCCACCTCCCAGAATAGTTACCTTCCTTCAAAGTTCAACTATGGTGCCACAGAACAAGGAAGCCCGGCTTTATCTTTCAGGTTGTTTATGATCTTTTTCTCCTGATATTGTCTTGTATTTACTTATTTTTGCAGAAGGAAATGGCAAATTATTCTAGTATCTGCAAAAAACAAGAACAAGCAACAACAAACCAAAGAGGCTACTGAAACCCTAAACAACAACTACAAATTTACATATCTATGTATGTGCTGTATGTGAACCCACCCTACCACTCCTAGTTCTGGGACTCCTAAAGGCAAAGAGGGTTTTGTTTTTGTGTTTTCACCCCCTAGAGCTATCCCAATCCCTTGCTAATGAATATTTGTTTAGTTGAATTGAATTTTTCCTGTTTTATCAAAAAAACAGATTTTTAATATTAAAAACCCTCTTTGTTCTTTTTGTCCCTTGTCAAGGTAAAAAAAAAAGTTGTTAGACTGCGAGTTCCAAGAGAGCAGAGACTAGGCTTTTGACTTTCTTTGTATCAGCAGCATTTAACATAAGGCCTGGAGCGGAAGCTCTTAATAAATGGTTGTTGACTAAATGATTAACAAAGAATGGGAAGTAAAAGAAATAAAGCTTAAATGGAACAGAATTAGAGATTCCTGCCTCCTTTTCCCTCCTCTCAGCTTCTACTGAGAAGTGAAAGCATTTTTAAAATTACTGACTACAAATATTTACAATTTTCCACTGAAACTCTCCCACCATTCTTCTGTCACCAGAGAGGACTTTGAACTCCTATGCCCTTTTAAAGATGCTACAGTCAAGTTCTAGAAATATTAGGCTGCAGACAGTTAGTAGGGCTCCACTTTACTCTCCTGCTTAAACCACAGATAGCTTTTAGGAATCAATTTGTGGTTCCAAAGAAATGTCCTAGAATGGAACAGGAAATCAGAACTAGAAACAGAGTCCTGGTCTCACATGCAAGGAGTCCACATTGCCCATGTATTCATCTTAGAAAGTCAAGTAAAATAGCCTTTAGCACTTGTGTTCATCTGAGGTGTTTAGAACATTTGTGCAATTAATCGCCTTAATCCAGTTTTAAAAATAACCACTCACTGAAGGGGACTAAAGATTTGTGCTAAGGAAGCAATAAAATACACGCGCACTTCACTTCACTCTCCTCTGCCCCTCTCTCTTTTTCTCTTCTCTGTCTCTCTGTCTCTGTTTCTGTCTCTATCTCTGTCTCTCTGTCTCTTCTCTCCTCTGTCATTCTCTCTGTGTTTCTTTTTGTCTATAGCTAGATATAGATGTATATGTATATGTATATATATATATCAATAAATATAGATAGAGAAGGAAAGGAAGGAAGAAGGAAAGAGAGAGAAAGAGGAAAAAAGAAAGAAAAACTGTCAGAAAAGTGGGCTAATAAATTTTCCACTTAATTTGCAAGACTACATTAATTCTTGTAGGTATTTGAAAGCATGGGAGTTGAGTCCCTACAACGTTTAGCAAGTCAATTCAATTCAATTCAAAACAATAAATACTTCTGGAATTCAAGGGAACTGAAGCCAAGGATATGATAAGAAATAGAACCAAGCACTTTCTTCATTTTGTTTCACTGCTTATTTGCTTAAAAGACAGGATGGTCAATTCACAAAATCAATACATTTTGCTTTGTACTCATTTCCTAATGAAATCCTCACTGGCCTCGTAAAGAAAAGTAGGTTTATTTTTTATTTGCTTATTGACATTCTTCCAGTGTTATAGATATTCAAATACACAAAAGATCTATGATTTTGTCGGTGTGAGGAACTCTGTCTATTTTTCTATAGCTTACTTGATAAGTCATAAGAAATCCCCTTGGGCATATATATAAATTAAACTACTAGAGGCAGTATGTGAACCAAGGTCTTTCTGACTCCAAGTCAAGCACTCTATTCACTGAAGCCTACTGCTTTTATCTTATAGATAGGGAACTGGAAAGCTGAGACTTTTTATCCAAAATAAATAGTCAGACATCTAATAGACTGAATCTGAAAGCAAGACACCAATGTATCTCCCCCTCTTCTACCACATTCCCTTAGATAAATTATGTAATCTTTGTATGGTTCAGCTACAATTATCTGTAAATGATAATAATAAATAAATAAATCCTTATTGTCTTAGAACAATGCCTCCTCCTAGCTAAGTGTCTAACTTTATGGAATTCCTTTTATGATTCTGCGAAATATTTATGATACAGCATATCCCAAAAATCATAGGGCAGTTTTAAGCTTAAATTGCACTAAGACTTTTGGGACATTCTGTATAACTACTCTATGTTCAACACTCTTTTGTTTTGCAGTATATTGTAGTTCAGTGGACGGAGCACTAGATTCAAATTCTGCCTCAGACATTTACTAGCTCTGTGACTATGGGCAAGTCACTTAACCTCTCCCTAGGATTAAATTTTCACATCTGTAAAGTGAGGGAGTGGGATTCAGTGACTTCTTTCTAGGATGCTATGATAAGATCAGGGTTCATGCTACAGGGATTAGTTTTCCCTAAAAGGCAACAAAGCTGTCCTTGAAACCTGATTGGCCTCTGGCTCCCTGATACCTTCCTGGTCACCTGAAGTCTTACAGATTCCCACCCTCTGAGACTATCCCCAATTTATCTTGTATATATTGTTTGTCTACAGTTGTTTGCATGTCATCTCCCCCATTAGACTGAAAGCTCTTTAAGAAAAAGGACTGGGGTTTTTGTTGTTGTTGTTGTTTGGATTTTTTTTTTTTTGCTTTTCGTTGTATCCCCTGTTATTAGAACAGTACCTGGCATGTGGTAGGTACTTAATAAAAGTTAGTTGAGTTGCTAACTGACTCCCATGGATTCAGGGCCCCCCCAACTTGGACGAGTCTGAAGACCATGAGAGTCCCACTGCCCTGCTGACCATAGAGATGTGCTCCCATAGACAGACAAAAGATGGGTTGCATGTAGAGAAGCCAAGAACCACTGTGTCCTTGCTCTGTTACAGGAAAATAAACCTCACTTTGGTAACTGCTCAATTACTTGTGAGTACCTCCGTCCATTCCAACAGGAAGCCTGAGCTAACAGGGAGCAGCTGTTACCTGCTAGGACTACAGAGAGATTAACACTTCACTTCTAGCTCTAGCTCTAAGGCTCCACAATAAAGGGGCACACATCTAAAGCAGAATGTAAAGGCACAATAAGAAATGTACAAAGAAATCACTGTGGGAGTACAGATTCCAAAAGGAGAAACTCAAAGAAAGCTTCATGGGAGGGGTGGTATTTGAATCCAACTTTGCCTGAGGTTACACATCCAGTAAGGGGTAATCTCAAACCTAGATCTGAAGACACCACACAGGAGCAAGTAAGGTACCAGTGTTCCTTATGCTATCCCTATGTGTGCAATGAAGTACTTACTGGGCACCCATTATGTGCCCAGTACTATGGTAAGTGTTGATGTTGCTTAGTTAATGATTTTTCAGTCGAGTCTAATACTTTGTGACCCCATTTGGGCTTTCCTTGGCAAAGATACTACAATGTTTTGCCATTTTCTTCTCTGGCCCATTTTACAGATGAGGAAACTGAGGCAAACAGGTTTAAGTGCCCTGGATCTTGCCCAGGGTCACACAGCTAGTATATATCTAAGTCTGGATTTGAACTCACAAAGATGAGTCTTCCTGACTCCAGTCCCAGCACTCTGTCTCCTGCATCAACTAACTGCCCTGTGTTTGTATTATAGGACCTAAATCACTGGTCATTGAAAAATATTCATCCCTCATTGCAGAAGATGGAACAGGAAGAACAGGACCTAGGATTTCATTGGTTAAGGGAATTCCTTTTGCAAAGCAGGTCAGCACTCTCTAAAATTTATAGTCTTAGAGAGTTTCCTGGTGCGCTGTGAAGCCTAGTCCAGACTCACAGAATGTCAGAAGCAGGACTTGAACCCAGCCCTGCTTTGAGGTCAGCTCTATCCACTGTCCCATATTTCCTTCTAGAGTATAAAGACGGAATGTCGCTAGCTTGCCCTAGTCAGCCTAACAAAACTGTCAGAAAACAGGAAATTGGACCATTCTTCCTACAAGAGTAGACTCTTTGGGTAAACTTTAGCAATAAGTTCCCCTAATAATTACCTGCTTTTTCAATTACTCTACCTTAGCAGAAGCTGAACGGGGAGTGAAGGGGCCTTCACTTATTTTTCTTTCTTTCTTTTGGAGGCAATTGGGGTTAAGTGACTTGCCCAGAGTCACATAGCTAGTATTTGAATCTGGATTTGAATTCAGATTCCCCTAACTCCAGGGCTGGTGTTCTATCCAACTTACCACCCAGCTGCCCCAACTCGCTGTTCTTTTTAGTCCTTCCTCCTTCTATTTCTGTAGCACAGAAGCAAAAATCTTCCATCATTTTCTCCCCCTAAGCATTCTTAACGTGTTGGGACTTAGTTCCCATCTTTTCGAGAGCAGCATAATTTGTGGGAATGCGATCAAGGGCCCTATTCACTGAACACATGCATACTCCTTAATGGGGCCAGGTTGTGCTGGTTCCGATGGCGGATTCCCATCTCAAGTCACGCAGAAGCAACTCAAAGATTAATGCACAAAAAATAAAAAAAAAAAAGATGTATTCATTTCTCAAATAGATTGTTTCAGCAATATAGTAAGGCCATTCACTCTTCATAGCTTGTGTCAGCACTTCCATTCTAACCCTGTTTTTTCAAGCCTTTCAAACTTGGCTGTGAAACTGCCCTGTAGGCTTGAAACTCCTGAGGTGGTGCCCCTGCCAACCCCCTCCCTGGGCCATTCCGATCAGACTTTTGCTCAGTTGCCCTATGAGGAAAGGGTCTGCTCAGGACAATGTGCCAGTGGAAGTTTATGCAGACCTTCACCAAACTGTGTTTATAAAATGAAATTACATGATCTGCCTTTCAGCTGCTGTAGGGATTGCTCTTCTGCAAATCAAATAAAGATGGTTGATTTAAAAACTGCCAGCTGGAGCCTAATTTTTTTTTTTTTCGGAAGAAACACAGTTTTGGCAAATCATTTCAAAACTTGATGGGACCCACAGTAGTTTTAAAGCTAGCTGTAGATACAATAAAAGACAAGTCCTGAATCTCATCCGTGCTTGCGGGGGAACCATTGACAAGTCAATTAAGATTACTGACCCTCAGTTTTTCATCTTTAAAATGAAGGTGTTAATGATCTCTAAGATTCTAGTTCTAAAGTTATCATTGTATGAAACTCACATTCACAAAGAGCTTTAACACTGACCAGAGGCAAACCCAGCCTCAGTTAGAAAGTCCTGAGTTCAAGTCCTCCTCAGACACACACAGGCTGTATGATCTTTGACAAGTCACTTAACTTCTCAGAGTCCCAGGCAGCTCTCTAAAATTATAAGTAATAGAGCAGATGCCTGCATGTATTGATAAAAAGGGTCCCACCCCAGGGAGTTTCCTATAACAATGAAATCATGAGTTTGATTCACTCCCCATCTCCCACTCTCCCCACCTAAACCACCAATGAATGAATGAATGAAAAGAAAGGGAGGGGGAGCCTCCAAAGTGCATTTGTCTAAACAATCCTCTGAGATGGGTAGCTCTGTAATTGTTGTTTGGGTTTTACAAATGAGGAAACAGGTTCATGGAGATCAAAAGACTTGCCAGCATCACCTAAGGCTATGGGAAAAGTGCTGGGTTCTTAAAGTAAGCAAGTCACTCACCCTCCTTGGGCCTCAGGATCCTAATTTGTAAAATGGGGAGGGGTGGTGGTGGGCAGGATGGTTTCTGAAGACCCTTCCAGCTCTCACGTCCGGTGCGTTTTAAACCATACAATGCTGCATGTCAAGATGGTATGACAGGCTCAGTTCCTTGCACGTAGTAAGAGGTTAATACATCTTGGTCAAATAATAATAATACTAACTGACACTTTGAAGTGCTGCTTTAAAGTCTGCAAAGTCTTTTATGTGCCTCGCCTCACTCAATTCTAACAACCCAGAGGGAAGTGATATTGAACTCAGGATTCCACTATCCCCTGAGGAAACTGAGGCTAAAAGCAAAGGAAGGCATTGCCCAGGTCCAAACAGTACTATAAATGTGCACGGCAGGATTAGAACCCAGGTTTTAGGGACTGCTAGTGCAGGACTCTATGCATTAAATAAGTAATCTTCATTATCATAAATATGAATGAATTTAACATTTTAATGGATTCTCCCCTCTGCCCCTGGGGATCCAATGGGGTTAGGTCTAACTCTGAGCAATCCACCAAAACCTTAGGAAGAAAGAAAATTCCCATACAACTCACAGAACTTTCTCTCAAAGTATAAAGGCCTTTTATGATTTTTTTTTTCTGGTGTGCATAACATCTTGAGGCCACAGTTGCTGCAGAATAAACCTGGATCTCCACATTGTTATTCCAAGACTGGTTTAAGCCCAGAGTTCAGAGAGTTTTTCCTTTTTTCTTCTGAGTTGGTATTTCAGGACTGTGGCAGTTTAATATGGAAAGATAGGGGAAAATGAAGGGGGCTGTGTAGATGGGAACTTTCACTTCATAAGATTCTGTTTTCAGTTTCTGTTTGTTGAGACCTGGGCATGAGAAAGGGAATAATAAAGCAAATATTGGAACTCGCGGATTTATTTCATGCTAGGACATAAAGATTAGTGTCAGAATCTTTAGCATGAGCCTAACATTATTATTATTTCATTGATCATAACACCACGGCATCTAGTTCCTTGACAAAGTGATTGTTTTTATATGAACTTTCTTTTATATGTTGTCTCCCTTAATGAGAGTGTAGTTTCTTAAAAGCAAGAACTGACTTTGACTATTTGTATCCTTGGTACTTAGCACAGTGCTTGACATATAGTAAGTGCTTAATAAATGCTTTTTTACTCATTCATTCATTTTATAATTTAAATTTTTATTTTTGTTAATCTAACATGAACATTTCACAAAAAAACAAAAGATTGTGGTATCTGAAACCACTAACTTCTCTTGCATATAGTTTGCTTTTTTTAAAGTGTAGGTTAATTTTTTTTTTGAAAGCAGGCAGGGCTAAGTGACTTGCCCAGGGTCACACAGCTAGTCTCTAAAACCGATTTTTTTTTTCTTTTTGGAGGGCAATTGGGGTTAAGTAACTTGCCCAGGGTCACACGGCTAGGTTTTTGTTTGTGTGTTATGTGTCTGAGGCCGGATACGAACTCAGGTCCTTCTGACTCCAGGGCCGACACTCTACTCACTGCACCACCTGGCCACCCCTCTAAAATCGACTTTAAACTGAGTGAGGTCCTCCTTACTCTGTGCTCTATCCACTCTACCACCTAGCTGTCCCATGTACATTAAATTTAACATACTGGTAACAAAATTGTCTTGTGTCCTCTTCTGAAATTATTTTTAAAGTTTCTTTTGTGTACTTTAAAAATGCTCCATTGATGTTCTTTTCTTTCTTTCTTTTTCTTCCTTCCTTCCTATTTCTTTCTTTCTTTCTTTCTTTCTTTCTTTCTTTCTTTCTTTCTTTCTTTCTTTCTTTCTTCCTTCCTTCCTTTCTTTCTTCCTTTTTCTTTTGGAGGAGAATAGGATCTCTCTCATTACTTACTTACTGATTCCTGAACCCCTCCACTGCCATAGAAGCTGTCCCTTGTAGCAAATAAGGAAAACTATTTGGCCATGACCGAAAATGTATATCTTTTGACACATAGTAGGTGTTTCATAATTCTTACTGACTGTCCCTCCAGTCTACCACATCTCTTTAAGGAGACAGGAAAAGTATTTCATAATCAGTGTTCTAAAGACATAATTGGTTGTTGCATAGATCAGAGTACTATGGTCTTTAGATAGATAGGAAATGCATTGATTAAGTACTTAATCAATTTAAGAAATCAAATACAAGCAAAAGAAAATCCTCCCCAACTTTCAAAGAGCTTAAATTCTAATGAGAGAGGAGGAGGGGAGAACAAACACATAAAGCAGTGATAAAAAGAATTGTGGTTGGGATGGAGGGGAGGATGGTACTGGTTGTCCTGGGCTGAGCCAGGCCAGAATGAGGATGACTGATATGGGTACTTCCTTAAATGGAGATTCCTGGGACAGACTCATCAATCAACAGAGAAGACTTGTCATTTCTTACAATGCAATATTCTATAACATGTATATACCATAATTTGTTCAGTCATTAGGCAGTTAATGGGTACACATGCTATTCCCACTTCTATGGTATAACAAAAAGTAATGTTATATTTTGATACATTATGGTTCCTTTCTCTTTGAAGTATATACCTAGTAATGATATTTTACTGGATCAAAGACTATGCACACTTCAGTGACTACGGAGTTATGAGTATATATAACTCAGGTTCTAAACTCATCCTCCCAACCCACACTTGGACTAGCAGGTCAGACTCCCAGAGCTTGGTAACCATGAAGGGTTAGAGGGGAGGTTCCTAGTTCTATCACTGAAAAGCCCCAGTAGGATATATTCTCCCCAATATCATCACCAATTACTATCTTCTCAATACCATTGAACATTAATTAGCTTTTACAATGGGATATCTATTAAGAAGGTATAGTGAGGGGCGGCTAGGTGGTGCAGTGAATAGAGCGCCGGCCCTGGAATCAGAAGGACCTGAGTTCAGAGCTGGCCTCCGACACTTAATCCGCACAAACAAAAACCTAGCCGTGTAACCTTGGGCAAGGTACTTAACCCCAATTGCCCTAAAGGGGCGGCTAGGTGGCGCAGTGAGTAAGAGCGCCGGCCTCGGAGTTGGGATGACCCGAGATCAAATCCAGCCTCAGAAAATGAGCACCCACGCATAAATAATGACTAGCCGTGTAACCTTGAGCAAGTTACTTAACCCCAATTGCTTTAAAAAAAAAAAAGAAGGTATAGTGAGAATTTAAGTAGGAAAACAGTGCAAACAAGGAGTATACTTTTCCTCTATGCATCTCTGTCACTGGAAAAAGTGGGCCCAACACACTCCCCCAACAAGTGCGTTTCTGGGTGTGATATGGCCAATGGACAAGCCACTCCCTTGCTTATAGGGAAGAAGGAAACAAGCATTTATTAAGTGCCTACCAGGTGTTTTACAAGTATTATCCCATTTGACCCTCACAACAATTGGGGGTGGGGCGGTAGGTGGTCTTATTATCCCCATTTTGTAATTGAGGTAAACATATGTTAAGTTTCGGTCCACGCCCCCCAAGTTCCGTATGGGTCACCTCTTCCTCCGCAGCCTCCTCTACTTGGCACTCCCCTCCACGCCGCTGCGGGCCTCTTGCCGGCTGGGCCTCGAGCTCGCCCCGTCCCCCAAGCGACCCTGCGCCGAGCCCATGGCGCCGACCCGGCCCCGCATCGGAACCCACAACGGCACCTTCCACTGCGACGAGGCGCTGGCGTGCGCGCTGCTGAGGCTGCTGCCAGAGTACCGGGAGGCGGAGATTCTGCGCACCCGTGACCCGGCGCTGCTGGCCACCTGCGACGTGTTGGTGGACGTGGGCGGCGTGTACGACCCAATGAGACACCGCTATGACCACCACCAGAGGTCCTTCGCCGAGTCCATGAGCTCCCTGCGGCCTGGGAAGCCGTGGCAGACCAAGCTGAGCAGCGCGGGACTGGTCTATCTGCACTTTGGCCAGAGGCTCCTGGCCCACCTGCTGGACACCACTGTAGATGACCTAGTTGTGGATGCTCTCTTTGACAAGATGTATGAATATTTTGTGGAGGAGGTAGATGCGGTGGACAATGGGATTTCCCAGTGGGAGGGAGGAAAACCTCGATATGCACTGACCACCACTCTGAGTGCTCGGGTTGCCCGGCTTAACCCCACCTGGAACCAGCCAGATCAGGACACAGAGGCCGGCTTTCATCGTGCCATGGAGCTAGTACGTGAGGAGTTTCTACAAAGACTGGATTTCTATAAGCGCAGCTGGCTACCTGCCCGGACCCTTGTGGAGCAAGCCCTGGCAACCCGATTCCAGGTGGACCCAAGTGGAGAAATTATAGAGCTGTCTCAAGGTGGCTGCCCCTGGAAGGACCATTTGTTTGATCTGGAGCCTGGACTGACCCCCTTAGTGCCCATTGCATTTGTGCTCTACCCTGACCAGAATGGACAATGGAGGGTACAGTGTGTACCAAAAGAGCTTCACTCCTTTGAGAGCAGGCTGCCCCTACCTGAGCAATGGCAGGGTCTTCGGGATGAGGCCCTGGACCAGATTAGTGGGATCCCTGGCTGAGTTTTTGTTCATGCCAATGGCTTCATCTGTGGGCACCACACCAGAGAAGGTGCCCTGAGTATGGCCCGTGCCACTCTGGCCCAACGCCTAACACCTCTGCCTTCTGTTGACTCTCAATAAAAATCTCCATACAGTGACTGTAAAAAAAAACAAAAACAAAAAAAAACATATGTTAAGTTTCTGAAATAGGATTTGAACTTGTCTTCCTGACTTCAGGCCCAGTGTTCTGAAATCTACTCCCTAGCTGTCTCTAGGATGACAAGTCTAGTCTGCTAGGCTAGGCAAAGCAAGTCACTCTTTGGGGCTGACTCCTCACCACATGCAGCTACTATGGCTGCTACTGACTCTGCTGAGGGGACATTAGATGCTCCTCTAACCCTTGTAGGGTCAAAATCTGGTCTGTTCTTTCTCTAATATTCATTCACTTATGATCAGAAAAGAAAGAAGGCACAGAGGTGCCATGTGTTCATGGACACACGGAAACCAGGTAGGTTTATATCTGTAGACCACTGCAGATACAATTGCTACCTCTCCCACAGTATGTAGGTCTAGACTATTTCTTCCCTTTCACTCAAAAGTGAGGAAGAGTTCATCCATTGGAGCCTTTGGTATATACCAGGGGAGGGGAACCTGGGACCTCAAGGCCACATGTGGCCTTCTAGGTCCTCAGGTGTGGCTTCTTCAATGAGTCTAAATTTTATAGAACAAATCCTTTTTATGAAGGGGATTTGTTCTGTGAAATTTGGATTCAGTCAAAGGGCCACATGTGGCCTCAAGGCCATAGGTTCTCCAACCCTGGTATATACATTCAGTTCTAGCTCAATAGTCAAATAAAAGTCTTTTCATCACCATGCAATAAATCAACTTTTTTTTTTTCAAGGAAAAATTTACCAACACATTTACCATTTATCAACACAATCCTGCTTATATCCTACATTAGATGATAGGGTCTGCAAATCAGTATTCTTTAATAGGAAATTCAGATGAAACCTGGCATACTCTGAAGCGGAGAGGGAAAGGACCCATTGATCAGGCATTTCTACAGATTTCCACATGGATTGTAAAGCAGGTGAAGCATACTCTAAAGCAGGTGTTATTAAATCTTTCTTGTATCACATACACCTTTGGCAGTCTCATGGAGCCTGTGGACTCTCTTCTCAGAATAATATACATATACTTTAAAATTCATAATTGAAGGAAATGCTGAATTTCAGTTAGATGTTATTGAAAATAAAGATGTAATTTTTTTACTCTTCAGTCTCATGGAATTCCTCAGAATTTTATCCACAGACCCCCCCCCCCCCAGGAGTTTGTGGTCCCCAGGTGTAGAACCCCTTGCTTTAAAGGATTGGAACCTCATTGGCTATCTCTCATATACATACATATGTGTATATGTATATATAAATGTGTATATATACAGACATATATAATGTGCAAATATGTGTATGAGAGACAGAGAGACAGACTATTGGTCTCTATTTTCTATAATTCCAAGTTACTTTACAAGCAGGTGAAGAATTTGTTTTAGCTGAAGTTTAGGGGCTTCTGAATGATTCTCAGGCCAAACCAGTAACACATCAGTAACACACCTGGACCAAATGGGAAAATTTAGCTTGTGAAGATTCTTTCAAATTATGGAAGGCACATTGCTGTGCATGCTCCCAATGGTAGAGAAAGGGAATGTGAAAAAACACACGAATCTAGAGCAGAGAGGAACCTTAGAGAATACCTTGTCCAGCCATCTCACTTCATGGATAAGGAAAATAAGACCCAGAGAGTTCAAGTGACTTGCCCAAGAATTTATAAATTCCTATTTTGTAATAAAGAGGATTAGCTTCTCATTTTGGCCAACTTTAAAGTGCTATGTAAAAGTGAACTGGTATTAGTTATCCATGTCAATGTTTTCCTGTGGCTATTATTATTTCATTCTTCTCTTTCTGTTTGATGGAGCTCAGAAATGGTTCTGGATAAGCCAATGGGCCTGCTATTATTTCTTTTATATTTAGTGCTCTGTGGACTAATGCAAAAGAGGAGAAAATGACTGGTTTTTCTGTAGCTGAATAAAAAGTATTAGGCTGCAAGGTCATCCTCTATAGACTCATTGAAAGCATCTTTTGTACAACTGCAGTAACAGAAATTATGTAGAGGATGCTATGTACCTCATCCTGTTCCCACACGATTTTGATTACTTCTAGGTCATTCTACTTTGAAAGATGATGAATGACAATAGGAGGAGGCAGAGGAGGCCTTTACGACCAGCTTTATGAAGTCTTTGTGTTGATATCTGTGCTTTGACTGGTTTCTCTCCTTTGAAAATCAAGGCTTTAGAAGAAACACATTGGAGCTTTGACTTTCCAAGCCCAGGATTCCCACCTATCATATCTCCTGTAAGATACAGCATTCCAGAGAAGAATGGGAAGACATACATACCAGGCACTCCCAGGCAGAGGTGTTGGTGAGACCTCTCCCCTTGAATCCCTCCCCTCTTAGAAGATGAAGGAAAGAACCCTTTGATTTTCAAGGAAATTCCCTGGGGGGAAAATTCCACTTCAATTAAAGTCACACTAGGGGTAAGGAAATTACAAAGGTGTCTTAGCTAAGACACACATCCCTTTACACTCTGTCCTTCTTCTATCTCTGCACAGGTTCATGCATATGGAGGGGGAGAGAGGAGAGAGAGAGGAAGAGAGAGAGAGAGAGAGAGAAAGAGAGAGAGAGAGAGAGAGAGAGAGAGAGAGAGAGAGAGAGAGAGAGAGAGAGAGAGCACAGCTTCCATTTGCTACTTTTCATCAACAAAAAAGTACTGTACATCACTAATTAGACCATATGGGCTGAATTTCTCATACCAAGTCATACTTTTCCCTGTGGCATCATGTGGCTTTAGTATTTGATCTGTCTTCCAACCCCCCACTCCAAACCATTTCCTTTGTGTTTGAGGTAATGAAGTACACATGTTATGCTTGTGGGTAGATCTATGTTCTTACTCAAGACAGTAGGTGGGAAGGGGTGTATTCAGAATCACAAAACATAGAATCCTAGGCCTGAAAGAAACCCAAAGAGATCATCCTTCAAATCCATCCCAGAAAAATATTTTTCATTCATTATATTACTTACTGAAAGATGGTAGAACCTGTGCAGGAAGACAGAAATGGCTGGAGTTCTTGAGTCAACAGGAGTGAAGACCACAAGATCAAATATCTTCAAAATCTGAATTGTGATCTAGAGGGTGAACAGCTGTTTCTGTCTTCGATGAGACTAAAACAAGGAATAGTAGTGTTAAAATGCAATATGAGGGATTTTAGTTGATTTTAAATAACTACCTGATGTGGGGTGCTAAGACAATGGAGTGGGTAGTTGAGGGAGGATGTGGAATTTCATTTCTGAAAGGGTATAATTTAA
This sequence comes from Gymnobelideus leadbeateri, assembly GCA_011680675.1. Classification (NCBI taxonomy): domain Eukaryota; kingdom Metazoa; phylum Chordata; class Mammalia; order Diprotodontia; family Petauridae; genus Gymnobelideus; species Gymnobelideus leadbeateri. The sequence continues at coordinate 400,041 of WOXC01008312.1, forward strand.
TAAAAAAAATTACATAGTCAAGTATTTCTCAAACAATAATGTCAAGACAGCTATTTCCATATGTAGGCCCATACTCTCCCACCTCCATGAATTTTCCCAGGCCATCACCAGTGCCTGGAGAGAACTCTCTCTTCAGCATCTATAGTTCCCCCATAATCTACCCAACTATGAACTCTTCCTTCTCAAATATTCTTATAGCATTTTATAATGGAACTTGCCATTATACTTACATGAAGGTGTTGCTAGAACCAGTAATTGTTAAATTTTCAGCATGAGGATTTATACCTCAGAATTTGGCAAATGCTACAAATTGGGGCTTGATCTAGTGTTTTGTTGATTGTCTACACTTAAAACAATGGAGAAAATGTCAATAATGAAGATTAAAATTAAAAGTGAGTTGTGTAAACATTTTGGAGAGCCAGTTGTTAACCATCACCCCTCTGCATACATGTTATATTAGATTATGGGTCCACAGATGGGCATTTGACTTTTTCCCATATGGGTAATTAGGGTTGATTCTTTTGAAGTGGGAGAGAAGAAATGGATCATAGGATCATAAATGTAGAGGTGAAAGAAGTCTCAAAAGCCATTTAGTTCAACCCTCTCATTTTACAAATAAGGAAACTGACACCTAGAAAGGTTGAGTGATTTGTCCAAAATCACATTGACAGTAACAGAGGTAGGGTCTGAAACCATGTCCCCTGACTCTGGAATCAATGCATTTCCCACTGTGTTATGCTACATCCCATTATGTAGAATTAATTCATTAAGGGGCGGCTAGGTGGTGCAGTGAGTAGAGCGCCAGCCCTGGAGTCAGGAGGACCTGAGTTCGGATCTGGCCTCAGACACTTAACGCACACACAAAAACCTAGCCGTGTGACTTTGGGCAAGTTATTTAACCCCAATTGCCCTTCAAAAAGGAAAAAGCAAAAAAAGAAAATAATAATTAATTCATTAACACATTAATTAATTCACTTGCACAAAAGCAAGTGAAAACAGGAGCATCTGGAGGACCTCACCATCTTCCATTTGGACTATGAACTGGACATCTTGTGTCCAACACCCATGGTGAGAATGCGCTTCCCTTTGTTATCACACTCAAATGAATACTTATACATAAAGAATGTATGCATTTCCCACAACCACCATGATTATCCCCTATCTCTTTTCATCAGCATAGCCTTTCTTTCCAACACCATCTTAACTCATTTTCAAGGTTCAGTGTAGACTATTGCTAACAATCCGTTCCACCCAGCTGGTATCCCAATGACTGCTTTCCAGATTTGTGAGCCATAGAATGAAAAAAGAACAAAAGGTTAGAATCCCATCTGTCTTGAATGGCCCCTCCTGAATATGGGATGATTAAATAGAGGTCTTTCATGACTCCAGGATTAAGACCTGAAAAAAGTTCTATTACTAGACTGTTTAAGCCAAATTTAAAGTCAAAGAATCATATAATTTCTTGTGGATTTAACGTGATTGGGATTCTTTCTACTCAGATATAGTACCTTGCAAGGGGGGATGGGGGTGGGGGCTTTAATACCTTGTTTCAGTGTACTTAAGGAAAGATATTTAAGAAACCTTAGTTGCTATGGAAAGAAGTTACTTTCCATTCTATACTGGAAATCCTGATTTTAAGTGAAATATTTTACATAACATGCATCATTTTATTAAGATACAGGCATAGACACAGGTCAGACACCAGGATTTTCTAGGATCATGAGTTAGGTCAGGACAGCATTTGATCCATGTATGATACAGAGTTGTGCAAAATTTAGAAATCACTATTGGGAAGCCAGTTTGTACAGGAAGAGGTAGTACTATTATTGGGAATCCTCAGGCAAAAGAAATCATATTAGAGAACATGGACAAAGCTTAAAATCCAAATAGGTTGCCCAAGGTAGTCATTTGATAGATGCAAGTTGAGCAGGAAAATAAAGGTAGAAGTAGAGTCAGAATGACCAGGAAATGGCTGGGAAACATAAGGAAATAGAGAACAATGTGTTGACTGAGTGCAAGTAACTCAGGGCCCAAGAGGCAGGAAGGTGGGTCCACCAACACCCTAAGCAATGTATATATTAGTTATAGTATATATTAGTTATATATATATATATATATATATATATATGTGTGTGTGTGTGTGTGTGTGTGTGTGTGTGTGTGTGTATAGTATATATTAGTCCCAGAGTTTTTTGTCCTCTGTCCCAGCTTTTTCTTTTTTTTGCTTTTTGGAGGGGGGAAGGCAAGGCAATTGGGGTCAAGAGACTTGCTTAATTTGAACTCAGGTCCTCCTGACTCCAGGGCCAGTGCTCTATTCACTGCACCATCCAGCCACCCCCTCTCTGTCCCAGGTTTAATCAACCCTTCTGGCATGGGTTGATAATAGCTAACAGGTCCCTATGATTTTTAGAGAAAATCAAGATTCTATACAGGTGCTAGTCATTGCAGTCGAAGACCAGCTTTAATCAACCTTTCTGGCATGGGCTGATAAGAGCTAATAGGTTCCTGTGATTTCCAGAGAAAAGCAAGATTCTAGAGATGCTAGTCATTGCAATAGAAGACTAGGCCCCCAGGAATCCTTCTTAGTTCTAATAATGGGATAAAGGGCAGGAATTTCTCAAAAAGCCAAGTCATTTTTTTCATTAAAGACTCTCCATTTTAAATGCCCTTGAAAGATTTCATGCCTCAGGCAAAGAGGTTTGACTACTATGACCTCTGTGTTCCAGCTCTTAATTTATAATCTATGATTTTCTAGCACTTTTATAAACAGGGTTTATGGAGTCAAATATCACTTGGACCCATTGTGGCAGAATTTTATGGAAGTAGTATGATTCATATAATAATTAAAAAAAAATCAGCCCATTAAATTTAGAGGCAGAAGACTCAAGCTATGAATCTGGATATGCTAATAGTTAAATGTGCAACCTTGGACAACTCATTAGTTCTTTGAGACTCACTTTCCTCATCCATAAATTAAGGGATGGGGAATCTGCCCAAGTTTTCCACTCTTGTACTAGATAATATCTAAAATGCCTTTAAGGTCTGTTCTTCCTTGAATTATTTCTTTTTCATTTTTGTTTCCGAGCCCTCAGTCAGCACTTGCTCTTGCCTAAACTACCATGTTTACTTCCTTCGATTCCCTAATATGGGTCAGACAAGCTGACCTACTCTTTATCAAAGCTCATTTTTCAACACATTGAACTGTCCTTAAGAGAGATACTGTATTTACAAGTTATCTCAGATTTGTACAGCCTCCCTGGAGTCAACCCTGACTTACTGTTCTGGGGTTATAGTGCATTTATGAATAAATCGGGGAGAGAGGGAGAGGAACCTAATTTTATTTTTGCTTTATTCTGCAAAGTCATTACCTTGTCTCCTGAATACCTCACTTGAGTTTCTGTTCAAGTCACTGAAGGGTAATAGGGCTTTGATCATTTTCTTCTTGGAACATATTGCAAAGATATTGACTTTGAGATTTGGTCCCCTTGTCTTCACCCCACCAGATAGAAATTCAAAAGTCTTTTTGACATTAACAAATAATTGTGTGTTCATACTGAGAGGGCAAGGGAGGTAATTGAGGGGTCAGAGCAGCAATCTCTTTGCTAGAATCAAGAGCAATAAACTTTGCCTGGGAAGAAGATCAGTGGAGTTTCAACCCAGACAACCTCTATTTTCCCCTTTATTCTATATGGGAATATTACAAAGGCCTCCTAATTAATAAACCTTTTGGTGCAGCAGATCTAGGATGGTCTTTCCTCTTCAGAAGGAGTCTCACAGCCCAACAAACATATGTATTCTTGGCAGCTTTTCAAGTCATGTTTATTAACTAAGTGCTAGGGCAGAAGGAGGATTTTCTTGCCAATAGGATTCATAGGACACAACACATGAAAGAACATCGAGGAATCAACCATTTCCACACCACATGTACAGTCACTGACTAACTTCAACTTAGTTGATGTTGTAAGCTACATCATCAGCCACAAAACTAACTAAATAAGTTTGTGCCCCTGGGACTTAACACTGTCTCCCAGTATTATAAGATGCCAGGTTGGAGCCAATCCCCACTGCCATTCACAGGCCTAGAGAAACTGCCTGCTGGCTAGTGGAAGGAAGACAACATCATCTCCAACTTCTCACCATTTTGATCTCACTAAACCTCTGAGTGTGGACTACCTCAAGTCTTATTTCTGGGAACCTAAGACATCAAGGAAACTGTTTTAGTTAGCATTACAGCATAATGTTTCTGGAAAAAATCCAGTGGCATAAAAAAAGTGGGGGGGGGAAAGCAAATCTGTTACATAAGGAGGATGCATGCAAGTTTTCCCCTTTCTCCTACTGACATTCTTCTCTTTTTCTCCTTTCCCTGTTTCCAAAGCTAGAAATTCTAACCTGGAGCTATTTATTTCACCTCTTACCCTAAGTTTTCTCATCTGTAAAATGAGGGAAATGAACTAGGTGTTCTTTAAGGTTCTTTCCAGCTCTAAATCCCACGAATCCTCTCTCCCTAATACCAATGTCCTGTTCTTGTGGATGGTAAAGACAAGACCGGAATAGGAGGGAGTGTACCAGGGTCAAGGAAGGTGACAAAACTGGCACAGACTAAGCACTTAGCATTATACAGCCACCCCTTAAGAGTGCTCCAAATCCATCAGTCATCATGGAAAAATTAGAGGCTTTGCTGGATTCTGGCCTCTTCAAACAGATCATCTGAACTCCTTAATGGACTCCATAATTCAGCATTTGGGCGAGGAGAGCTTCAAACCAACAAACCTGTCTCTACAACAGATTGTTGGATAACTTGGAACTAGCTGAGAGGAACAAGTCAAAACAATAAGTTATTTCATGAAGGGGATAAGATTAATCTTGAATGATGCCCAAGTGTGACTCACCCTGTCAAACATTATATATGATCTCCTTAAGCATGAGGCCCCAGTCCACCGAAACTCAGCTTTTCAATGGCCTGTGCAGTAATGCCTTATCCCTTGCCCCTGGCTGGTCTTTGTTGTTATTGTTGTTGTTGTCATAGGCTATATAACTTACTGAATAATGCAATTTGACAAGGAATGTTCTCTACCTGTGTTTTGTGCACAGCGTTGTTAGTACAACCAGAGGGATAGAGGCCCTCTCATTGGATGTGTGAGTCATAGGATCAAAGCTGGAAGATACCTTAGAGTCCATCAGATCCAACCCTCATATTTTACAGTTGAAAAAAAAAAACCCTAAAGAGATTTAGTGAGGGGTGGAAACAATCATTTGTTAAGCACCTACTATGTAAAGGGCACTAGGTCAAGTGCTTTATGAATATTGTTTCATTTGATGCTAGGATTACATAGTTCTTAAGTGTCTGAGTCAAGATTCAAATTTGGGTCTGGTCAGTTGATAAACATTTATCAAGCACCTACTATGCCCCAGGAAATGTACTGAGTCCTAGAGATACAAAAAAGGCAAAAGAGATTCAGCCCTTGTTCTCAAGGAATTCACAGTCTAATGGGAGAGATAACTTGCAAACAAGTATGTGCCAACAAGCTATATAAAGGATAAATGGAAAATAATCAATAAAGGGAAGGACAGAATTAAGAGGAATTAGGAAAGGCTTCCTATTGGAGGTGGAATTTTGGTTGAGACTCTAAGAAAGCCAGGAAATCCAGGAGCCAGATATGAAGAAGGAGAACATTTTACCTTTGTGGGCCAACTATTAAAAACACCTAGAGTTCAGAGATGGAGATTCTTGGCAGAAGAACAGCAAGGAGGTCAACATCACTGCATTATAAAATATATGGGGAATATGAAATGTAAGAAGAATGGAAATGTTTGGGGAGTTTATATGAAGGATTTTGAACACAAAATAGAGGATTTTTCATTTGATCCTGAAGTTGATAGGGAGCCACTAGAGTCAACTAAATGGGGGGATGGCATGGTCAGAACTGTACTTTAGGAAAATCACTTTGACAGCTGAATGAGGCATGGACTAGAACAGGGAGAGACACGTCTAGGGCACCAATCAGAAATTGTGAGGCGGTAAGAGCCCATATCAGGGTGGTCACTGTGTTAGAGGAGAGAAAGGGACATATGCAAGAAATGTTATGAAGATAAAATCTACAGGCATTGGCAACAGATTGAATATGGGAGGGTGAGGGATGAGACAAAGTGAGCTTTGGATAACACCTGGGTTAAGAGCCTGAGTGACAGACTGGCCAGCTACTATACCACTCAGAGAAGAATTGAGGGGTCAAAGGACTGGAGGTTGTACTGTGGATGAAGAATAGAGTTTTATAGAGGAAGGCAGAGAGGAAGGTGAAGAGCCAATAGATGTGATCAGATAAGGAATTCAAGAATTCTTGAACATAGGGGTTGTGTATTTGTGGGTGATGGCAAGATCCAGGGTGTGACTATTTCTCTGTGTGGCTGCAGTGGAGTGGAGGAGTAGCTCATGGGAGATGAGTAGGTTGAGGTATTGAGTGTTCAGGGGTTTTGAGGGAGAAATAATATGTGTGTTGAAGCCTCTAGTATGACAGGAGTTGTAAAGGAGAGAAAAATCGTGAGCCAGGTGTCAAACTCACAGAGGATGGAAGAGGAGCAATATGGAGGTCTATAGACCACAGGTAGCAGGATATTGATTGGGTGGTAAATGAAGAGCTTGAACCTCAAAGGAAGAGGGGATTCTGAGTAATGGAGGAAGGCAGACATGACTTGGAAGTGGCAATGAGGAGCAAGAAGTATTCCAACTTCCCCACCTCAACCAGTAAACTCAGGAGAAGAGGTGAAGGTGCAACCAGTATTGAAAAGGATATTGGGGGATGTGTCATCAGGGGAAGTCAGGTTTCAGTAAGAGCTAGGAATGGGAGAGGAAAATGAAGGGAAATTTGTTGCCAATGGAACAGGCATTCATTCCCGAGGGCATAGTAGACAGATTAGGTGGAGCTGGGTTGAAACTTTGGGGTAGGAGAGTTGACAGGGATGGGAATGAGGAATCTGTTGTTAGAGGTTGTGGAATGGGGTTTGGATGATGATCTATAAGAGTTCAGAGCCACGGGGATGTGAAGAGTATTACCGGATATGAATGTTCCTCACTGAGTGGAAAGGCACACTCCTCTACCCTCAAAAGACAGACAGCAGGGGATATGAGGGCAGAAGTCAGAGGGCTTCTCTTCTTTTCACCACATATTCACCCCATCCCAGTTGCAATACTACGTTGGCAGCAGGAGGTAAAAGTTACCTTATGCTGGCAGAGATGGAAGTGTTTGTTTTGGGGCAGATGGAAGATGCTCAGCCTTTCCTCTTTCCACACATTGTGCCCAGCAGGCAGTGGAAGGCTCAAAGCACTAGAATACGAATGCTTAGGCTTTTTCTCCTGAGGAGGATGTCTATAAGGCGGTAGCAAAAAGTGTCAAACTCTCTGGGCAGAATTTCATTTCTAACTATCTTTCCTTACCAAGGGTCAACTAAGAATATAATTCACGATTCCCTTCTCATCTCCCATCCTATGCCTCCAATCCTGAACTTCATTTGTGGCACTGAAGTCTTATGAATTCATTCCTTATGGTACATCTTTTAACACTAACACCTAAAGCTAAGGCAACTAGGTAGCAAGCACAATGCATAGAGCACCAGGTCTGGAGTCAGAAAGAGCTGAGTTCAAATAGGACCTCAGACACTTAGTAGTTGTGTAACCCTGGGCAAACCACTTAAGCTTGTTTGCCTCAGTTTCCCCATCTATAAAATGAGCTGGAAAAGAAAGGATGTCAAACCACTCTAATATCTTTGCTAAGAAAACCCCAAATGGGGCCACAAAGAGTTAGAATGAAACAAGTGAACAAAAAAGTTAACTCAGAGTATGTGTTCTTTGAAGAATGACGAGGACTCCTTTTTTTCCCACCTATGTATGTATTCATGGCATAACAGGTGGTTAGTATTTCAAGAGACTTCTGGGGAGAAGGAAGACAAGAGGAGGCAAGAGCAGTGAAGGTGTCTAGGAGCCTAGGAGTCAGTAGCTGTTCATAGAGCAAGGAAAAAGGCACCTTAAAACTTAGAAAGGTGCTGAGATCACCTGGGATCTGAACATATATGCAGGGGTTTCCTTCCTCAAATTTTCCAACTGTCTTCTCTGACTAAAGTGAGACTTTGTCCAAGTCTTCTTTACAGGAATGTAAAAAAAGAAAGAAAGAAAGAAAGAAAGGAATACTAACAATGTAATCTGTGATTTGGACTGGTCTACCAGAAATAATTTTAATATTAAGTTAATTTATATCCAACCCATGTCTAGCTTGAAGAAAGAAATATCCAAGTTGTCATAGTCTCACCCCTCTTCCACCTCCCTTAGCCCCTCCTTGGGACATGGTTCTCTTCCCCAAGACAATTGGAAGTAACATTTGTTGTGTTTGTCCTTGAAAGAGGGAGGGTTGTGCAAGGTCAACAACCTCACTTTCTCCTCCAGGGCCAGATTTTCATCAGGATGACTGGAGGTGGCCCAGAATGCAATGGGAGAAGTAACATTTATATGAATCTTGAATAAGGAAAAGATCATGATATGCTTTAAAAAAACAGTTTTGAATTAACATTCCAGAACTACCCTGTTCCTTTCTGGACCACTCCCCTAATAAAGATTGAAAAGACTTACTTCCTGTGATCTATATCTTAACCTTGAATTTTAAAAAAGGATAATGTCCTTGGGGAATGAGTCCCGGCCCCAATCAACTCCAGGTGGGTGGGAAGACAATGATTCCATTGAAACTAGTTGTATTAAATTCCACATATTGACATAGAAAAATCACAAGTTAACATTATCTATTTTGTATTGTTTTGTTTTGTTTTCAAACATTTCCCAATTTTAATCTGTTTCTGGCTACACTCTGGAATTTTGCTAGTTGTTGAGACCTGGATAGAGAGTTTGACATCTGATCTAGACTAGAGTTAAGTTTGCTTATCTCTATTACTCCATTTCAAAGGTAGGCCCCAGCTTTGTTCTTCCCATTTTTCTAAAAGCAAAAGCCTTAGAAAGAGTGTTAGACGGGGGAAAAAATAGTTTTTCTTAGTATTTCAAGAGAAAAGGGGGAAAAAGAGATTTTAAAAATGTTTCCAAAGGAGTCATATGATTTGAGAGGTTTGAAATATAAACTATTCTAGAGAGGAGAATAAAGGATCAGGAATATAGGCCATGATTGCCTTTTGTCCCTTTACTATACATTTCTATCCTGAAGAAATGTCATCTTTTTTTTTTTTTTTGCCTTTTTGGAGGGCAGTTGGGGTTAAGTGACTTGCCCAAGGTCACATGGCTAGGTTTTTTTGTGTTAAGTGTCTGGGGTCAGATTTGAACTCTGGTCCTCCTGACTCCAGGGCCGGTGCTCTATTTACTGTGCCCACCTAGCTGCCACAAGAAATGTCATCTTAATTCAATGTTGTTTCCAGCCTGGGTCAGATGGAATGTTGAGCAAGTGGATATCTGGATCTCAGTTACCTTCAAAATTCCTAAAATTACCTGGATAGACTAACCACTTTCCCTCTAAATGTTCCTCAGCAACTGTCTAAAACTATAAAATTACCAAGATGTCAACTTGTACTGGTAAAGGAAGTATTTCCTGAAAAAGGAATAGCAGATCTTTCCACAAGCCCACCTATCTCCACTCTTCCCACCCCCCCCCAAAAAAAAAAATTTATAAAGCAAGTTAATGATGAAGTCAGGAAAATAAATTTCAGCCATGGGACTTGTTCTTTAAGGATTTTTTGCTATCCTCTTAACTCTAGTCAACCTAAGGGATTTAGAAATGTTGAGAAAAGAGGTAACTGAGATTGTGAGCTCCCCCAAACTGTTTGTCAGCAGGGTGAGAGGTCTGTCTCCCCACAGACTATGTGAGGATTCAAAGAGATGTCTCCTCTAGCTCTGATATTCTAGGCTTCTTCAACATGTAGACACAAGCAAGCAATGGTCACAGAACCTTCAGTTGTGGCCATAGAGAAGTCTTTCACTGTGTGTATATTGGGTTATAGGGTTACATGGTTTCAATTTGGATCAGAGATCTTATAGTCAATGTATGACATCTCCACATTGAGATTCTTCTTGCTATGGTAAGTGACTAGTTAATTTCATATATGATGATAATTAAATCTGTGTTTTAAAGGAAGAGGAGTGCATTAAGTAAAGGGTTCAGGAGGCGTTGGGTTAGACAAAAGTATCTGATTTGGGCCAAGTATATAGCTTGACTGAGAGAAGTAAGGTCAGACCAGGAGAAAGACCCAGAAGACTAGATAAAAACAAGTGCAATCTCAATGACCAGAGGAGCTCAAAGGAAACTTAGATTGTACCAAAGATAGGAATAGCATGCAATTAAAATGAGAATAGGCTTCCTAAGGAACCAGGGAAAGGACCAGACTGGAAAAGGACTGACTATAGAGAGATGTAGGGTGAGACTATATATAGAGATATCAACAGAATCATAGAATATCAGAATTGGAAGTGACTTCAAAGGTCATCTAGTCCATCCAGTTCTGGAATAAGATCCAACTATACTTCACACAAGTGGTAATAAGGTCTTTGGTTGAATATTTCTACCATTCTATTGGTAAACATTTGTTGTTGTGTCATTTTCAGTCATGCCCAACTCTTTGTGACCCCTTTTGGGGTTTTCTTGACAAAGATACTAGAATGTTTGCCATTTCCTTCTCCAGCTTATTTTACAGATGAGGAAATTGAGGCAAACAAGGTTAAATGATTTGCCCAGGGTCACACAGCTAGTAAGTGTCTGAGGCAGGATCTGTGCCATCTAGCTGGCCCAATAAACATTTACTGGGTGCCTATTATGTCTTAACCATGTGCTAACTATTAAGGATATAAAATAAAATTAAAGTTTTAAAAGATGAATCAATCACTGGTCACAAGGAGACTTTGTTCTAACAAAGGAGAAAATGAGTGTGTTAATCCAAAATATGTAAAATACATATGAAAATAATTTCTCCAAATCAAAAAACTGTAGTTAGATATATGCTGGTTTGAGAAAGGGGGAACCAGTAGGTGAGGGGATCTGGAAAGGTTTCATTTAGGAAGTGATGCTTGAATGGCATCTTGAAAAAAGAGGAGGATACTATGAAGCAGAGGGGAGAAAGGAGTGAGAGATGGACAGTGTAAGGGCACAGAGAAGAAGGATAGAATGTGATGTGTGAGGAATACAGAGAAACTTGGTTTCATTCAACTGGGAAATAAAGGGGAGGGAGTCATGCACAATGAGATTGCTCCACAAGCTTTCTGAATCTTGGAAAGCATATGGTTTTGCACCGTCCTAGTATATTTATCGTGGAACGTTATGCCACTATAGTTATCTATATTGGTATCTTACTCATCTAGTAGACTGTAAAATGCCAATATAGGTAACTAACAGGGTATATGTCTTATTTAAATTTTGTATCTAGCATAGTTCTCCAGTAGGTGCCTAATAAATGTTTGCTGATTGCTTGATTAAAAGCTCCCTTAACAATTTTCTCTCTTAGGCTAAGACAGTGAGCTCCAACTAGTCTCCATGCCTATAATTGCTCCCTCTTATATATTTCATATTCTTGCTTTTCAGTTCCCATTTAGTGAAGCAATTTTTGTCTATTATTGTCATTTCTCAAGTCAACAACTGGCCTTGGAGTACTGCTATTGGTGACTTAATAATATGAGGAAATAAGATTAAGTTCATGTTTTGGAAGCCATTGTTACAGGTAGGAATCTCAAGGATGTTGTTAACAAAGGTGGATAAAGTCATAGCCTCATTTTCGTTTGGGAATGTTCATCTTCTCTTAATAAGGAGGGATTAATATACATATTTGGTATATAAAATTCATACTTTATTAGTCAGACTCAGGGATATATTTCAGGTTGAGAAAGAAACAACAAAGTATAATTCCTCCTTCATATCTCCTTGGCTAAAGGGAGGAAAATAGGCATGGTGGGGAATATCCAAGTCATCTTTCATTGACTAGAAGGACTAGAAGGATAACTCAGAAACACAGTCTAGCCTTACTCCTGGTTCAGCCCCAGCTCTGCCCTCAGAATTTTTTTCCCCCTTCTCTCTTTTTTTTTTTTTTTTTTTGCTTTTTGAAGGGAGGAAGGCAAGGCAATTGGGGTTAAGTGACTCTCCCAAGGTCACACAGCTAGCAAGTGTGTCAAGTGTATGAGGCCAGATTTGAACTCAGGTCCTTCTAATCCCAGGGCTGGTGCTCTATTCACTGCACCACCTAGCTGCCCCACCCTCAAACCTTCTTAACAGCTACTTGGACCTCTTGGGACACAGTGTTCAGAGTCAGTTCCTCTTCAGAAGTTGTCACATCAGGTGAATTGAGAAGAGAACAGAGTGAAAATTTTTGAGAACGAAGATGAATCTGAAAAGGAAAAGTAGGGTCCAGGTACCATAGCATATTAGAGTAAGTTGGACTATGAAAGTAGCAGGCAAGAGGTAACCAGGTGCCAAAAGGACCAGAAAAAAGATGCAGAAATTGGAGATCTAAACCATGTAGTGGAACAGAAACTGAGCAGGGAATTCAGAACCAGGAAATCAGGTTTCAAAGGTTAATCATAAAGGTATCAAAGGTTAGCCGAAAGGAAATAATGAAATGTAGGTAGATCCAGCCTCAGTTAGGAAGCCTTATATACTTTCTACTGAGGCTGAAAACAATTCCAGGACATGGGCTGCTCAGGGACTACAGAGGGGAGCATATGAACTGACCATAAGGAGAAGAACAATGGGCAAACCTGGCAGGCTGGTGAATTTCTTGGAGAGATGTGAAGGTAGATAGTGAGAACAGCTCTGCCTGAATAGGTAAGAATCACAACTCCCCTGGAAATGAAAGTCCTACAGGACTGGTGTGTACTAATTGTTTAACAGGGTAAAGGAACATGCTTTGATAGGTCAAGATGGGAAATGCTCCAGAATCCTATAAATTATTTCTGCTTATTGAGTGCTGAATGCACAAGTTCCAGACATATATAAATAATGTATTTGTATAAATAATTAAAAGCACAAGGAAAATTACCTAAGCAGGAAGCTGATCTAAATTTAGCAGGGGTATTAGTATAAAAAACTCTGATCCCACCATTCTTTTCACCTAGTCCCACCCCTTTTTTTGTATTGTCAGAACTAAAGATGAGAGAAGGTTGATATTCAGCAGAAAATTATAATGAGCATATTTGTAAATTAGCATCCTGCTTATGATCAAAGTAATTATATATTTGCTTTGAATTAAAGTTTCTACCTTCCTGGAAGCTGCTAGCCTATCCTTGAAATAGCTAAAGTATTTTAATATTCTTTCAACAAAAAAATATAAGCCCATATGGGCAGCACTGTGAGGGATCCAAAGATAAGACAAGGTCCCTACCCTCAAGTAGTCTAAAATCTTGTAAGGGAGAAAAGAAATGGATATGAGTACATGTAGCTGAAATCTATATAATACTTCATGATTACAAAGTACTTTCCCATATGTAACCTCAGCTGATTCTCATATTAAGTCCAGGGGTAGGTAGCACAAATATTGTCATCAGGATATTACAGACCAGGATACTGAGGCTCAGGGTAGTTGTGACCTATCTAAGATCACATAGGCTATAAGCAGTAAAGTCAAGACTTGAGTCTCCAAGCCTAATGCTGTCTCCACTGCCTTCCATTAATAATAATAATACAAGGTAGAATGTATAATGTCATAAGAGAGGTATGGAAAAGGTGCAGGGGGTAATCATTTTTTTTAATTTTTATTCATTTAACTTTTAATTTATGGAATAAAACAATCATTTCCATAATTTAAAAAATGATTGAACATGAAACTGCAAATCTATTATGTATAACTTGCTATTCCTTTTCAATATATAATAAAATTATTGTGCAAATTTCTTTTTTCCCTTTTTTTTCAATCCAGGAGCAGGAGGAGAGGGTGATATTTGTATTGGACTGAAGCATGGATAGGATTTTGACAAACAAAGTTACAGGGGTCAAGGAAGACATTACAGGTGAAAGGGGACAATATGGACAAGGAAATTAATCATGAAGTATGTTCACAAAGTAAGAGAATAATCTAGTTTATCTGCAGTAAAGAGCATGCAAAGGAAAAGTGATGAGAGATGAGGTTGAAAAGAAGCTGGAGTCAAATCCTAGAGAGCCTTGAATGCCAGACTTTACTTAGTAGGCAGTAGGATACTACTAAGTTGTTTTTCTTTTTGTTTTCTGTTTTTATTTTAGCAGAAGGGCAACATGATCAGAACTGTGCTTTAGTAAGATTAATGTTGCAGTGTTGAATAGAGTGTATTATTGTGAAGCAGGGTAGGAGAGCTTAGAAGCAAGAAATTCAGTTAGGAAATTGTACAAAGTCCAAGTCAAAGGTAATGAGTAAGAACTTGGTCATTGGATAGGAACAATGAGAATAGCACGGAGAAAAATTCAACAAATAATTATGGAGGTAGAGTTGAAAACACTTGGCTATTAATGGGATAGGGCTCAAGGGGAGACAGAATAGTCATTGTTCTTTCATTCATTCAACAAACACTCATTAAATATATATTTATCATAATGCGTATCATAATGCACTGTCCCAGATGTTTGAGGAGACAAAACATTTATATGACATGGTTTCTACTAGCATCATGGAATTTATAGCCTAGTAGACTGTGATATATTTGGGGTCAAAGACAGCTCTTGGGTTTCAGACCTGAATGACTGGAAGATATTTATGCTATTAACAGAAAAATGGAAGTCAAAAGAAGATTGCCAAGTGGGAGAGGTAGGTCAGGGCATTGGGGAGAAGATGATGAATTTAAGCTTAGCACCTTAAATTCAACATGTTCTAAGCTAACCTCATCATCTTCTCCCCAGTGCCCTGGCCCACCTCTCCCCACTTGGCAATCTTCTGTTGACTTCCAATAGGAAATACATGTCCAGTGAATAGTTGAAAACATTCATCTGATCAGGTCATTCCCTTCCTTGTCGAGTTCCAGTGGCTCCCTCTTGTTCTCAGAATAAAATACAAAATCCCATTCAGCTCTTAAAAGTCCCTCATTATCCCTTTCCAGGATTTGCTGTCATGTGTCACACTCATATCTGATAAGTGAGCTTTTGTCTCATCTTGCTTGGAACCTGGCCCATGTATCACTTCCCAAGCATTTTGATGCCATCCTCCTTAAACTCCCAGCCATCATTCTCATCTCCTTACAACCAGAACCTCAGACTTTGCCCCCAGGGACTCTAAGCTCTGATAAATGAGCTTTCACATTCTTGTCCATATCTAGGCCTCTACACCATTTCCTGGCCATAGCAACACTACAATTTTGCAGCTCCTTAACAAGTCCTTTTTATGTGTTATCTTTCCTGCATTTGAATGTAATTCCTTATGATCCTGGGCAAGTCATTTAACTCTGTCTGGAAAATGAACTAGAAAAGGAAATGGCAAAACACTCCCATATCTTTGCCAAGAAAACTCCCAAAAGTGGGTTTTCCTTGTAAATAGAGATGGGCTTGCTAGCTTGTATTAGCTATCTCTTAACTCAGTGCCTGGCATATAGTAAATGCCTAATTAATGTTCTATCTATCATCTGTGTCTGTCTGTTGGTCTGTATTCTCTATGTCTGTCTATTATCTGTGTCTGTCTATCTATCTACATATCCCCTATTTCTGTCTATCTGTCTACCTAACATCTATCTTCATCTACTCATTGCTCCAGCCAAACTGGCCTACCTGTTCTTTCTTGTAGACAACATTTCTTGTCTTTCTGCTGTTGTACAAAGCTATCTCCCCTCTTCCTCAGAGAATCATGAATTACATTCAAAGTTTACTTCAAGCACCACCTTCTACAAGAAGCCCGTCCTGATGCCCCTCCTTTCTAGTGCCTTCCCTGTCTTACTCTTTGGAAATTTTTTTAAATGTTTCTTTTAGATAGATGAGAGAGAGAGAGAGAGAGAGAGAGAGAGAGAGAAACACACAGAGAGAGAGAAAAACACAGAGACAGAGAGAAACACAGAGAGAGACAGAGACAGAGAAAGAGAGAAATGGATAAATGGATGGATGGATAGAGATCTCTATATAGATCTATCTCCTTGTGTTTATGTGATTTTCTGACAAAGAATTTAATCTCCTTGACAATAGGGATTTTTCCATTTTTATCTTTGTTTCTCTAGCACATTGCTATTGCTTGGTCATTAAGTTGTACCCAATTCCACATGACCCCATGGACCATAATGTACCAATACTGTCCATGGGGTTTTCTTGGAAATTGGAGAGGTTTGCTTTTACCTTCTCCAGAATATCAAGGTAAACAGAAGTTATGACTTGCCCAGGGTCACACAGCTAATAAGTATGTGAGGCTGGATTTGCTCTCAGGTCTTCCTGACTCCAGGCCCAGGCTCTATCCAGAGCCATCTAGCTGCCTCCACCTAGCACATAGTAAGCATTTAATAAATGCTTGCTAAATGAATGAATGGATCTAGAATTTGACAGAGAAATAAGGGTTGGGAATACAGATTTGGGATTTATTTACATATGAGTGATGATTGGAGTTATGAGAGTGGAAGAGCTTGCCAGGAGAGAGTAAAGACAGAAGATAAGGATAGAATCTTGGGCTATGTCTTCATTGAGCAGGCAGGAAAACTTTCAAGAGGAGTGATATAGCATCATTGACAGCAATCACTTTCTAGCACAATACTTGATTTCACTAAATTGTCAGCTCCCTGAGGGCAGGAACTGTCTTTTACACTTTTTTGTTTAGCACACTACCTGGTTGTTCAGTCCTTTAGTCATGTCCAACTCCTCATCACCCCTTTTGGGGGTTTTCTTGGCAAAGGTACTGGAGTGGTTTGCCATTTCCTTTTCTAGTTCTTTTTCCTGATGAAAAAAACTGAGGCAAATAGAGTTAACTGACTTGCCCAGCGTCACAGCTAATAAAGTGTCTGAGGCCAGGTTTGAACTCAGTCTTTAAAACTCTAGGCCTAATGCTCTGCCCACTGAGTCATCCAGCTGCCTCTTCCTAGCACATAGTGGGTGCTTAATAAATGATCGATTGGTAACAAATGAACCACAACTTCCTTTATTGTTTTTACTACCCTAATGCTTAATCATTTTTCAAACCTACCTCTCTGCTTAAACTTAGACAATCAGCTAAAAATCAATACCAATTTTACTTCGCCAATGATTTTCCTTACCATTTGATTAAATTTCTGTTTGTTTTAGAGTTATTTTTTAACCTTCAGTCCAACAAAGGCCTGTGTAAGCATTTCCATAATATAATGTAATAAAACACTGTGTAGGGCAGTGTTACTTTTTTTTTTTTTTTAGCAGAAAACAAAATTTCTTTAAGAATCTTCCAAGGGGGCGGCTAGGTGGCGCAGTGAATAGAGCGCTGGCCCTGGAATCAGAAGGCCCTGAGTTCGGAGCCGGCCTCTGACACTTAATCCATACGAACAAAAAAAACCTAGCCGTGTAACCTTGGGCAAGTTACTTAACCCCAATTGCCCTAAAGGGGCGGCTAGGTGGCGCAGTGAGTAAGAGCACCGGCCTCGGAGTTGGGATGACCTGAGATCAGATCCGGCCTCAGAAAATGAGCACCCACACATAAATAATGACTAGCCGTGTAACCTTGGGCAAGTTACTTAACCCCAATTGCCCTAAAGGGGTGGCTAGGTGGCACAGTGAGTAAGAGTGCTGGCTTCGGAGTTGGGATGACCCGAGATCAGATCCGGCCTCAGAAAATGAGCACCCACACATAAATAATGACTAGCTGTGTAACCTTGAGCAAGTTACTTAACCCCAATTGCTTATAAAAAAAAAAAAAAGAATCTTCCAAGCCCTTGCTTGAGACCTCACTTTTGCAAATCTGAAAACTGGTCCTAAGCTAAAGTAGCTATTAACAGCACAAGAATCACACAAGTGGTTGTAAGAAGCTAAGGGAGCAGTATGGTACAATGGAAACATTGCTAACTGGAGTCACGAGAGTTGAGTTCAAGGTATAACTCAAGTACTTAATACTTGTCTGACTTTGGGCAAGTCATTTAGCCTCTCAGAGATTCAATTTCATCATTGTAAAAGGGTAGCTGGATTAGATGGTCTCTGAGAGGTCCTTAGCTAATCAGTTTCAAATTAGATGAAATATACACTAAATCTGGTAAGACTGGATCTGAAGCCAGAGACAGTGGAGAGTAATGCTATTGAGAGCATTAGTGCAATATAATCAATAATCCTGGAAATCAAGCATCTAGTACAATGTAAAATATCTATTTATCTAAAGTGAAAAGTTAATTAAGGGCACACACACACACATATATATATATATATGGGGGAGAGTATAATATTTAAAGAAGAAATTCTGTTTTAAGCTCAACTAATCCAAAGCCTTGAATAACCATGTATGCCCTGATCTCTGTAACTTCCCAATGTATCAGTCCTTTGTCTCCTGCTTGGTCCCCTGATGGCAACTGTCACTGAGTCACACAGCTCGCTGCAGGCGCTGGGCCAATTTGATTACAACAACTGCCTGTGTAATACAGAAAGGTGGTTTTCAGAGCCCTTGCAAATGGCTTACCCGAGATCCTGACTCTAGGACAGAAATCCTGACATTCATTCACAAGATGGAAACAAATCATTCTGCCTCAAAAAGCAAACCCACATTGCGAAATTCAAAAACAAAACAAAAAAACAAAGCAAAAAGAACAGCCACAAAAACCTACAAGACAAGATCTTGGCAACTGGTCTCATCACTTCCTGGCAAATGGGGGGCAGGGAAGGGTAAGAAATGGAAATAGTGTCAGATTTTATATTGTTGGGTTCAAAGATCACTGCAGATGGTGACTGCAGCCATGAAATTAGAAGATTCATGCTCCTTGGAGAGAAAGCTATGGCAAATTTAGACAGCATACTATAAAGCAGAGATATCACCTTGCCAACAAAGGTCCAAACAGTCAAAGTTTATGGTTTTTCCATTAGCAATGTATGACTGTGAGAATTGGACTATAAGGAAAACTGAGCCCTGCAGAATCAATGTTTTCAAATTTTGGTGCTGAGGAAGGCTTTTGAAGGTCTCTTGGACAGCAAGGAGATCAAACCCAGTGAATACTTAATTCACTGGAAGGTCAAATACGGAAGCTAAAGTTTAAATACTTTGGCCTCACAATGAAAAGACAGGACTCAATGGAAAAGACCCTGATGATAGGAAAGATTGAAGGCAAAAGGAAAAAGGGGCAGATAAGGATTAGATGAATAGATAGTGTCATGGAAACAACGAACATGAACTTGGATAGACTTTGAGAGATAGTGGAGGATAGAAGGGCCTGTTGTGCTGTGGGGTCCATGGAGTCACAAAGATCCAGATGCAACTGAACAACATCTGAAGGCCCAAATTCATGAAACTGAAGGAAGCCTTAAAGATCAGAAAGTCCTATTCCCTCACCCTTTATAGATGAAGAAACAGGATCAGAGGGGAGAGGTGACCTGTTGCAGTTTCCATAGGTAGTTAAGTTGCAAAGCCAGTCCTAGAATATAGGTTTCCTGATTCCTATCTCTGTGTCCTTTCTGCCTCATCACCCCAGCAGAGACAGAAGTAGAAAATTTCCCCCTAGGGCAAATGGTATGACATAAATCTGAGATAAGCAACATGAAAGGCTCTCTCAAATAAACTTTTTAAGACAAATTTAGGCGAGGAGACTCCAGGATACCAGGAGACATTGCTGGGGAAGCTTCCAGGTTAGGGGCTGGAGAAGTAAAGGAGAAGACCTGAGTGTATTTAGGCAAGCTTACTTGTAGTAAATAGAGAAAATGGGTCACCTGGCGACTTCCTATTTGAACTCTTAATTCTTGCTAACTAGATACTAAGTTCAGCATTGCTGAAAAGCTATACTTGCTACCAATGCCCTCTTAAATTTTGATATCCTGAACAAAACCTTAGTTACCCCACCATAGTTCTAGCTCTGTACACTGTAGTTAGCAGATCATGGAATCATCGATTTAGAGTTGAAAGATCTTAGAGACCATCTGGTCTAATCCCTCATTTTACAGATGAGGAAACCAAAGGCCAGAGACTTTTCCAGGTGACTGAGGAAGTACTTGAACCTAGGTCCTCTGACTCCATATCCATTGAGTTTTCCACTCTACCAGTCAGTGATAAACAATCACATAGAGTAAGCACTTACTGTGTGCCAGTCACTCGACTAAGTGCTCATCTCTACACTGTGGCTTCTCCACAGTGAACACAAATATTTTGAATGAATCAAAATTCCTAATACATCTCTACAGCAAATAACCATGAGCACACTCCAGAAGCAAAACATTCAATTGGGATGATTTGTTGACTGTAATATTTGCTAACTACCTACCATCTTATCTTATTAGACAGAGTTAGATAGAGTTGCTCCTTGGAAAGAAAGCTATAGCAAATTTGGACAGCATACTATAAAGCAGAGATATCGCCTTGCCAACAAAGGTCCAAATAGTCAAAACGTAATGGTTTTTCCATTAGCAATGTATAACTGTGAGAATTGGACTATAAGGAAAACCAAGCACTGCAGAATCAATGCTTTCAAATTATGGTGCTGCCATATAGTAGAGAAATGGTGGACTTGGATTCAGGAAGATCTAGGTTTAAATCCTATGCTCCTTAACTAATTGTGTGACCATGCACAAGCCACTTACTGTCTTTGAACTTTAGTTTCCCCATTTGTAAAATGTGAATAATCATCACCATAATACTTGCCTTAGACTTGCTTGCTTACTGTTTGTTCTTCTTTCTCAAAGAGGACCATGACATCAAGGAGGTGATGCTATGACATGCAAGTGAATTGGATGTAAGTGAGGGAAGGCTGTGCAAAGGCACTAGCCTCACTCTCTCCTCTGGAGCCATCTGGGTCCAATGGCCAGATATGGATCATGGGACTGTTGGGAGGCTCAAATAAGACAATGGATTTAAAGTCCTTTGCTAATCTCAAAGCTCTATAGAAGTATCAGCTATCATTATTATTTCTTTTTCCCTTTGATTCAGCAAGCATTCATTAGGAAACTTAGAGCTCTAACACTATAAGGCTTTGGTGTCAAAATTTAGAGGGTGCTGACAGCACTTTTATACTACTTCAGCAATTAGAAACGACTGAACTTTGGTTCTTAGGAACCACAAATAATTAGTTAAAATAGGAACTTATCAGATTACTACTTTCTCAATCCTTAGTCACACCTCAGGTTAACTGCTTCCCAGCCTGCTTCTTCCCTTACCAGGGACAACTTTCACAAGTAGAAGTCTTTCAGTGTCCCAGGTTGTCCCACATCAGGGAAATGGAGTGAAACCAGCTCTCACAACTTGTCTTTGGGTCCTACAGATGGGGAAGAAAGGGAGAGAGGAGAAAAGTGTGTGTGTGTAAAAGAAGAAGAAGAAGTTATTGTCATAAAATATTGCCAAAAATAATTGTCTAATTAGGAAGACAAATTTTATATGGATTACAACTTGTAAACAGTTCTAAGGTAATTCTAATAGTTAAATAAATTTAAAGTGTTAGAGATGATATACTTAAGTGATGAAGGATTTCAGAGCAAGAGAAATATTATTGACTTCCAGTGTGCTGTTGTTTCTAAAAAAGACATTTCCTTTAAGGGAATTATGATCATCCAGAAAAGGGACAACTTTCTCCAGAGGTAGCTACTTTCTGAGCTCGTCTTTTCTTTGCCCCAAACATGAAATGTAGACAGATCAATACAGACCATGTGGCTAGGATACTGTTCAGTGTCAGAGGCTTTTGGCAGCAGCACTGATAGCCATGCTGTATAAGAAGACAGATTGAAGGATCCCTAAAATGTGAAGTGCTTTTACAAATTGGCTCCAGTAAGATACCTCTTCTGGGAAAATATTATTCATTACTAAAGTGATACATGCAGCAGATGGTGTGATTTGGAGAAGGGAAGAGTACATTTTTTTAGGGAGACCTGATTAAACTAAACTTCACTGAATGAAATACATCTTTAAATAGGTCCTATTTTCACTAGTCCAGGTAGATTTGCAAAATATCTTATGGAACAGGTTAGATTTGGATAATGGCTAGTACATCTGAAAGTGATCTTGCAATCCAGAGGGTCTCCTGCAACAAGTATTGGTAAAACAGTCATCCCTTTCACATCACAACTTTCCCAATCATGTGTTTTGATATATCACAGGTCAGCACAAGAAATTAAATGGGAACTTGGGGGAAGTCTTGAAGAAACCACAGATGACAGATATAGGCCTGCAGACAGCACAGAAAAAGTTTAGAAATATAGAAATGCATAAAAGTATATGTATAGTAATATATAATATCAACATATTTTATCTTTTAATACCATAATAATTTAGACTTCTTCTCTGGTACAAAGGAAGGGCCAAAAAATTTCATGTGGATTTTCCAGATGACAGGAGTGCTATGCCCCTAACCCCCACGATGTGTGTACCTACTATGTCTCAGGAACCATACTAGACACTTGAAGATATACAGACAAAAATTAAATAGTCCTAGTCCTCAAGGATATTACATTCTACTGGATGGAAACAACATGCACACCAGTGAAGTAAATAAAATTATATACAAAGTAAATACAAATTAATTGGGGTAGGAGATAAGACAATGAGTAGAGAGATAAGAAATAACCTCATGTAGGAAGGGGAATTTGAGGAGAATCTTTGAAAGGAACTAGTAATTCCAAGAGATACAGTTAAGGAGACAGTGTTACAACTTGTCCAAAGGCAAAGAGGTGGAACACCTCCACCCGCTCAGATGCCGCTCCCCTCTGATTTGAGGGCTAAAGGATGAAGCACTAAATTCCTCTGAAAGCCTTTCCTTAGAGAGGGTGGGGATCTGAACTTTCTAGGTAACTCTCTCTTTTCCATCAGCATGTCTGGCTGGTTTCTCCTCCACAGAAGATCATATCCCCTGCCCTCCCCACCCCCCTTTAGCATCTTCCTTTTGTGTGTTATCTTCTTTCATTAGATTGGATCCTTTTCGAGGGCAGGGACTGTTTTTATTTTTTCTTCTTACTTTTTTTTTTCTTATTCCCCAGCACTTAATAGAGTACCTGGCTCATAGGGCACTTAATAAACTTTTATTGAATTGAAGATGGAATATTGCATAGAGAAAGCAATAAGTTTCCCAAGTCCAGTTTGATTGGAATGTGAGGGGGAGTAATATGAAATCAGTCCAGATAGGTTGGAGAGAAATTGTGAAGGTATCAAATGCCAAATGGGGGAGCTTGGGATTTTATCCTAGAGACCATAAGAAGTTGTGCAATCAGAATAGGCTTTCAGAAGGGAATGGGAAGGGGGCTGCTAAGTGGCACAGTGAATAGAGCACCGGCCCTGGAGTCAGGAGGACCTGAGTTCAAATTTGGCCTCAGACACTTAACACTAAAACTAGCTGTGTGACTTTGGGCAACTCACTTAACCCCAATTGCCCTCCAAAAAAAAAAAAAAAGAAAAAAAAGAAAAAAGGGTATGGGAAGTCCTATCAATGGATCCATGAGAGGCAATGGGACCTACCTGCTATCATTTAACACACATTTCTTGAAATATTTGTTATAATGTCACTGTCATTACTGCAGATACATAGACTTGGTTCTTGCTCTCAGGGGGCTTATTATCTAGTTGGAAATATAGGGAAATGGTATATACTAGGCAGCATGTGAATATGTTAAGTACCAAGGGAGCGTACAGACACTGTGGTATTGGAGTTCTGGGAAGAAATCACTCTAGGTGGGAGAAATCATCACCTAAAGCCTGGGCTAGTCCTTGAAAGAAACAGAGGATTTGGATAAGTATATTAGAAAAGGAAGGGCCTTTCTGGGCAAGAGGAATCACCTGTGCCACACTATCTGCACTCACCTTTACATCTCTTATGCTGCAGTCTTTGTAACTGTGACCACCAAAGTGTTGAGGTGTGTATTTCTTTAACATTTATATTCTCTTAGGAGAGATAATGCAATGTATTGTTAATGACGATAATAAGGACGGTGGTAGTGGTGATGGTGGTGATGATGTTGATAATAGCAAGCATTTATATAGAACTTTAAGGTTTACAATAAAATCTCATTTGATTCTTACAAAATCCTTGTCTGGTAGGTGCTATTATTATTCCCATTTTTACAGATGAGGAAACTGAAACAGAGATTAGGTGACCTGCCCAAGATCTCATGCCTAGTAAGTACGACAGGCAGTATCTGAACTCAGGTCTTCCTAACTCAAGGCACAGCACTCTATTGACCTTGCCACCTAAATCATGATGGACTTGGAGTCAGGGAACCTAAGTTCAAATCCCAACTCATCTCTTTACTACATTACTGCAAGTGTATGACAGAATATCAAATCAAATATCATACCAAACACTTCTTGATTGTCTGATTGATTGGCCTTGGTCAAGTGGCTTAAATTTTCTGGGCCTCAGCTTCCTTATCTGTAAAATAAGTGAATTGAATTGGACCAACCTCTGAGATCTCTCCTAGCTCTTAAATCTATGGCTCTGTGATTTTTTCTAGGAATAAGAACAGGAACTTCTCTTGGAAAAATATTATTACTTGTTCTTTGGGCTGAAGATTCTACATTAGATGGATCCAAAATACTTTTCCCCCCTTATATCCTATTGTTTTTTAAATGGAGAATCGCTTTCAAATTTTAATATGTAAAGAAGCTCATGGATCACATGGTTGCCTTCCAACATGGAACAAATGCTATGTTCAGAAGGCCAACATTTACTTTTTTTTTAAACAAATGCTTTATTAACTTCTGTTTTACATCATTCATTTCTGCCAGATTTTGAATTACAATCATTTTCCCCCCATTATTCCCCTACCCAACCTCCCAGAATAGTAATCCCACAAGATATCGCTTCCTCCAATCTGCTCTCTCCCATACCTTCTCCCATACCCCCTTCGACTTTTCCATTAGAGGAAGGTGAATCTTTGTGTCCCAATGCCTGCACATCTTATCTCCCTATTATAAGCAAAAAAGTA
Source organism: Gymnobelideus leadbeateri (assembly GCA_011680675.1). Classification (NCBI taxonomy): domain Eukaryota; kingdom Metazoa; phylum Chordata; class Mammalia; order Diprotodontia; family Petauridae; genus Gymnobelideus; species Gymnobelideus leadbeateri. The sequence continues at coordinate 424,988 of WOXC01008312.1, forward strand.
TTAATAATAGTATTTATATATATTTGAAACATTTAATGTTAAGACCTCGAATTTCAGATCCATTTCCTTCCTCCTTTGTCACCCATTCCCTCTGGGGAGATAAGTAATTCAGTATATGTTGTGCATGTCTAGCTATGCAAAACATTATCATAGTAAATATATTGTACAAGGCTGCTTATAATTCCCTCCCACTCATCCCACCCCCCACCTGGTCCATTCCCTACATGATCCTGTTCCTCTTTTATAGTGGGTACTTCCAACCACCCCTCTCCCCAAGGATGCCCTCCTATCCATCATCTCTCCTCTCATCCCCCTTCCCCCTATCCTGCTGCAGGTTGAGATATCCCATTTAGTTTGTATGTCATTTTCTCCCTGAACCAAATTCAATGTGAATGTGGTTTTGCCTTTTTAGCCTTCCTCATTCTCTCCCTCTTTTGCAACCACTTCCCCTTGCTTCTTCTGCATGGGATAGTTTACACTACCCTGTCTCTCCCCATCTCCTCTTGCCACTTTCCTCTCTCACCTCATAATTTCATCCCTTGAGTATTCTCCTTCCCAACAAATTCAACCTATGCCCTCTATCCATATATAACTGTAACCATATACACACACATTCACATATGTATTCATATGACCACACCCCCTTCTTCCATTATTTTCATAGTGAGAAAGATATCATCAGTCACAGTTATTGCTTTTCCATATAGGAATGTAAATAGTTCAACTTTGATAAGTTCCTTTGATTTCTTTTCCCTGATTACCTTCTCAGGCATCTCTTCCTTCTTGTGTCTGGATGTCAAATTTTCTATTGAATTCTGTTTTTTTCCTCAAGAATGCTTGAAAGTCCTCTATTCCACTGAATGACCACATTTTCCCCTGAAACAAAATACTCAGTTTTGCTGGGTAGGTGATCCGTGGGTTCATTCCCAGTTCTTTTGCCCTCTGGAATATCATATTCCATGCCCTTCGATCCCTCAGTGTAGAAGCTGCCAGGTCCTGGGCTATTCTGATTGTGTTTCCACAATATTGACATTGTTTCTTCCTGGCTGCTTGGAGTATTTTCTCCTTGATCTGGGGATTCTGGAACCTGGCTATAATATTCCTGGGAGTTTTCTTTTGGGATCTTTTTCAGGAGGTGATCTGTGGATTCTTTCAACCTCTATTTTGCCCTCTGGATCTAAAACATCAGGGCAGTTTTCCTTGAAAATTTCTTGAAGGGTGATTTCTAGGTTCTTTCCTTGATCATGGCTTTCAGGTAGTCCAATAATTTTTAAATTGTCTCTCCTGGATCTATTCTCCAGGTCAGTGGTTTTTCCCATGAGATATTTCACATTGTCTTCTAATCTTTCATTTGTTTGGATCTGCTTAACAGCATGTTGATTTCTCATAAAGTCACTAGCTTCCATTTGCTCCAGTCTAACTCTGAAGGAATGAATCTCCTCAGTGAGCTTTTGAGATTCTTTTTCCATCTGGCAAATTCGACTTTTTAAGGCATTCTTCTCCTCATTGCCCTTTTGGGCCTCCTTTGCCATTTTGAGTTAGTCTATTTTTT